>JBBPBS010000917.1:0-133509 GCA_037974835.1 Cicer judaicum
GGTTTCTAACCAATCTTGTGCATCCAATAGGTGTTTTTGTGTCATTGGAAGAATATTTAGGTCATAATCGTCCTCCCTACACTTAATCTTGTCCAATTAGGGTTTTTAACCAATCTTGTGCATCCAATAGGTGTTTTGTGTCATTGGATGAACAATTAGGTCATTTTCGTCCTCCCTAGGCTTATTCTTGTCAAATTAGGCTTTCTAACCAATCTTGTGCATCCAATAGGTGTTTTTGTGTCGTTAGAAGAATATTTAGGTCATAATCGTCCTGCCTACACTTAATCTTGTCCAATTAAGGTTTCTAACCAATCTTGTGCATCCAATAGGTGTTTTTGTGTCATTGGATGAACATTTAGGTCTTTTTCGTCCTCCCTAAACTTAATCTTGTCCAATTACGGTTTCTAACCAATCTTGTGTATCCCATAGGTGTTTTTGTGTCATTGGATGAATAATTAGGTCATTTTCGTCCTCCCTAAGCTAATTCTTGTCCAATTAGGGTTTCTAACCAATCTTGTGCATCCAATAGGTGTTTTGTGTCATTGGATGAACAAGTAGGTCATTTTAGTCCTCCCTAGGCTTCTTCTTGTCCAATTAGGGTTTTAAACCAAACTTGTGCGTCCAATAGGTGTTTTGTGTCATTGGATGAACATTTAGGTCATTTTCGTCCTCCCTAAACTTAATCTTTTCCAATTAGGGTTTCTAACCAATCTTGTGCATCCAATAGGTGTTTTGTGTCATTGCATGAACAATTAGGTTATTTTCGTCGTCCCTAGGCTTATTCTTGTCCAATTAGTGTTTCTAACCAATCTTGTGCATCCAATAGGTGTTTTTGTGTCATTGGAAAAATATTTAGGTCATTTTCATCCTCCCTAGGCTAATTCTTGTCCAATTAGGGTTTCTAACCAATGTTGTGCATGCAATAGGTGTTTTGTGTCATTGGATGAACAAGTAGGTCATTTTCGTCCTCCCTAGGCTTATTCTTGTCCAATTAGGGTTTTTAACCAATCTTGTGCATCCAATAGGTGTTTTGTGTCATTGGATGAACAAGTAGGTCATTTTCGTCCTCCTTAGGCTTATTCTTGTCCAATTAGGGTTGCTAACCAATCTTGTGCATGCAATAGGTGTTTTGTGTCATTGGATGAACAAGTAGGTCATTTTCGTCCTCCCTAGGCTTATTCTTGTCCAATTAGGGTTGCTAACCAATCTTGTGCATGCAATAGGTGTTTTGTGTCATTGGATGAACAAGTAGGTCATTTTCGTCCTCCCTAGGCTTATTCTTGTCCAATTAGGGTTTTTAACCAATCTTGTGCATCCAATAGGTGTTTTGTGTCATTGGATGAACATTTAGGTCATTTTTGTCCTCGCTAAACTTAATCTTGTCCAATTAGGGTTTCTAACCAATCTTGTGCATCCAATAGGTGTTTTTGTGTCATTGGATGAACATTTAGGTCATTTTCGTCCTCCCTAGGCTTATGCTTGTCCAATTAGGGTTTCTAACCAATCTTGTGCATCCAATAGGTGTTTTTGTGTCGTTGGAAGAACAATTAGGTGATTTTCGTCCTCCCTAAGCTAATTCTTGTCTAATTAGGGTTTCTAACCAATCTTTTGCATCCAATAGGTGTTTTGTGTCATTGGATGAATATTTAGGTCATTTTCGTCCTCCCTACACTTAATCTTGTCCAATTAAGGTTTCTAACCAATCTTGTGCATCCAATAGGTGTTTTTGTGTCATTGGATGAACATTTAGGTCTTTTTCGTCCTCCCTAAACTTAATCTTGTCCAATTACGGTTTCTAACCAATTTTGTGTATCCAATAGGTGTTTTTGTGTCATTGGATGAATAATTAGGTCATTTTCGTCCTCCCTAGGCTAATTCTTGTCCAATTAGGGTTGCTAACCAATCTTGTGCATGCAATAGGTGTTTTGTGTCATTGGATGAACAAGTAGGTCATTTTCGTCCTCCCTAGGCTTATTCTGGTCCAATTAGGGTTTTTAACCAATCTTGTGCATCCAATAGGTGTTTTGTGTCATTGGATGAACATTTACGTCATTTTCGTCCTCACTAAACTTAATCTTGTCCAATTAGGGTTTCTAACCAATCTTGTGCATCCAATAGGTGTTTTTGTGTCATTGGATGAACATTTAGGCCATTTTCGTCCTCCCTAGGCTTATGCTTGTCCAATTAGGGTTTCTAACCAATCTTGTGCATCCAATAGGTGTTTTTGTGTCATTGGATGAACATTTAGGTCTTTTTCGTCCTCCCTAAACTTAATCTTGTCTAATTACGGTTTCTAACCAATCTTGTGCATCCAAAAGGTGTTTTTGTGTCATTGGATGAATATTTAGGTCATTTTCGTCCTCCCTACACTTAATCTTGTCCAATTAAGGTTTCTAACCAATCTTGTGCATCCAATAGGTGTTTTTGTGTCATTGGATGAACATTTAGGTCTTTTTCGTCCTCCCTAAACTTAATCTTGTCTAATTACGGTTTCTAACCACTCTTGTGTATCCAATAGGTGTTTTTGTGTCATTGGATGAATAATTAGGTCATTTTCGTCCTCCCTAGGCTAATTCTTGTCCAATTAGGGTTTCTAACCAATCTTGTGCATCCAATAGGTGTTTTGTGTCATTGGATGAACAAGTAGGTCATTTTCGTCCTCCCTAGGCTTATTCTTGTCCAATTAGGGTTTTAAACCAATCTTGTGCATCCAATAGGTGTTCTGTGTCATTGGATGAACATTTAGGTCTTTTTCGTCCTCCCTAAACTTAATCTTTTCCAATTAGGGTTTCTAACCAATCTTGTG
The DNA here is from genome assembly GCA_037974835.1 of Cicer judaicum. Taxonomy (NCBI): domain Eukaryota; kingdom Viridiplantae; phylum Streptophyta; class Magnoliopsida; order Fabales; family Fabaceae; genus Cicer; species Cicer judaicum. Next base: position 2,807 of record JBBPBS010000917.1, read on the forward strand.
CATCCAATAGGTGTTTTGTGTCATTGCATGAACAATTAGGTCATTTTCGTCCTCTCTAGGCTTATTCTTGTCCAATTAGTGCTTCTAACCAATCTTGTGCATCCAATAGGTGTTTTTGTGTCATTGGAAGAATATTTAGGTCATTTTCGTCCTCCCTAGGCTAATTCTTGTCCAATTAGGGTTTCTAACGAATCTTGTGTATCCAATAGGTGTTTTGTGTCATTGGATGAACAAGTAGGTAATTTTCGTCCTCCCTAGGCTTATTCTTGTCCAATTAGGGTTTTTAACCAATCTTGTGCATCCAATAGGTGTTTTGTGTCATTGGATGAACATTTAGGTCATTTTCGTCCTCGCTAAACTTAATCTTGTCCAATTAGGGTTTCTAACCAATCTTGTGCATCCAATAGGTGTTTTTGTGTCATTGGATGAACATTTAGGTCATTTTCGTCCTCCCTAGGCATATGCTTGTCCAATTAGGGTTTCTAACCAATCTTGTGCATCCAATAGGTGTTTTTGTGTCGTTGGATGAACATTTAGGTCATTTTCGTCCTCGCTAAACTTAATCTTGTCGAATTAGGGTTTCTAACCAATCTTGTGCCTCCAATAGGTGTTTTTGTTTCATTGGATGAAGATTTAGGTCATTTTCGTCCTCCCTAGGCTTATTCTTGTCCAATTAGTGCTTCTAACCAATCTTGTGCATCCAATAGGTGTTTTTGTGTCATTGGAAGAATGTTTAGGTCATTTTCGTCCTCCCTAGGCTAATTCTTGTCCAATTAGGGTTTCTAACGAATCTTGTGCAACCAATAGGTGTTTTGTGTCATTGGATGAACAAATAGGTCATTTTCGTCCTCCATAGGCTTATTGTTGTCCAATTAGGGTTTTTAACCAATCTTGTGCATCCAATAGGTGTTTTGTGTCATTGGATGAACATTTAGGTCATTTTCGTCCTCGCTAAACTTAATCTTGTCGAATTAGGGTTTCTAACCAATCTTGTGCCTCCAATAGGTGTTTTTGTTTCATTGGATGAAGATTTAGGTCATTTTCGTCCTCCGTAGGCTTATTCTTGTCCAATTAGTGCTTCTAACCAATCTTGTGCATCCAATAGGTGTTTTTGTGTTATTGGAAGAATGTTTAGGTCATTTTCGTCCTCCCTAGGCTAATTCTTGTCCAATTAGGGTTTCTAACGAATCTTGTGCAACCAATAGGTGTTTTGTGTCATTGGATGAACAAATAGGTCATTTTCGTCCTCCATAGGCTTATTGTTGTCCAATTAGGGTTTTTAACCAATCTTGTGCATCCAATAGGTGTTTTGTGTCATTGGATGAACATTTAGGTCATTTTCGTCCTCGCTAAACTTAATCTTGTCCAATTAGGGTTTCTAACCAATCTTGTGCATCCAATAGGTGTTTTTGTGTCATTGGATGAACATTTAGGTCATTTTCGTCCTCCCTAGGCTTATGCTTGTCCAATTAGGGTTTCTAACCAATCTTGTCCATCCAATAGGTGTCTTTGTGTCATTGGATGAACAATTTGTTATTTTCGTCCACCCTAGGCTAATTCTTGTCCAATTAGGGTTTTTAACCAATCTTGTGCATCCAATAGGTGTTTTGTGTCATTGGATGAACATTTAGGTCATTTTCGTCCTCGCTAAACTTAATCTTGTCCAATTAGGGTTTCTAACCAATCTTGTGCATCCAATAGGTGTTTTTGTGTCATTGGATGAACATTTAGGTCATTTTCGTCCTCCCTAGGCTTATGCTTGTCCAATTAGGGTTTCTAACCAATCTTGTGCATCCAATAGGTGTTTTTGTGTCGTTGGAAGAACAATTAGGTGATTTTCGTCCTCCCTAAGCTAATTCTTGTCTAATTAGGGTTTCTAACCAATCTTTTGCATCCAATAGGTGTTTTGTGTCATTGGATGAATATTTAGGTCATTTTCGTCCTCCCTACACTTAATCTTGTCCAATTAAGGTTTCTAACCAATCTTGTGCATCCAATAGGTGTTTTTGTGTCATTGGATGAACATTTAGGTCTTTTTCGTCCTCCCTAAACTTAATCTTGTCCAATTACGGTTTCTAACCAATTTTGTGTATCCAATAGGTGTTTTTGTGTCATTGGATGAATAATTAGGTCATTTTCGTCCTCCCTAGGCTAATTCTTGTCCAATTAGGGTTGCTAACCAATCTTGTGCATGCAATAGGTGTTTTGTGTCATTGGATGAACAAGTAGGTCATTTTCGTCCTCCCTAGGCTTATTCTGGTCCAATTAGGGTTTTTAACCAATCTTGTGCATCCAATAGGTGTTTTGTGTCATTGGATGAACATTTACGTCATTTTCGTCCTCGCTAAACTTAATCTTGTCCAATTAGGGTTTCTAACCAATCTTGTGCATCCAATAGGTGTTTTTGTGTCATTGGATGAACATTTAGGTCATTTTCGTCCTCCCTAGGCTTATGCTTGTCCAATTAGGGTTTCTAACCAATCTTGTGCATCCAATAGGTGTCTTTGTGTCATTGGATGAACAATTTGTTATTTTCGTCCACCCTAGGCTAATTCTTGTCCAATTAGGGTTTTTAACCAATCTTGTACATCCAATAGGTGTTTTGTGTCATTGGATGAACATTTAGGTCATTTTCGTCCTCGCTAAACTTAATCTTGTCCAATTAGGGTTTCTAACCAATCTTGTGCATCCAATAGGTGTTTTTGTGTCATTGGATGAACATTTAGGTCATTTTCGTCCTCCCTAGGCTTATGCTTGTCCAATTAGGGTTTCTAACCAATCTTGTGCATCCAATAGGTGTCTTTGTGTCATTGGATGAACAATTTGTTATTTTCGTCCACCCTAGGCTAATTCTTGTCCAATTAGGGTTTTTAACCAATCTTGTGCATCCAATAGGTGTTTTGTGTCATTGGATGAACATTTAGGTCATTTTCGTCCTCGCTAAACTTAATCTTGTCCAATTAGGGTTTCTAACCAATCTTGTGCATCCAATAGGTGTTTTTGTGTCATTGGATGAACATTTAGGTCATTTTCGTCCTCCCTAGGCTTATGCTTGTCCAATTAGGGTTTCTAACCAATCTTGTGCATCCAATAGGTGTTTTTGTGTCATTGGATGAACATTTAGGTCTTTTTCGTCCTCCCTAAACTTAATCTTGTCTAATTACGGTTTCTAACCAATCTTCTGTATCCAATAGGTGTTTTTGTGTCATTGGATGAATAATTAGGTCATTTTCGTCCTCCCTAGGCTAATTCTTGTCCAATTAGGGTTGCTAACCAATCTTGTGCATGCAATAGGTGTGTTGTGTCATTGGATGAACAAGTAGGTCATTTTCGTCCTCCCTAGGCTTATTCTTGTCCAATTAGGGTTTCTAACCAATCTTGTGCATCCAATAGGTGTTTTTGTGTCATTGGATGAACATTTAGGTCATTTTCGTCCTCCCTAGGCTTATGCTTGTCCAATTAGGGTTTCTAACCAATCTTGTGCATCCAATACGTGTTTTGTGTCATTGGATGAACAATTAGGTCATTTTCGTCCACCCTAGGCTAATTCTTGTCCAATTAGGGTTTTTAACCAATCTTGTGCATCCAATAGGTGTTTTGTGTCATTGGATGAACAATTAGGTCATTTTCGTCCTCCCTAGGCATATTCTTGTCAAATTAGGGTTTCTAACCAATCTTGTGCATCCAATAGGTGTTTTTGTGTCATTGGAAGAATATTTAGGTCATAATCGTCCTCCCTACACTTAATCTTGTCCAATTAGGGTTTTTAACCAATCTTGTGCATCCAATAGGTGTTTTGTGTCATTGGATGAACATTTAGGTCATTTTCGTCCTCCCTAAACTTAATCTTGTCCAATTAGGGTTTCTAACCAATCTTGTGCATCCAATTGGTGTTTTTGTGTCATTGGATGAACATTTAGGTCATTTTCGTCCTCCCTAGGCTTATGCTTGTCCAATTAGGGTTTCTAACCAATCTTGTGCATCCAATAGGTGTTTTTGTGTCATTGGATGAACATTTAGGTCTTTTTCGTCCTCCCTAGGCTAATTCTTGTCCAATTAGGGTTGCTAACCAATCTTGTGCATGCAATAGGTGTTTTGTGTCATTGGATGAACAAGTAGGTCATTTTCGTCCTCCCTAGGCTTATTCTTGTCCAATTAGGGTTTTTAACCAATCTTGTGCATCCAATAGGTGTTTTGTGTCATTGGATGAACATTTAGGTCATTTTCGTCCTCGCTAAACTTAATCTTGTCCAATTAGGGTTTCTAACCAATCTTGTGCATCCAATAGGTGTTTTTGTGTCATTGGATGAACATTTAGGTCATTTTCGTCCTCCCTAGGCTTATGCTTGTCGAATTAGGGTTTCTAACCAATCTTGTGCATCCAATAGGTGTTTTTGTGTCATTGGATGAACAATTAGGTCATTTTCGTCCTCCCTAGGCTAATTCTTGTCCAATTAGGGTTTCTAACCAATCTTGTGCATCCATTAGGTGTTTTTGTGTCATTGGATGAACAATTAGGTCATTTTCGTCCTCCCTAGGCTAATTCTTGTCCAATTAGGGTTTTTGACCAATCTTGTGCATCCAATAGGTGTTTTGTGTCATTGGATGAACAATTAGGTCATTTTCATCCTCCCTAGGCTTAGTCTTGTCAAATTAGGGTTTCTAACCAATCTTGTGCATCCAATAGGTGTTTTTGTGTCATTGGAAGAATATTTAGGTCATAATCGTCCTCCCTACAATTAATCTTGTCCAATTAGGGTTTTTAACCAATCTTGTGCATCCAATAGGTGTTTTGTGTCATTGGATGAACATTTAGGTCATTTTCGTCCTTCCTAAACTTAATCTTGTCCAATTAGGGTTTCTAACCAATCTTGTGCATCCAATAGGTTTTTTTGTGTCAATGGATGAACAATTAGGTCATTTTCGTCCTCCCTAGGCTTATGCTTGTCCAATTAGGGTTTCTTACCAATCTTGTGCATGCAATAGGTGTTTTTGTGTCATTCGATGAACAATAAGGTCATTTTCGTCCACCCTAGGCTAATTCTTGTCCAATTAGGGTTTTTAACCAATCTTGTGCATTCAATAGGTGTTTTGTGTCATTGGATTAACATTTAGGTCATTTTCGTCCTCTTTAAACTTAATCTTGTCCAATTACGGTTTGTAACCAATCTTGTGCATCCAATAGGTGTTTTTGTGTCATTGGATGAACATTTAGGTCATTTTCTTCCTCCCTAGGCTTATGCTTGCCTATTTAGGGTTTCTAACCAATCTTGTGCATCCAATAGGTATTTTTGTGTCATTGGATGAACAATTAGGTCATTTTCGTCCACCCTAGGCTAATTCTTGTCCAATTAGGGTTTTTAACCAATCTTGTGCATCCAATAGGTGTTTTGTGTCATTGGATGAACAATTAGGTCATTTTCCTCCTCCCTTGGCTTATTCTTGTCAAATTAGGGTTTCTAACCAATCTTGTGCATCCAATAGGTGTTTTTGTGTCATTGGAAGAATATTTAGGTCATAATCGTCCTCCCTACACTTAATCTTGTCCAATTAGGGTTTTTAACCAATCTTGTGCATCCAATAGGTGTTTTGTGTCATTGGATGAACATTTAAGTCATTTTAGTCCTCCCTAGGCTTATTCTTGTCCAATTAGGGTTTTAAACCAATCTTGTGCATCCAATAGGTGTTTTGTGTCATTGCATGAACAATTATGTCTTTTTCGTCCTCCCATGGCTTATTCTTGTCCAATTAGTGCTTCTAACCAATCTTGTGCATCCAATAGGTGTTTTTGTGTCATTGGAAGAATATTTAGGTCATTTTCGTCCTCCCTAGGCTAATTCTTGTCCAATTAGGGTTTCTAACCAATCTTGTGCATCCAATAGGTGTTTTGTGTCATTGGATGAACAAGTAGGTCATTTTCGTCCTCCCTAGGCTTATTCTTGTCCAATTATGGTTTTTAACCAATCTTGTGCATCCAATAGGTGTTTTGTCTCATTAGATGAACGTTTAGGTCATTTTCGTCCTCGCTAAACTTAATCTTGTCCAATTAGGGTTTCTAACCAATCTTGTGCATCCAATAGCGGTTTTTGTGTCATTGGATGAACATTTAGGTCATTTTCATCCTCCCTAGGCTTATGCTTGTCCAATTAGGGTTTCTAACCAATCTTGTGCATCCAATAGGTGTTTTTGTGTCATTGGAAGAATATTTAGGTCATTTTCGTCCTCCCTAGGCTAATTCTTGTCCAATTAGGGTTTCTAACGAATCTTGTGCATCCAATAGGTGTTTTGTGTCATTGGATGAACAAGTAAGTCATTTTCGTCCTCCCTAGGCTTATTCTTGTCCAATTAGGGTTTTTAACCAATCTTGTGCATCCAATAGGTGTTTTGTGTCATTGGATGAACATTTAGGTCATTTTCGTCCTCGCTAAACTTAATCATGTCCAATTAGGGTTTCTAACAAATCTTGTGCATCCAATAGGTGTTTTTGTGTCATTGGATGAACATTTAGGTCATTTTCGTCCTCCCTAGACTTATGCTTGTCCAATTAGGGTTTCTAACCAATCATGTGCATCCAATAGGTGTTTTTGTGTCATTGGATGAACAATTAGGTCATTTTGGTCCACCCTAGGCTAATTCTTGTCCAATTAGGGTTTTTAACCAATCTTGTGCATCCAATAGGTGTTTTTGTGTCATTGGATGAACATTTAGGTCATTTTCGTCCTCCCTAGGCTTATGCTTGTCCAATTAGGGTTTCTAACCAATCTTGTGCATCCAATAGGTGTTTTTGTGTCATTGGATGAACATTTAGGTCTTTTTCGTCATCCCTAAACTTAATCTTGTCCAATTACGGTTTCTAACCAATCTTGTGTATCCAATAGGTGTTTTTGTGTCATTGGATGAATAATTAGGTCATTTTCGTCCTCCCTAGGCTAATTCTTGTCCAATTAGGGTTGCTAACCAATCTTGTGCATGCAATAGGTGTGTTGTGTCATTGGATGAACAAGTAGGTCATTTTCGTCCTCCCTAGGCTTAATCTTGTCCAATTAGGGTTTTTAACCAATCTTGTGCATCCAATAGGTATTTTTGTGTCATTGGATGAACATTTAGGTCTTTTTCGTCCTCCCTAGGCTTATGCTTGTCCAATTAGGGTTTCTAACCAATCTTGTGCATCCAATAGGTGTTTTTGTGTCATTGGATGAACATTTAGGTCTTTTTCGTCCTCCCTAAACTTAATCTTGTCTAATTACGGTTTCTAACCAATCTTGTGTATCCAATAGGTGTTTTTGTGTCATTGGATGAATAATTAGGTCATTTTCGTCCTCCCTAGGCTAATTCTTGTCCAATTAGGGTTGCTAACCAATCTTGTGCATGCAATAGGTGTGTTGTGTCATTGGATGAACAAGTAGGTCATTTTCGTCCTCCCTAGGCTTATTCTTGTCCAATTAAGGTTTTTAACCAATCTTGTGCATCCAATAGGTATTTTTGTGTCATTGGATGAACATTTAGGTCTTTTTCGTCATCCCTAAACTTAATCTTGTCCAATTACGGTTTCTAACCAATCTTGTGTATCCAATAGGTGTTTTTGTGTCATTGGATGAATAATTAGGTCATTTTCGTCCTCCCTAGGCTAATTCTTGTCCAATTAGGGTTTCTAACCAATCTTGTGCATCCAATAGGTGTTTTTGTGTCGTTGGAAGAACAATTAGGTGATTTTCGTCCTCCTTAAGCTAATTCTTGTCCAATTAGGGTTTCTAACCAATCTTGTGCATCCAATAGGTGTTTTTGTGTCGTTGGAAGAACAATTAGGTGATTTTCGTCCTCCTTAAGCTAATTCTTGTCCAATTAAGGTTTCTAACCAATCTTGTGCATCCAATAGGTGTTTTTGTGTCATTGGATGAACATTTAGATCTTTTTCGTCCTCCCTAAACTTAATCTTGTCCAATTACGGTTTCTAACCAATCTTGTGTATCCACTAGGTGTTTTTGTGTCATTGGATGAATAATTAGGTCATTTTCGTCCTCCCTAGGCTAATTCTTGTCCAATTAGGGTTTCTAACCAATCTTGTGCATCCAATAGGTGTTTTGTGTCATTGGATGAACAAGTAGATCATTTTAGTCCTCCTTAGGCTTATTCTTGTCCAATTAGGGTTTTAAACCAATCTTGTGCCTCCAATAGGTGTTTTGTGTCATTGGATGAACATTTAGGTATTTTTCGTCCTCCCTAAACTTATTCTTTTCCAATTAGGGTTTCTAACCAATCTTGTGCATCCAATACGTGTTTTGTGTCATTGCATGAACAATTAGGTCATTTTCGTCCTCCCTAGGCTTATTCTTGTCCAATTAGTGCTTCTAACCAATCTTGTGCATCCAATAGGTGTTTTTGTGTCATTGGAAGAATATTTAAGTCATTTTCGTCCTCCCTAGGCTAATTCTTGTCCAATTAGGGTTTCTAACCAATCTTGTGCATGCAATAGGTGTTTTTGTGTCATTGGATGAACATTTAGGTCTTTTTCGTCCTCCCTAAACTTAATCCTGTCCAATTACGGTTTCTAACCAATCTTGTGTATCCAATAGGTGTTATTGTGTCATTGGATGAATAATTAGGTCATTTTCGTCCTCCCTAGGCTAATTCTTGTCCAATTAGGGTTTCTAACCAATCTTGTGCATCCAATAGGTGTTTTGTGTAATTGGATGAACAAGTAGGTCATTTTCGTCCTCCCTAGGCTTATTCTTGTCCAATTAGGGTTTTTAACCAATCTTGTGCATCCAATAGGTGTTTTGTGTCATTGGATGAACATTTAGGTCATTTTCGTCCTCGCTAAACTTAATCTTGTCCAATTAGGGTTTCTAACCAATCTTGTGCATCCAATAGGTGTTTTTGTGTCATTGGATGAACATTTAGGTCATTTTCGTCCTCCCTAGGCTTATGCTTGTCGAATTAGGGTTTCTAACCAATCTTGTGCATCCAATAGGTGTTTTTGTGTCATTGGATGAACAATTAGGTCATTTTCGTCCTCCCTAGGCTAATTCTTGTCCAATTAGGGTTTCTAACCAATCTTGTGCATCCAATAGGTGTTTTTGTGTCATTGGAAGAATATTTAGGTCATAATCGTCCTCCCTACAATTAATCTTGTCCAATTAGGGTTTTTAACCAATCTTGTGCATCCAATAGGTGTTTTATGTCATTGGATGAACATTTAGGTCATTTTCGTCCTTCCTAAACTTAATCTTGTCCAATTAAGGTTTCTAACCAATCTTGTGCATCCAATAGGTTTTTTTGTGTCATTGGATGAACATTTAGGTCATTTTAGTCTTCCCTGGGCTTATGCTTGTCCAATTAGGGTTTCTAACCAATCTTGTGCATCCAATAGGTGTTTTTATGTCATTGGATGAACAATTAGGTCATTTTCGTCCACCCTAGGCTAATTCTTGTCCAATTAGGGTTTTTAACCAATCTTGTGCATCCAATAGGTGTTTTGTGTCATTGGATGAACAATTAGGTCATTTTCGTCCTCCCTAGGCTTATTCTTGTCAAATTAGGGTTTCTAACCAATCTTGTGCATCCAATAGGTGTTTTTGTGTCATTGGAAGAATATTTAGGTCATAATCGTCCTCCCTACAATTAATCTTGTCCAATTAGGGTTTTTAACCAATCTTGTGCATCCAATAGGTGTTTTGTGTCATTGGATGAACATTTAGGTCATTTTTGTCCTTCCTAAACTTAATCTTGTCCAATTAAGGTTTCTAACCAATCTTGTGCATCCAATAGGTTTTTTTGTGTCATTGGATGAACATTTAGGTCATTTTCGTCTTCTCTAGCCTTATGCTTGTCCAATTAGGGTTTCTAACCAATCTGTCATTGGATGAACAATTAGGTCATTTTCGTCCTCCCTAGGCTAATTCTTGTCCAATTAGGGTTTCTAACCAATCTTGTGCATCCAATAGGTGTTTTGTGTCATTGGATGAACAAGTAGGTCATTTTCGTCCTCCCTAGGCTTATTCTTGTCCAATTAGGGTTTTTAACCAATCTTGTGCATCCAATAGGTGTTTTGTGTCATTGGATGAACATTTAGGTCATTTTCGTCCTTCTTAAACTTAATCTTGTCCAATTAGGGTTTCTAACCAATCTTGTGCATCCAATAGGTGTTTTTGTGTCATTGGAAGAACAATTAGGTCATTTTCGTCCACCCTAGGCTAATTCTTGTCCAATTAGGGTTTTTAACCAATCTTGTGCATCCAATAGGTGTTTTGTGTCATTGGATGAACAATTAGGTCATTTTCGTCCTCCCTAGGCTTATTCCTGTCAAATTAGGGTTTCTAACCAATCTTGTGCATCCAATAGGTGTTTTTGTGTCATTGGAAGAATATTTAGGTCATAATCGTCCTCCCTACACTTAATCTTGTCCAATTAGGGTTTTTAACCAATCTTGTGCATCCAATAGGTGTTTTGTGTCATTGGATGAACATTTAGGTCATTTTCGTCCTTCCTAAACTTAATCTTGTCCGATTAGGGTTTCTAACCAATCTTGTGCATCCAATAGGTGTTTTTGTGTCGTTGGAAGAACAATTAGGTGATTTTCGTCCTCCCTAAGCTAATTCTTTTCCAATTAGGGTTTCTAACCAATCTTTTGCATCCAATAGGTGTTTTGTGTCATTGGATGAATATTTAGGTCATTTTTGTCCTCCCTACACTTAATCATGTCCAATTAAGGTTTCTAACCAATCTTGTGCATCCAACAGGTGTTTTTGTGCCATTGGATGAACATTTAGGTCTTTTTCGTCCTCCCTAAACTTAATCTTGTCCAATTACGGTTTCTAACCAATCTTGTGTATCCAATAGGTGTTTTTGTGTCATTGGATGAATAATTAGGTCATTTTCGTCCTCCCTAGGCTAATTCTTGTCCAATTAGGGTTTCTAACCAATCTTGTGCATCCAATAGGTGTTTTTGTGTCATTGGAAGAATATTTAGGTCATTTTCGTCCTCCCTAGGCTAATTCTTGTCCAATTAGGGTTTCTAACCAATCTTGTGCATGCAATAGGTGTTTTTGTGTCATTGGATGAACATTTAGGTCTTTTTCGTCCTCCCTAAACTTAATCTTGTCCAATTACGGTTTCTAACCAATCTTGTGTATCCAATAGGTGTTTTTGTGTCATTGGATGAATAATTAGGTCATTTTCGGCCTCCCTAGGCGAATTCTTGTCCAAATAGGGTTTCTAACCAATCTTGTGCATCCAATAGGTGTTTTGTGTCATTGGATGAACAAGTAGGTCATTTTCGTCCTCCCTAGGCTTATTCTTGTCCAATTAGGGTTTCTAACCAATCTTGTGCATCCAATAGGTGTTTTTGTGTCATTGGAAGAATATTTAGGTCATAATCGTCCTCCCTACACTTAATCTTGTCCAATTAGGGTTTTTAACCAATCTTGTGCATCCAATAGGTGTTTTGTGTCATTGGATGAACAAGTAGGTCATTTTCGTCCTCCCTAGGCTTATTCTATTCCAGTTAGGGTTTTCAACCAATCTTGTGCATCCAATAGGTGTTTTGTGTCATTGGATGAACATTTAGGTCATTTTCGTCCTTCTTAAACTTAATCTTGTCCAATTAGGGTTTCTAACCAATCTTGTGCATCCAATAGGTGTTTTTGTGTCGTTGGAAGAACAATTAGGTGATTTTCGTCCTCCCTAAGCTAATTCTTGTCCAATTAGGGTTTTTAACCAATCTTGTGCATCCAATAGGTGTTTTGTGTCATTGGATGAACAATTAGGTCATTTTCGTCCTCCCTAGGCTTATTCTTGTCAAATTAGGGTTTCTAACCAATCTTGTGCATCCAATAGGTGTTTTTGTGTCATTGGAAGAATATTTAGGTCATTTTCGTCCTCCCTACACTTAATCTTGTCCAATTAGGGTTTTTAACCAATCTTGTGCATCCAATAGGTGTTTTGTGTCATTGGATGAACAATTAGGTCATTTTCGTCCTCCCTAGGCTTATTCTTGTCAAATTAGGCTTTCTAACCAATCTTGTGCATCCAATAGGTGTTTTTGTGTCATTAGAAGAATATTTAGGTCATAATCGTCCTGCCTACACTTAATCTTGTCCAATTAAGGTTTCTAACCAATCTTGTGCATCCAATAGGTGTTTTTGTGTCATTGGATGAACATTTAGGTCTTTTTCGTCCTCCCTAAACTTAATCTTGTCCAATTACGGTTTCTAACCAATCTTGTGTATCCCATAGGTGTTTTTGTGTCATTGGATGAATAATTAGGTCATTTTCGTCCTCCCTAAGCTAATTCTTGTCCAATTAGGGTTTCTAACCAATCTTGTGCATCCAATAGGTGTTTTGTGTCATTGGATGAACAAGTAGGTCATTTTAGTCCTCCCTAGGCTTCTTCTTGTCCAATTAGGGTTTTAAACCAAACTTGTGCGTCCAATAGGTGTTTTGTGTCATTGGATGAACATTTAGGTCATTTTCGTCCTCCCTAAACTTAATCTTTTCCAATTAGGGTTTCTAACCAATCTTGTGCATCCAATAGGTGTTTTGTGTCATTGCATGAACAATTAGGTCATTTTCGTCCTCCCTAGGCTTATTCTTGTCCAATTAGTGCTTCTAACCAATCTTGTGCATCTAATTGGTGTTTTTGTGTCATTGGAAGAATATTTAGGTCATTTTCGTCCTCCCTAGGCTAATTCTTGTCCAATTAGGGTTTCTAACCAATCTTGTGCATCCAATAGGTGTTTTGTGTCATTGGATGAACAAGTAGGTCATTTTCGTCCTCCCTAGGCTTATTCTTGTCCAATTAGGGTTTTTAAACAATCTTGTGTATCCAATAGGTGTTTTTGTGTCATTGGATGAATAATTAGGTCATTTTCGTCCTCCCTAGGCGAATTCTTGTCCAATTAGGGTTTCTTACCAATCTTGTGCATCCAATAGGTGTTTTGTGGCATTGGATGAACAAGTAGGTTATTTTCGCCCTCCCTAGGCTTATTCTTGTCCAATTAGGGTTTTAAACCAATCTTGTGCATCCAATAGGTGTTTTGTGTCATTGCATGAACAATTAGGTCATTTTCGTCCTCCCTAGGCTTATTCTTGTCCAATTAGTGCTTCTAACCAATCTTGTGCATCCAATAGGTGTTTTTGTGTCATTGGAAGAATATTTAAGTCATTTTCGTCCTCCCTAGGCTAATTCTTGTCCAATTAGGGTTTCTAACCAATCTTGTGCATGCAATAGGTGTTTTTGTGTCATTGGATGAACATTTAGGTCTTTTTCGTCCTCCCTAAACTTAATCCTGTCCAATTACGGTTTCTAACCAATCTTGTGTATCCAATAGGTGTTATTGTGTCATTGGATGAATAATTAGGTCATTTTCGTCCTCCCTAGGCTAATTCTTGTCCAATTAGGGTTTCTAACCAATCTTGTGCATCCAATAGGTGTTTTGTGTAATTGGATGAACAAGTAGGTCATTTTCGTCCTCCCTAGGCTTATTCTTGTCCAATTAGGGTTTTTAACCAATCTTGTGCATCCAATTGGTGTTTTGTGTCATTGGATGAACATTTAGGTCATTTTTGTCCTCGCTAAACTTAATCATGTCCAATTAGGGTTTCTAACAAATCTTGTGCATCCAATAGGTGTTTTTGTGTCATTGGATGAACATTTAGGTCATTTTCGTCCTCCCTAGACTTATGCTTGTCCAATTAGGGTTTCTAACCAATCATGTGCATCCAATAGGTGTTTTTGTGTCATTGGATGAACAATTAGGTCATTTTGGTCCACCCTAGGCTAATTCTTGTCCAATTAGGGTTTTTAACCAATCTTGTGCATCCAATAGGTGTTTTTGTGTCATTGGATGAACATTTAGGTCATTTTCGTCCTCCCTAGGCTTATGCTTGTCCAATTAGGGTTTCTAACCAATCTTGTGCATCCAATAGGTGTTTTTGTGTCATTGGATGAACATTTAGGTCTTTTTCGTCATCCCTAAACTTAATCTTGTCCAATTACGGTTTCTAACCAATCTTGTGTATCCAATAGGTGTTTTTGTGTCATTGGATGAATAATTAGGTCATTTTCGTCCTCCCTAGGCTAATTCTTGTCCAATTAGGGTTGCTAACCAATCTTGTGCATGCAATAGGTGTGTTGTGTCATTGGATGAACAAGTAGGTCATTTTCGTCCTCCCTAGGCTTAATCTTGTCCAATTAGGGTTTTTAACCAATCTTGTGCATCCAATAGGTGTTTTTGTGTCATTGGATGAACATTTAGGTCTTTTTCGTCCTCCCTAAACTTAATCTTGTCCAATTACGGTTTCTAACCAATCTTGTGTATCAAATAGGTGTTTTTGTGTCATTGGATGAATAATTAGGTCATTTTCGTCCTCCCTAGGCTAATTCTTGTCCAATTAGGGTTTTTAACCAATCTTGTGCATCCAATAGGTGTTTTTGTGTCATTGGATGAACATTTAGGTCATTTTCGTCCTCCCTAAACTTAATCCTGTCCAATTAGGGTTTTTAACCAATCTCGTTCATCCAATAGGTGTTTTGTGTCATTGGATGAATAATTAGGTCATTTTCGTCCTCCCTAGGCTAATTCTTGTCCAATTAGGGTTTCTAACCAATCTTGTGCATGCAATAGGTGTTTTGTGTCATTGGATGAACAAGTAGGTCATTTTCGTCCTCCCTAGGCTTATTCTTGTCCAATTAGGGTTTTTAACCAATCTTGTGCATCCAAAAGGTGTTTTGTGTCATTGGATGAACATTTAGGTCATTTTCGTCCTCGCTAAACTTAATCTTTTCCAATTAAGTTTTGTAACGAATCTTGTGCATCCAATAGGTGTTTTTGTGTCATTGGATGAACATTTAGGTCATTTTCGTCCTCCCTAAACTTAATCCTGTCCAATTAGGGTTTTTAACCAATCTCGTTCATCCAATAGGTGTTTTGTGTCATTGGATGAATAATTAGGTCATTTTCGTCCTCCCTAGGCTAATTCTTGTCCAATTAGGGTTTCTAACCAATCTTGTGCATGCAATAGGTGTTTTGTGTCATTGGATGAACAAGTAGGTCATTTTCGTCCTCCCTAGGCTTATTCTTGTCCAATTAGGGTTTTTAACCAATCTTGTGCATCCAATAGGTGTTTTGTGTCATTGGATGAACATTTAGGTCATTTTCGTCCTCGCTAAACATAATCTTTTCCAATTAGGGTTTCTAACGAATCTTGTGCATCCAATAGGTGTTTTTGTGTCATTGGATGAATAATTAGGTCATTTTCGTCCTCCCTAGGCTAATTCTTGTCCAATTAGGGTTGCTAACCAATCTTGTGCATGCAATAGGTGTGTTGTGTCATTGGATGAACAAGTAGGTCATTTTCGTCCTCCCTATGCTTAATCTTGTCCAATTAGGGTTTTTAACCAATCTTGTGCATCCAATAGGTATTTTTGTGTCATTGGATGAACAAGTAGGTCATTTTCGTCCTCCCTAGGCTTATTCTTGTCCAATTAGGGTTTTTAACCAATCTTGTGCATCCAATAGGTGTTTTGTGTCATTGGATGAACATTTAGGTCATTTTCGTCCTCGCTAAACTTAATCTTGTCCAATTAGGGTTTCTAACCAATCTTGTGCATCCAATAGGTGTTTTTGTGTCATTGGATGAACATTTAGGTCATTTTCGTCCTCCCTAGGCTTATGCTTGTCGAATTAGGGTTTCTAACCAATCTTGTGCATCCAATAGGTGTTTTTGTGTCATTGGATGAACAATTAGGTCATTTTCGTCCTCCCTAGGCTAATTCTTGTCCAATTAGGGTTTCTAACCAATCTTGTGCATCCATTAGGTGTTTTTGTGTCATTGGATGAACAATTAGGTCATTTTCGTCCTCCCTAGGCTAATTCTTGTCCAATTAGGGTTTTTGACCAATCTTGTGCATCCAATAGGTGTTTTTGTGTCATTGGATGAACAATTAGGTCATTTTCGTCCACCCTAGGCTAATTCTTGTCCAATTAGGGTTTTTAACCAATCTTGTGCATCCAATAGGTGTTTTGTGTCATTGGATGAACATTAAGGTCATTTTCGTCCTCGCTAAACTTAATCTTGTCCAATTAGGGTTTCTAACCAATCTTGTGCATCCAATAGGTGTTTTTATGTCATTGGATGAACAATTAGGTCATTTTCGTCCTCCCTAGGCTAATTCTTGTCCAATTAGGGTTTTTAACCAATCTTGTGCATCCAATAGGTGTTTTGTGTCATTGGATGAACAATTAGGTCATTTTCGTCCGCCCTATGATAATTCTTGTCCAATTAGGGTTTTTAACCAATCTTGTGCATCCAATAGGTGTGTTGTGTCATTGGATGAATATTTAGGTCATTTTCGTCCTCCCTAAACTTAATCTTGTCCAATTAGGGTTTTTAACCAATCTTGTGCATCCAATAGGTGTTTTGTGTCATTGGATGAACATTTAGGTCGTTTTCGTCCTCCTTAGGCTAATTCTTATCCAATTACGGTTTTTAACCAATCTTGTGCATCCAATAGGTGTTTTGTGTCATTGGATGAACATTTAGGTCATTTTCGTCCTCCCTACACTTAATCTTGTTCAATTAGGGTTTCTAACCAATCTTGTGCATTCGATAGGTGTTTTTGTGTCATTGGATGAACAATTAGGTCATTTTCGTCCTCCCTATGATAATTCTTGTCCAATTAGGGTTTTTAACCAATCTTGTGCATCCAATAGGTGTGTTGTGTCATTGGATGAATATTTAGGTCATTTTCGTCCTCCCTAAACTTAATCTTGTCCAATTAGGGTTTTTAACCAATCTTGTGCATCCAATAGGTGTTTTGTGTCATTGGATGAACACTTAGGTCATTTTCGTCCTCCCTACACTTTATCTTGTCCAATTAGGGTTTTTAACCAATCTTGTTCATTCAATAGGTGTGTTGTGTCATTGGATGAATATTTAGGTCATTTTCGTCCTCCCTAAACTTAATCTTGTCCAATTAGGGTTTTTAACCAATCTTGTGCATCCAATAGGTATTTTGTGTCATTGGATGAACATTTAGGTCATTTTCGTCCTCCCTACACTTAATCTTGTCCAATTAGGGTTTTTAACCAATCTTGTGCATCCAATAGGTGTTTTGTGTCATTGGATGAACATTTAGGTCATTTTCGTCCTTCCTAAACTTAATCTTGTCCAATTAGGGTTTCTAACCAATCTTGTGCATCCAATAGGTGTTTTTGTGTCGTTGGAAGAACAATTAGGTGATTTTCGTCCTCCTTAAGCTAATTCTTGTCCAATTAAGGTTTCTAACCAATCTTGTGCATCCAATAGGTGTTTTTGTGTCATTGGATGAACATTTAGATCTTTTTCGTCCTCCCTAAACTTAATCTTGTCCAATTACGGTTTCTAACCAATCTTGTGTATCCAATAGGTGTTTTTGTGTCATTGGATGAATAATTAGGTCATTTTCGTCCTCCCTAGGCTAATTCTTGTCCAATTAGGGTTTCTACCCAATCTTGTGCATCCAATAGGTGTTTTGTGTCATTGGATGAACAAGTAGGTCATTTTCGTCCTCCCTAGGCTTATTCTTGTCCAATTAGGGTTTTTAACCAATCTTGTGCATCCAATAGGTGTTTTGTGTCATTGGATGAACATTTAGGTCATTTTCGTCCTCGCTAAACTTAATCATGTCCAATTAGGGTTTCTAAGAAATCTTGTGCATCCAATAGGTGTTTTTGTGTCATTGGATGAACATTTAGGTCATTTTCGTCCTCCCTAGGCTTATGCTTGTCCAATTAGGGTTTCTAACCAATCTTGTGCATCCAATAGGTGTTTTTGTGTCATTGGATGAACAATTAGGTCATTTTCGCCCTCCCTGGGCTAATTCTTGTCCAATTAGGGATTCTAACCAATCTTGTGCATCCAATAGGTGTTTTGTGTCATTGGATGAACAAGTAGGTCATTTTCGTGCTCCCTTGGCTTATTCTTGTCCAATTAGGGTTTTTAACCAATCTTGTGCATCCAATAGGTGTTTTGTGTCATTGGATGAACATTTAGGTCATTTTCGTCCTCGCTAAACTTAATCTTGTCCAATTAGGGTTTCTAACCAATCTTGTGCATCCAATAGGTGTTTTGTGTCATTGGATGAACAAGTAGGTCATTTTCGTCCTCCCTAGGCTTATTCTTGTCCAATTAGGGTTTCTAACCAATCTTGTGCATCCAATAGGTGTTTTTGTGTCATTGGATGAACATTTAGGTCATTTTCGTCCTCCCTAGGCTTATGCTTGTCCAATTAGGGTTTCTAACCAATCTTGTGCATCCAATAGGTGTTTTGTGTCATTGGATGAACATTTAGGTCATTTTCGTCCACCCTAGGCTAATTCTTGTCCAATTAGGGTTGCTAACCAATCTTGTGCATGCAATAGGTGTTTTGTGTCATTGGATGAACAAGTAGGTCATTTTCGTCCTCCCTAGGCTTATTCTTGTCCAATTAGGGTTGCTAACCAATCTTGTGCATGCAATAGGTGTGTTGTGTCATTGGATGAACAAGTAGGTCATTTTCGTCCTCCCTAGGCTTATTCTTGTCCAATTAGGGTTTCTAACCAATCTTGTGCATCCAATAGGTGTTTTTGTGTCATTGGATGAACATTTAGGTCATTTTCGTCCTCCCTAGGCTTATGCTTGTCCAATTAGGGTTTCTAACCAATCTTGTGCATCCAATAGGTGTTTTTGTGTCATTGCTTGTCCAATTAGGGTTTTTAACCAATCTTGTGCATCCAATAGGTGTTTTGTGTCATTGGATGAACATTTAGGTCATTTTCGTCGTTCCTAAACTTAATCTTGTCCAATTAGGGTTTCTAACCAATCTTGTGCATCCAATAGGTTTTTTTGTGTCATTGGATGAACATTTAGGTCATTTTCGTCCTCCTTAGGCTTATGCTTGTCCAATTAGGGTTTCTAACCAATCTTGTGCATCCAATAGGTGTTTTTGTGTCATTGGATGAACAATTAGGTCATTTTCGTCCACCATAGGCTAATTCTTGTCCAATTAGGGTTTTTAACCAATCTTGTGCATCCAATGGGTGTTTTGTGTCATTGGATGAACAATTAGGTCATTTTCGTCCTCCCTAGGCTTATTCTTGTCAAATTAGGGTTTCTAACCAATCTTGTGCATCCAATAGGTGTTTTTGTGTCATTGGAAGAATATTTAGGTCATAATCGTCCTCCCTACACTTAATCTTGTCCAATTAGGGTTTTTAACCAATCTTGTGCATCCAATAGGTGTTTTGTGTCATTGGATGAAGAATTAGGTCATTTTCGTCCTCCCTAGGCTAATTCTTGTCCAATTAGGGTTTTTAACCAATCTTGTGCATCCAATAGGTGTTTTTGTGTCATTGGATGAACAATTAGGTCATTTTCGTCCACCCTAGGCTAATTCTTGTCCAATTAGGGTTTTTAACCAATCTTGTGCATCCAATAGGTGTTTTGTGTCATTGGATGAAGAATTAGGTCATTTTCGTCCTCCCTAGGCTAATTCTTGTCCAATTAGGGTTTTTAACCAATCTTGTGCATCCATTAGGTGTTTTTGTGTCATTGGAAGAATATTTAGGTCATTTTCGTCCTCCCTAGGCTAATTCTTGTCCAATAAGGGTTTCTAACCAATCTTGTGCATCCAATAGCTGTTTTGTGTCATTGGATGAACATTTAGGTCATTTTCGTCCTCCCTAAACTTGATCTTGTCCAATTAGGGTTTCTAACCAATCTTGTGCATCCAATAGGTGTTTTTGTGTCATCGGATGAACATTGAGGTCATTTTCGTCCTCGCTAAACATAATCTTGTCCAATTAGGGTTTCTAACCAATCTTGTGCATCCAATAGGTGTTTTGTGTCATTGGATGAACATTTAGGTCTTTTTCGTCCTCCCTAAACTTAATATTTTCCAATTAGGGTTTCTAACCAATCTTATGCATCCAATAGGTGTTTTGTGTCATTGCATGAACAATTAGGTCATTTTCGTCCTCCCTAGGCTTATTCTTGTCCAATTAGTGCTTCTAACCAATCTTGTGCATCCAATAGGTGTTTTTGTGTCATTGGAAGAATATTTAGGTCATTTTCATCCTCCCTAGGCTAATTCTTGTCCAATTAGGGTTGCTAACCAATCTTGTGCATGCAATAGGTGTTTTGTGTCATTGGATGAACAAGTAGGTCATTTTCGTCCTCCCTAGGCTTATTCTTGTCCAATTAGGGTTGCTAACCAATCTTGTGCATGCAATAGGTGTTTTGTGTCATTGGATGAACAAGTAGGTCATTTTCGTCCTCCCTAGGCTTATTCTTGTCCAATTAGGGTTTTTAACCAATCTTGTGCATCCAATAGGTGTTTTGTGTCATTGGATGAACATTTAGGTCATTTTTGTCCTCGCTAAACTTAATCTTGTCCAATTAGGGTTTCTAACCAATCTTGTGCATCCAATAGGTGTTTTTGTGTCATTGGATGAACATTTAGGTCATTTTCGTCCTCCCTAGGCTTATGCTTGTCCAATTAGGGTTTCTAACCAATCTTGTGCATCCAATAGGTGTTTTTGTGTCGTTGGAAGAACAATTAGGTGATTTTCGTCCTCCCTAAGCTAATTCTTGTCTAATTAGGGTTTCTAACCAATCTTTTGCATCCAATAGGTGTTTTGTGTCATTGGATGAATATTTAGGTCATTTTCGTCCTCCCTACACTTAATCTTGTCCAATTAAGGTTTCTAACCAATCTTGTGCATCCAATAGGTGTTTTTGTGTCATTGGATGAACATTTAGGTCTTTTTCGTCCTCCCTAAACTTAATCTTGTCCAATTACGGTTTCTAACCAATTTTGTGTATCCAATAGGTGTTTTTGTGTCATTGGATGAATAATTAGGTCATTTTCGTCCTCCCTAGGCTAATTCTTGTCCAATTAGGGTTGCTAACCAATCTTGTGCATGCAATAGGTGTTTTGTGTCATTGGATGAACAAGTAGGTCATTTTCGTCCTCCCTAGGCTTATTCTGGTCCAATTAGGGTTTTTAACCAATCTTGTGCATCCAATAGGTGTTTTGTGTCATTGGATGAACATTTACGTCATTTTCGTCCTCGCTAAACTTAATCTTGTCCAATTAGGGTTTCTAACCAATCTTGTGCATCCAATAGGTGTTTTTGTGTCATTGGATGAACATTTAGGCCATTTTCGTCCTCCCTAGGCTTATGCTTGTCCAATTAGGGTTTCTAACCAATCTTGTGCATCCAATAGGTGTTTTTGTGTCATTGGATGAACATTTAGGTCTTTTTCGTCCTCCCTAAACTTAATCTTGTCTAATTACGGTTTCTAACCAATCTTGTGCATCCAAAAGGTGTTTTTGTGTCATTGGATGAATATTTAGGTCATTTTCGTCCTCCCTACACTTAATCTTGTCCAATTAAGGTTTCTAACCAATCTTGTGCATCCAATAGGTGTTTTTGTGTCATTGGATGAACATTTAGGTCTTTTTCGTCCTCCCTAAACTTAATCTTGTCTAACTAACCAATCTTGTGTATCCAATAGGTGTTTTTGTGTCATTGGATGAATAATTAGGTCATTTTCGTCCTCCCTAGGCTAATTCTTGTCCAATTAGGGTTGCTAACCAATCTTGTGCATGCAATAGGTGTGTTGTGTCATTGGATGAACAAGTAGGTCATTTTCGTCCTCCCTAGGCTTAATCTTGTCCAATTAGGGTTTTTAACCAATCTTGTGCATCCAATAGGTGTTTTTGTGTCATTGGATGAACATTTAGGTCTTTTTCGTCCTCCCTAAACTTAATCTTGTCCAATTACGGTTTCTAACCAATCTTGTGTATCAAATAGGTGTTTTTGTGTCATTGGATGAATAATTAGGTCATTTTCGTCCTCCCTAGGCTAATTCTTGTCCAATTAGGGTTTTTAACCAATCTTGTGCATCCAATAGGTGTTTTTGTGTCATTGGATGAACATTTAGGTCATTTTCGTCCTCCCTAAACTTAATCCTGTCCAATTAGGGTTTTTAACCAATCTCGTTCATCCAATAGGTGTTTTGTGTCATTGGATGAATAATTAGGTCATTTTCGTCCTCCCTAGGCTAATTCTTGTCCAATTAGGGTTTCTAACCAATCTTGTGCATGCAATAGGTGTTTTGTGTCATTGGATGAACAAGTAGGTCATTTTCGTCCTCCCTAGGCTTATTCTTGTCCAATTAGGGTTTTTAACCAATCTTGTGCATCCAAAAGGTGTTTTGTGTCATTGGATGAACATTTAGGTCATTTTCGTCCTCGCTAAACTTAATCTTTTCCAATTAAGTTTTGTAACGAATCTTGTGCATCCAATAGGTGTTTTTGTGTCATTGGATGAACATTTAGGTCATTTTCGTCCTCCCTAAACTTAATCCTGTCCAATTAGGGTTTTTAACCAATCTCGTTCATCCAATAGGTGTTTTGTGTCATTGGATGAATAATTAGGTCATTTTCGTCCTCCCTAGGCTAATTCTTGTCCAATTAGGGTTTCTAACCAATCTTGTGCATGCAATAGGTGTTTTGTGTCATTGGATGAACAAGTAGGTCATTTTCGTCCTCCCTAGGCTTATTCTTGTCCAATTAGGGTTTTTAACCAATCTTGTGCATCCAATAGGTGTTTTGTGTCATTGGATGAACATTTAGGTCATTTTCGTCCTCGCTAAACATAATCTTTTCCAATTAGGGTTTCTAACGAATCTTGTGCATCCAATAGGTGTTTTTGTGTCATTGGATGAATAATTAGGTCATTTTCGTCCTCCCTAGGCTAATTCTTGTCCAATTAGGGTTGCTAACCAATCTTGTGCATGCAATAGGTGTGTTGTGTCATTGGATGAACAAGTAGGTCATTTTCGTCCTCCCTATGCTTAATCTTGTCCAATTAGGGTTTTTAACCAATCTTGTGCATCCAATAGGTATTTTTGTGTCATTGGATGAACAAGTAGGTCATTTTCGTCCTCCCTAGGCTTATTCTTGTCCAATTAGGGTTTTTAACCAATCTTGTGCATCCAATAGGTGTTTTGTGTCATTGGATGAACATTTAGGTCATTTTCGTCCTCGCTAAACTTAATCTTGTCCAATTAGGGTTTCTAACCAATCTTGTGCATCCAATAGGTGTTTTTGTGTCATTGGATGAACATTTAGGTCATTTTCGTCCTCCCTAGGCTTATGCTTGTCGAATTAGGGTTTCTAACCAATCTTGTGCATCCAATAGGTGTTTTTGTGTCATTGGATGAACAATTAGGTCATTTTCGTCCTCCCTAGGCTAATTCTTGTCCAATTAGGGTTTCTAACCAATCTTGTGCATCCATTAGGTGTTTTTGTGTCATTGGATGAACAATTAGGTCATTTTCGTCCTCCCTAGGCTAATTCTTGTCCAATTAGGGTTTTTGACCAATCTTGTGCATCCAATAGGTGTTTTGTGTCATTGGATGAACAATTAGGTCATTTTCGTCCTCCCTAGGCTTATTCTTGTCAAATTAGGGTTTCTAACCAATCTTGTGCATCCAATAGGTGTTTTTGTGTCATTGGAAGAATATTTAGGTCATTTTCGTCCTCCCTACAATTAATCTTGTCCAATTAGGGTTTTTAACCAATCTTGTGCATCCAATAGGTGTTTTGTGTCATTGGATGAACATTTAGGTCATTTTCGTCCTTCCTAAACTTAATCTTGTCCAATTAGGGTTTCTAACCAATCTTGTGCATCCAATAGGTGTTTTTGTGTCGTTGGAAGAACAATTAGGTGATTTTCTTCCTCCCTAAGCTAATTCTTGTCCAATTAGGGTTTCTAACCAATCTTTTGCATCCAATAGGTGTTTTGTGTCATTGGATGAATATTTAGGTCATTTTCGTCCTCCCTACACTTAATCTTGTCCAATTAGGGTTTCTAACCAATCTTGTGCATCCAATAGGTGTCTTTGTGTCATTGGATGAACAATTTGTCATTTTCGTCCACCCTAGGCTAATTCTTGTCCAATTAGGGTTTTTAACCAATCTTGTGCATCCAATAGGTGTTTTGTGTCATTGGATGAACAATTAGGTCATTTTCGTCCTCCCTAGGCTTATTCTTGTCAAATTAGGGTTTCTAACCAATCTTGTGCATCCAATAGGTGTTTTTGTGTCATTGGAAGAATATTTAGGTCATAATCGTCCTCCCTACACTTAATCTTGTCCAATTAGGGTTTTTAACCAATCTTGTACATCCAATAGGTGTTTTGTGTCATTGGATGAACAATTAGGTCATTTTCGTCCTCCCTAGGCTTATTCTTGTCAAATTAGGCTTTCTAACCAATCTTGTGCATCCAATAGGTGTTTTTGTGTCATTAGAAGAATATTTAGGTCATAATCGTCCTGCCTACACTTAATCTTGTCCAATTAAGGTTTCTAACCAATCTTGTGCATCCAATAGGTGTTTTTGTGTCATTGGATGAACATTTAGGTCTTTTTCGTCCTCCCTAAACTTAATCTTGTCCAATTACGGTTTCTAACCAATCTTGTGTATCCCATAGGTGTTTTTGTGTCATTGGATGAATAATTAGGTCATTTTCGTCCTCCCTAAGCTAATTCTTGTCCAATTAGGGTTTCTAACCAATCTTGTGCATCCAATAGGTGTTTTGTGTCATTGGATGAACAAGTAGGTCATTTTAGTCCTCCCTAGGCTTCTTCTTGTCCAATTAGGGTTTTAAACCAAACTTGTGCGTCCAATAGGTGTTTTGTGTCATTGGATGAACATTTAGGTCATTTTCGTCCTCCCTAAACTTAATCTTTTCCAATTAGGGTTTCTAACCAATCTTGTGCATCCAATAGGTGTTTTGTGTCATTGCATGAACAATTAGGTCATTTTCGTCCTCCCTAGGCTTATTCTTGTCCAATTAGTGCTTCTAACCAATCTTGTGCATCCAATAGGTGTTTTTGTGTCATTGGAAGAATATTTAGGTCATTTTCATCCTCCCTAGGCTAATTCTTGTCCAATTAGTGTTGCTAACCAATCTTGTGCATGCAATAGGTGTTTTGTGTCATTGGATGAACAAGTAGGTCATTTTCGTCCTCCCTAGGCTTATTCTTGTCCAATTAGGGTTTTTAACCAATCTTGTGCATCCAATAGGTGTTTTGTGTAGTTGGATGAACATTTAGGTCATTTTCGTCCTCGCTAAACTTAATCTTGTCCAATTAGGGTTTCTAACCAATCTTGTGCATCCAATAGGTGTTTTTGTGTCATTGGATGAACATTTAGGTCATTTTTGTCCTCCCTAGGCTTATGCTTGTCCAATTAGGGTTTCTAACCAATCTTGTGCATCCAATAGGTGTTTTTGTGTCATTGGATGAACAATTAGGTCATTTTCGTCCACCCTAGGCTAATTCTTGTCCAATTAGGATTTCTAACCAATCTTGTGCATCCAATTGGTCTTTTGTGTCATTGGATGAACAATTAGGTCATTTTCGTCCTCCCTAGGCTAATTCTTGTCCAATTAGGGTTTTTAACCAATCTTGTGCATCCAATAGGTGTTTTGTGTCATTGGATGAACATTTAGGTCATTTTCGTCCCCCCTAAACTTAATCTTGTCCAATTAGGGTTTCTAACCAATCTTGTGCATCCAATAGGTGTTTTTGTGACATTGGATGAACATTTAGGTCATTTTCGTCCTCCCTAGGGTTATTCTTGTCCAATTAGGGTTTCTAACCAATCTTGTGCATCCAATAGGTGTTTTGTGTCATTGGATGAACAAGTAGGTCATTTTCTTCCTGGCTAGGCTTATTCTTGTCCAATTCGGGTTTTTAACCAATCTATTGCATCCAATAGGTGTTTTGTGTCATTGGATGAACATTTAGGTCATTTTCGTCCTCCCTAAACTTAATCTTGTCCAATTAGGGTTTCTAACCAATCTTGTGCATCCAATAGGTGTTTTTGTGTCATTGGATGAATAATTAGGTCATTTTCGTCCTCCCTAGGCTAATTCTTGTCCAATTAGGGTTTTTAACCAATCTTGTGCATCCAATAGGTGTTTTTGTGTCATTGGATGAACATTTAGGTCATTTTCGTCCTCCCTAGGCTAATTCTTGTCCAATTAGGGTTGCTAACCAATCTTGTGCATGCAATAGGTGTGTTGTGTCATTGGATGAACAAGTAGGTCATTTTCGTCCTCCCTAGGCTTAATCTTGTCCAATTAGGGTTTTTAACCAATCTTGTGCATCCAATAGGTATTTTTGTGTCATTGGATGAACATTTAGGTCTTTTTCGTCCTCCCTAAACTTAATCTTGTCCAATTACGGTTTCTAACCAATCTTGTGTATCAAATAGGTGTTTTTGTGTCATTGGATGAATAATTAGGTCATTTTCGTCCTCCCTAGGCTAATTCTTGTCCAATTAGGGTTTTTAACCAATCTTGTGCATCCAATAGGTGTTTTTGTGTCATTGGATGAACATTTAGGTCATTTTCGTCCTCCCTAAACTTAATCCTGTCCAATTAGGGTTTTTAACCAATCTCGTTCATCCAATAGGTGTTTTGTGTCATTGGATGAATAATGAGGTCATTTTCGTCCTCCCTAGGCTAATTCTTGTCCAATTAGGGTTTCTAACCAATCTTGTGCATGCAATAGGTGTTTTGTGTCATTGGATGAACAAGTAGGTCATTTTCGTCCTCCCTAGACTTATTCTTGTCCAATTAGGGTTTTTAACCAATCTTGTGCATCCAAAAGGTGTTTTGTGTCATTGGATGAACATTTAGGTCATTTTCGTCCTCGCTAAACTTAATCTTTTCCAATTAAGTTTTGTAACGAATCTTGTGCATCCAATAGGTGTTTTTGTGTCATTGGATGAACATTTAGGTCATTTTCGTCCTCCCTAGGCTTATGCTTGTCCAATTAGGGTTTCTAACCAATCTTGTGCATCCAATAGGTGTTTTTGTGTCATTGGAAGAATATTAAGGTCATAATCGTCCTCCCTACACTTAATCTTGTCCAATTAGGGTTTTTAACCAATCTTGTGCATCCAATAGGTGTTTTGTGTCATTGGATGAACATTTAGGTCATTTTCGTCCTTCCTAAACTTAATCTTGTCCAATTAGGGTTTCTAACCAATCTTGTGCATCCAATAGGTGTTTTTGTGTCGTTGGAAGAACAATTAGGTGATTTTCGTCCTCCTTAAGCTAATTCTTGTCCAATTAGGGTTTCTAACCAATCTTGTGCATCCAATAGGTGTTTTTGTGTCGTTGGAAGAACAATTAGGTGATTTTCGTCCTCCTTAAGCTAATTCTTGTCAATTAAGGTTTCTAACCAATCTTGTGCATCCAATAGGTGTTTTTGTGTCATTGGATGAACATTTAGATCTTTTTCGTCCTCCCTAAACTTAATCTTGTCCAATTACGGTTTCTAACCAATCTTGTGTATCCAGTAGGTGTTTTTGTGTCATTGGATGAATAATTAGGTCATTTTCGTCCTCCCTAGGCTAATTCTTGTCCAATTAGGGTTTCTAACCAATCTTGTGCATCCAATAGGTGTTTTGTGTCATTGGATGAACAAGTAGATCATTTTAGTCCTCCTTAGGCTTATTCTTGTCCAATTAGGGTTTTAAACCAATCTTGTGCATCCAATAGGTGTTTTGTGTCATTGGATGAACATTTAGGTCTTTTTCGTCCTCCCTAAACTTATTCTTTTCCAATTAGGGTTTCTAACCAATCTTGTGCATCCAATACGTGTTTTGTGTCATTGCATGAACAATTAGGTCATTTTCGTCCTCCCTAGGCTTATTCTTGTCCAATTAGTGCTTCTAACCAATCTTGTGCATCCAATAGGTGTTTTTGTGTCATTGGAAGAATATTTAAGTCATTTTCGTCCTCCCTAGGCTAATTCTTGTCCAATTAGGGTTTCTAACCAATCTTGTGCATGCAATAGGTGTTTTTGTGTCATTGGATGAACATTTAGGTCTTTTTCGTCCTCCCTAAACTTAATCCTGTCCAATTACGGTTTCTAACCAATCTTGTGTATCCAATAGGTGTTATTGTGTCATTGGATGAATAATTAGGTCATTTTCGTCCTCCCTAGGCTAATTCTTGTCCAATTAGGGTTTCTAACCAATCTTGTGCATCCAATAGGTGTTTTGTGTAATTGGATGAACAAGTAGGTCATTTTCGTCCTCCCTAGGCTTATTCTTGTCCAATTAGGGTTTTTAACCAATCTTGTGCATCCAATAGGTGTTTTGTGTCATTGGATGAACATTTAGGTCATTTTCGTCCTCGCTAAACTTAATCATGTCCAATTAGGGTTTCTAACAAATCTTGTGCATCCAATAGGTGTTTTTGTGTCATTGGATGAACATTTAGGTCATTTTCGTCCTCCCTAGGCTTATTCTTGTCCAATTAGGGTTTCTAACCAATCTTGTGCATCCAATAGGTGTTTTTGTGTCATTGGATGAACATTTAGGTCATTTTCGTCCTCCCTAGGCTTATGCTTGTCCAATTAGGGTTTCTAACCAATCTTGTGCATCCAATAGGTGTTTTTCTGTCATTGGATGAACAATTAGGTCATTTTCGCGCACCCTAGGCTAATTCTTTTCCAATTAGGGTTTTTAACCAATCTTGTGCATCCAATAGGTGTTTTGTGTCATTGGATGAACAATTAGGTCATTTTCATCCTCCCTAGACTAATTCTTGTCCAATTAGGGTTTTTAACCAATCTTGTGCATTGAATAGGTGTTTTTGTGTCATTGGAAGAATATTTAGGTCATAATCGTCCTCCCTACAATTAATCTTGTCCAATTAGGGATTCTAACCAATCATGTGCATCCAATAGGTTTTTTTGTGTCATTGGATGAACATTTAGGTCATTTTCATCCTCCCTAGGCTTATGCTTGTCCAATTTGGGTTTCAAACCAATCTTGTGCATCCATTAGGTGTTTTTGTGTCATTGGATGAACAATTAGGTCATTTTCGTCCTCCCTAGGCTAATTCTTGTCCAATTAGGGTTTCTAACCAATCTTGTGCATCCAATAGGTGTTTTTGTGTCATTGGATGAACATTTAGGTCATTTTCGTCCTCCCTAGGCTTATGCTTGTCCAATTAGGGTTTCTAACCAATCTTGTGCATCCAATAGGTGTTTTTGTGTCATTGGATGAACATTTAGGTCTTTTTCGTCCTCCCTAAACTTAATCTTGTCTAATTACGGTTTCTAACCAATCTTGTGTATCCAATAGGTGTTTTTGTGTCATTGGAAGAATATTTAGGTCATAATCGTCCTCCCTACAATTAATCTTGTCCAATTAGGGTTTTTAACCAATCTTGTGCATCCAATAGGTGTTTTGTGTCATTGGATGAACATTTAGGTCATTTTCGTCCTCGCTAAACTTAATCTTGTCCAATTAGGGTTTCTAACCAATCTTGTGCATCCAATAGGTGTTTTTGTGTCATTGGATGAAGATTTAGGTCATTTTCGTCCTCCCTAGGCTTATTCTTGTCCAATTAGTGCTTCTAACCAATCTTGTGCATCCAATAGGTGTTTTTGTGTCATTGGAAGAATGTTTAGGTCATTTTCGTCCTCCCTAGGCTAATTCTTGTCCAATTAGGGTTTCTAACGAATCTTGTGCAACCAATAGGTGTTTTGTGTCATTGGATGAACAAATAGGTCATTTTCGTCCTCCATAGGCTTATTGTTGTCCAATTAGGGTTTTTAACCAATCTTGTGCATCCAATAGGTGTTTTGTGTCATTGGATGAACATTTAGGTCATTTTCGTCCTCGCTAAACTTAATCTTGTCGAATTAGGGTTTCTAACCAATCTTGTGCCTCCAATAGGTGTTTTTGTTTCATTGGATGAAGATTTAGGTCATTTTCGTCCTCCGTAGGCTTATTCTTGTCCAATTAGTGCTTCTAACCAATCTTGTGCATCCAATAGGTGTTTTTGTGTTATTGGAAGAATGTTTAGGTCATTTTCGTCCTCCCTAGGCTAATTCTTGTCCAATTAGGGTTTCTAACGAATCTTGTGCAACCAATAGGTGTTTTGTGTCATTGGATGAACAAATAGGTCATTTTCGTCCTCCATAGGCTTATTGTTGTCCAATTAGGGTTTTTAACCAATCTTGTGCATCCAATAGGTGTTTTGTGTCATTGGATGAACATTTAGGTCATTTTCGTCCTCGCTAAACTTAATCTTGTCCAATTAGGGTTTCTAACCAATCTTGTGCATCCAATAGGTGTTTTTGTGTCATTGGATGAACATTTAGGTCATTTTCGTCCTCCCTCGGCTTATGCTTGTCCAATTAGGGTTTCTAACCAATCTTGTGCATCCAATAGGTGTTTTTGTGTCATTGGATGAACAATTTGTCATTTTCGTCCACCCTAGACTAATTCTTGTCCAATTAGGGTTTTTAACCAATCTTGTGCATCCAATAGGTGTTTTTGTGTCATTGGATGAACAATTAGGTCATTTTCGTCCTCCCTAGGCTGATACTTGTCAAATTAGGGTTTCTAACCTATCTTGTGCGTCCAATAGGTGTTTTTGTGTCATTGGAAGAATATTTAGGTCATAATCGTCCTCCCTACACTTAATCTTGTCCAATTAGGGTTTTTAACCAATCTTGTGCATCCAATAGGTGTTTTGTGTCATTGGATGAACATTTAGGTCATTTTCGTCCTTCCTAAACTTAATCTTGTCCAATTAGGGTTTCTAAGCAATCTTGTGCATCTAATAGGTGTTTTTGTGTCATTGGAAGAACAATTAGGTGATTTTCGTCCTCCCTAAGCAAATTCTGGTCCAATTAGGGTTTCTAACCAATCTTGTGCATCCAATAGGTGTTTTTGTGTCATTGGATGAACATTTAGGTCTTTTTCGTCCTCCCTAAACTTAATCTTGTCCAATTAGGGTTTTTAACCAATCTTGTGCATCCAATAGGTGTTTTTGTGTCATTGGATGAACAATTAGGTCATTTTCGTCCTCCCTAGGCTAATTCTTGTCCAATTAGGGTTTCTAACCAATCTTGTGCATCCAATAGGTGTTTTGTGTCATTGGATGAACAGGTAGGTCATTTTAGTCCTCCCTAGTCTTATTCTTGTCCAATTAGGGTTTTAAACCAATCTTGTTCATCCAATAGGTGTTTTGTGTCATTGGATGAACATTTAGGTCTTTTTCGTCCTCCCTAAACTTAATGTTGTCCAATTATGGTTTCTAACCAATCTTGTGCATCCAATAGGTGTTTTGTCTTATTGCATGAACAATTAGGTCATTTTCGTCCTCCCTAGGCTTATTCTTGTCCAATTAGTGCTTCTAACCAATCTTGTGCATCCAATAGGTGTTTTTGTGTCATTGGAAGAATATTTAGGTCATTTTCGTCCTCCCTAGGCTAATTCTTGTCCAATTAGGGTTTCTAACCAATCTTGTGCATGCAATAGGTGTTTTGTGTCATTGGATGAACAAGTAGGTCATTTTCGTCCTCCCTAGGTTTATTCTTGTCCAATTAGGGTTTTTAACCAATCTTGTGCATCCAATAGGTGTTTTGTGTCATTGGATGAACATTTAGGTCATTTTCGTCCTCGCTAAACTTAATCTTTTCCAATTAGGGTTTCTAACCAATCTTGTGCATCCAATAGGTGTTTTTGTGTCATTGGAAGAATATTTAGGTCATAATCGTCCTCCCTACACTTAATCTTGTCCAATTAGGGTTTTTAACCAATCTTGTGCATCCAATAGGTGTTTTGTGTCATTGGATGAACATTTAGGTCATTTTCGTCCTTCCTAAACTTAATCTTGTCCAATTAGGGTTTCTAACCAATCTTGTGCATCCAATAGGTGTTTTTGTGTCGTTGGAAGAACAATTAGGTGATTTTCGTCCTCCTTAAGCTAATTCTTGTCCAATTAGGGTTTCTAACCAATCTTGTGCATCCAATAGGTGTTTTTGTGTCGTTGGAAGAACAATTAGGTGA
The DNA here is from genome assembly GCA_037974835.1 of Cicer judaicum. Classification (NCBI taxonomy): domain Eukaryota; kingdom Viridiplantae; phylum Streptophyta; class Magnoliopsida; order Fabales; family Fabaceae; genus Cicer; species Cicer judaicum. The sequence continues at coordinate 34,729 of JBBPBS010000917.1, forward strand.
TTTTCGTCCTCCTTAAGCTAATTCTTGTCAATTAAGGTTTCTAACCAATCTTGTGCATCCAATAGGTGTTTTTGTGTCATTGGATGAACATTTAGATCTTTTTCGTCCTCCCTAAACTTAATCTTGTCCAATTACGGTTTCTAACCAATCTTGTGTATCCAGTAGGTGTTTTTGTGTCATTGGATGAATAATTAGGTCATTTTCGTCCTCCCTAGGCTAATTCTTGTCCAATTAGGGTTTCTAACCAATCTTGTGCATCCAATAGGTGTTTTGTGTCATTGGATGAACAAGTAGGTCATTTTCGTCCTCCCTAGGCTAATTCTTGTCCAATTAGGGTTTTTAACCAATCTTGTGCATCCAATAGGTGTTTTGTGTCATTGGATGAACATTTAGGTCATTTTCGTCCTCCCTACACTTAATGTAGTCCAATTAGGATTTTTAACCAATCTTGTGCATCCATTAGGTGTTTTTGTGTCATTGGATGAACATTTAGGTCATTTTCGTCCTCCCTAGGCTAATTCTTGTCCAATTAGGGTTTTTAACCAATCTTGTGCATCCATTAGGTATTTTTGTGTCATTGGATGAATATTTAGGTCATTTTCGTCCTCCCTAGGCTAATTCTTGTCCAATAAGGGTTTCTAACCAATCTTGTGCATCCAATAGCTGTTTTGTGTCATTGGATGAACATTTAGGTCATTTTCGTCCTCCCTAAACTTGATCTTGTCCAATTAGGGTTTCTAACCAATCTTGTGCATCCAATAGGTGTTTTTGTGTCATCGGATGAACATTGAGGTCATTTTCGTCCTCCCTAGGCTTATGGTTGTCCAATTAGGGTTTCTAACCAATCTTGTGCATCCAATAGGTGTTTTTGTGTCATTGGATGAATAATTAGGTCATTTTTGTCCACCCTAGGCTAATTCTTGTCCAATTAGGGTTTTTAACCAATCTTGTGCATCCAATAGGTGTTTTGTGTCATTGGATGAACAATTAGGTCATTTTCGTCCTCCCTAGGCTTATTCTTGTCTAATTAGGGTTTTTAACCAATCTTGTGCATCCAATAGGTGTTTTGTGTCATTGGATGAACATTTAGTTCATTTTCGTCCTTCCTAAACTTAATCTTGTCCAATTAAGGTTTCTAACCAATCTTGTGCATCCAATAGCAGTTTTTGTGTCATTGGATGAACATTTAGGTCATTTTCGTCCTCCCTAGGCTTATGCTTGTCCAATTTGGGTTTCTAACTAATCTTGTGCATCCAATAGGTGTTTTTGTGTCATTGGATGAACAATTAGGTCATTTTTGTCCACCCTAGGCTAATTCTTGTCCAATTAGGGTTTTTAACCAATCTTGTGCATCCAATAGGTGTTTTGTGTCATTGGATGAACAATTAGGTCATTTTCGTCCTCCCTAGGCATATTCTTGTCCAATTAGGGTTTCTAACCAATCTTGTGCATCCAATAGGTGTTTTTGTGTCATTGGAAGAATATTTAGGTCATAATCGTCCTCCCTACACTTAATCTTGTCCAATTAGGGTTTTTAACCAATCTTGTGCATCCAATAGGTGTTTTGTGTCATTGGATGAACATTTAGGTCATTTTCGTCCTCTTTAAACTTAATCTTGTCCAATTACGGTTTGTAACCAATCTTGTGCATCCAATAGGTGTTTTTGTGTCATTGGATGAACATTTAGGTCATTTTCTTCCTCCCTAGGCTTATGCTTGCCTATTTAGGGTTTCTAACCAATCTTGTGCATCCAATAGGTATTTTTGTGTCATTGGATGAACAATTAGGTCATTTTCGTCCACCCTAGGCTAATTCTTGTCCAATTAGGGTTTTTAACCAATCTTGTGCATCCAATAGGTGTTTTGTGTCATTGGATGAACAATTAGGTCATTTTCGTCCTCCCTAGGCTTATTCTTGTCAAATTAGGGTTTCTAACCAATCTTGTGCATCCAATAGGTGTTTTTGTGTCATTGGATTAACATTTAGGTCATTTTCGTCCTCTTTAAACTTAATCTTGTCCAATTACGGTTTGTAACCAATCTTGTGCATCCAATAGGTGTTTTTGTGTCATTGGATGAACATTTAGGTCATTTTCTTCCTACCTAGGCTTATGCTTGCCTATTTAGGGTTTCTAACCAATTTTGTGCATCCAATAGGTATTTTTGTGTCATTGGATGAACAATTAGGTCATTTTCGTCCACCCTAGGCTAATTCTTGTCCAATTAGGGTTTTTAACCAATCTTGTGCATCCAATAGGTGTTTTGTGTCATTGGATGAACAATTAGGTCATTTTCGTCCTCCCTAGGCTTATACTTGTCAAATTAGGGTTTCTAACCAATCTTGTGCGTCCAATAGGTGTTTTTGTGTCATTGGAAGAATATTTAGGTCATAATCGTCCTCCCTACACTTAATCTTGTCCAAATAGGGTTTTTAACCAATCTTGTGCATCCAATAGGTGTTTTGTGTCATTGGATGAACATTTAGGTCATTTTCGTCCTTCCTAAACTTAATCTTGTCCAATTAGGGTTTCTAACCAATCTTGTGCATCCAATAGGTGTTTTTGTGTCATTGGATGAACATTTAGGTCTTTTTCGTCCTCCCTAAACTTAATCTTGTCCAATTACGGTTTCTAACCAATCTTGTGTATCAAATAGGTGTTTTTGTGTCATTGGATGAATAATTAGGTCATTTTCGTCCTCCCTAGGCTAATTCTTGTCCAATTAGGGTTGCTAACCAATCTTGTGCATGCAATAGGTGTGTTGTGTCATTGGATGAACAAGTAGGTCATTTTCGTCCTCCCTAGGCTTAATCTTGTCCAATTAGGGTTTTTAACCAATCTTGTGCATCCAATAGGTATTTTTGTGTCATTGGATGAACATTTAGGTCTTTTTCGTCCTCCCTAAACTTAATCTTGTCCAATTACGGTTTCTAACCAATCTTGTGTATCAAATAGGTGTTTTTGTGTCATTGGATGAATAATTAGGTCATTTTCGTCCTCCCTAGGCTAATTCTTGTCCAATTAGGGTTTTTAACCAATCTTGTGCATCCAATAGGTGTTTTTGTGTCATTGGATGAACATTTAGGTCATTTTCGTCCTCCCTAAACTTAATCTTGTCCAATTAGGGTTTCTAACCAATCTTGTGCATCCAATAGGTGTTTTGTGTCATTGGATGAACAATTAGGTCATTTTCGTCCTCCCTAGGCTTATTCTTGTCCAATTAGGGTTTTTAACCAATCTTGTGCATCCAATAGGTGTTTTTGTGTCATTGGAAGAATATTTAGGTCATAATCGTCCTCCCTACACTTAATCTTGTCCAATTAGGGTTTTTAACCAATCTTGTGCATCCAATAGGTGTTTTGTGTCATTGGATGAACAATTAGGTCATTTTCGTCCTCCCTAGGCTTATTCTTGTCCAATTAGGGTTTTTAACCAATCTTGTGCATCCAATAGGTGTTTTGTGTCATTGGATGAACATTTAGGTCATTTTCGTCCTCGCTAAACTTAATCTTAGTCCAATTAGGGTTTCTAACCAATCTTGTGCATCCAATAGGTGTTTTTGTGTCATTGGATGAACATTTAGGTCATTTTCGTCCACCCTAGGCTAATTCTTGTCCAATTAGGGTTTTTAACCAATCTTGTGCATCCAATAGGTGTTTTGTGTCATTGGATGAACAATTAGGTCATTTTCGTCCTCCCTAGGCTTATTCTTGTCAAATTAGGGTTTCTAACCAATCTTGTGCATCCAATAGGTGTTTTTGTGTCATTGGAAGAATATTTAGGTCATAATCGTCCTCCCTACACTTAATCTTGTCCAATTAGGGTTTTTAACCAATCTTGTACATCCAATAGGTGTTTTGTGTCATTGGATGAACAATTAGGTCATTTTCGTCCTCCCTAGGCTTATTCTTGTCAAATTAGGCTTTCTAACCAATCTTGTGCATCCAATAGGTGTTTTTGTGTCATTAGAAGAATATTTAGGTCATAATCGTCCTGCCTACACTTAATCTTGTCCAATTAAGGTTTCTAACCAATCTTGTGCATCCAATAGGTGTTTTTGTGTCATTGGATGAACATTTAGGTCTTTTTCGTCCTCCCTAAACTTAATCTTGTCCAATTACGGTTTCTAACCAATCTTGTGTATCCCATAGGTGTTTTTGTGTCATTGGATGAATAATTAGGTCATTTTAGTCCTCCCTAGGCTTCTTCTTGTCCAATTAGGGTTTTAAACCAAACTTGTGCATCCAATAGGTGTTTTGTGTCATTGGATGCACATTTAGGTCATTTTCGTCCTCCCTAAACTTAATCTTTTCCAATTAGGGTTTCTAACCAATCTTGTGCATCCAATAGGTGTTTTGTGTCATTGCATGAACAATTAGGTCATTTTCGTCGTCCCTAGGCTTATTCTTGTCCAATTAGTGCTTCTAACCAATCTTGTGCATCCAATAGGTGTTTTTGTGTCATTGGAAAAATATTTAGGTCATTTTCATCCTCCCTAGGCTAATTCTTGTCCAATTAGGGTTTCTAACCAATGTTGTGCATGCAATAGGTGTTTTGTGTCATTGGATGAACAAGTAGGTCATTTTCGTCCTCCCTAGGCTTATTCTTGTCCAATTAGGGTTTTTAACCAATCTTGTGCATCCAATAGGTGTTTTGTGTCATTGGATGAACAAGTAGGTCATTTTCGTCCTCCTTAGGCTTATTCTTGTCCAATTAGGGTTGCTAACCAATCTTGTGCATGCAATAGGTGTTTTGTGTCATTGGATGAACAAGTAGGTCATTTTCGTCCTCCCTAGGCTTATTCTTGTCCAATTAGGGTTGCTAACCAATCTTGTGGATGCAATAGGTGTTTTGTGTCATTGGATGAACAAGTAGGTCATTTTCGTCCTCCCTAGGCTTATTCTTGTCCAATTAGGGTTTTTAACCAATCTTGTGCATCCAATAGGTGTTTTTGTGTCATTGGATGAACATTTAGGTCATTTTCGTCCTCGCTAAACTTAATCTTGTCCAATTAGGGTTTCTAACAAATCTTGTGCATCCAATAGGTGTTTTTGTGTCATTGGATGAACATTTAGGTCATTTTCGTCCTCCCTAGGCTTATGCTTGTCCAATTAGGGTTTCTAACCAATCTTGTGCATCCAATAGGTGTTTTTGTGTCGTTGGAAGAACAATTAGGTGATTTTCGTCCTCCCTAAGCTAATTCTTGTCTAATTAGGTTTTCTAACCAATCTTTTGCATCCAATAGGTGTTTTGTGTCATTGGATGAATATTTAGGTCATTTTCGTCCTCCCTACACTTAATCTTGTCCAATTAAGGTTTCTAACCAATCTTGTGCATCCAATAGGTGTTTTTGTGTCATTGGATGAACATTTAGGTCTTTTTCGTCCTCCCTAAACTTAATCTTGTCCAATTACGGTTTCTAACCAATTTTGTGTATCCAATAGGTGTTTTTGTGTCATTGGATGAATAATTAGGTCATTTTCGTCCTCCCTAGGCTAATTCTTGTCCAATAAGGGTTGCTAACCAATCTTGTGCATGCAATAGGTGTTTTGTGTCATTGGATGAACAAGTAGGTCATTTTCGTCCTCCCTAGGCTTATTCTGGTCCAATTAGGGTTTTTAACCAATCTTGTGCATCCAATAGGTGTTTTGTGTCATTGGATGAACATTTACGTCATTTTCGTCCTCGCTAAACTTAATCTTGTCCAATTAGGGTTTCTAACCAATCTTGTGCATCCAATAGGTGTTTTTGTGTCATTGGATGAACATTTAGGCCATTTTCGTCCTCCCTAGGCTTATGCTTGTCCAATTAGGGTTTCTAACCAATCTTGTGCATCCAATAGGTGTTTTTGTGTCATTGGATGAACATTTAGGTCTTTTTCGTCCTCCCTAAACTTAATCTTGTCTAATTACGGTTTCTAACCAATCTTGTGTATCCAATAGGTGTTTTTGTGTCATTGGATGAATAATTAGGCCATTTTCGTCCTCCCTAGGCTTATGCTTGTCCAATTAGGGTTTCTAACCAATCTTGTGCATCCAATTGCTGTTTTGTGTCATTGGATGAACATTTAGGTCATTTTCGTCCTCCCTAAACTTGATCTTGTCCAATTAGGGTTTCTAACCAATCTTGTGCATCCAATAGGTGTTTTTGTGTCATCGGATGAACATTGAGGTCATTTTCGTCCTCCCTAGGCTTATGGTTGTCCAATTAGGGTTTCTAACCAATCTTGTGCATCCAATAGGTGTTTTTGTGTCATTGGATGAATAATTAGGTCATTTTTGTCCACCCTAGGCTAATTCTTGTCCAATTAGGGTTTTTAACCAATCTTGTGCATCCAATAGGTGTTTTGTGTCATTGGATGAACAATTAGGTCATTTTCGTCCTCCCTAGGCTTATTCCTGTCAAATTAGGGTTTCTAACCAATCTTGTGCATCCAATAGGTGTTTTTGTGTCATTGGAAGAATATTTAGGTCATAATCGTCCTCCCTACACTTAATCTTGTCCAATTAGGGTTTTTAACCAATCTTGTGCATCCAATAGGTGTTTTTGTGTCATTGGATGAACAATTAGGTCATTTTCGTCCACCCTAGGCTAATTCTTGTCCAATTAGGGTTTTTAACCAATCTTGTGCATCCAATAGGTGTTTTTGTGTCATTGGATGAACATTTAGGTCATTTTCGTCCTCCCTAGGCTTATGCTTGTCCAATTAGGGTTTCTAACCAATCTTGTGCATCCAATAGGTGTTTTTGTGTCATTGGATGAACATTTAGGTCTTTTTCGTCCTCCCTAAACTTAATCTTGTCTAACTAACCAATCTTGTGTATCCAATAGGTGTTTTTGTGTCATTGGATGAATAATTAGGTCATTTTCGTCCTCCCTAGGCTAATTCTTGTCCAATTAGGGTTGCTAACCAATCTTGTGCATGCAATAGGTGTGTTGTGTCATTGGATGAACAAGTAGGTCATTTTCGTCCTCCCTAGGCTTAATCTTGTCCAATTAGGGTTTTTAACCAATCTTGTGCATCCAATAGGTATTTTTGTGTCATTGGATGAACATTTAGGTCTTTTTCGTCCTCCCTAGGCTTATGCTTGTCCAATTAGGGTTTCTAACCAATCTTGTGCATCCAATAGGTGTTTTTGTGTCATTGGATGAACATTTAGGTCTTTTTCGTCCTCCCTAAACTTAATCTTGTCTAATTACGGTTTCTAACCAATCTTGTGTATCCAATAGGTGTTTTTGTGTCATTGGATGAATAATTAGGTCATTTTCATCCTCCCTAGGCTAATTCTTGTCCAATTAGGGTTGCTAACCAATCTTGTGCATGCCATAGGTGTGTTGTGTCATTGGATGAACAAGTAGGTCATTTTCGTCCTCCCTAGGCTTAATCTTGTCCAATTAGGGTTTTTAACCAATCTTGTGCATCCAATAGGTATTTTTGTGTCATTGGATGAACATTTAGGTCTTTTTCGTCCTCCCTAAACTTAATCTTGTCCAATTACGGTTTCTAACCAATCTTGTGCATCCAATAGGTGTTTTTGTTTCATTGGAAGAATATTTAGGTCATAATCGTCCTCCCTACAATTAATCTTGTCCAATTAGGGTTTTTAACCAATCTTGTGCATCCAATTGGTGTTTTGTGTCATTGGATGAACAATTAGGTCATTTTCGTCCACCCTAGGCTAATTCTTGTCCAATTAGGGTTTTTAACCAATCTTGTGCATCCAATAGGTGTTTTGTGTCATTGGATGAAGAATTAGGTCATTTTCGTCCTCCCTAGGCTAATTCTTGTCCAATTAGGGTTTTTAACCAATCTTGTGCATCCATTAGGTATTTTTGTGTCATTGGAAGAATATTTAGGTCATTTTCGTCCTCCCTAGGCTAATTCTTGTCCAATAAGGGTTTCTAACCAATCTTGTGCATCCAATAGCTATTTTGTGTCATTGGATGAACATTTAGGTCATTTTCGTCCTCCCTAAACTTGATCTTGTCCAATTAGGGTTTCTAACCAATCTTGTGCATCCAATAGGTGTTTTTGTGTCATCGGATGAACATTGAGGTCATTTTCGTCCTCCCTAGGCTTATGGTTGTCCAATTAGGGTTTCTAACCAATCTTGTGCATCCAATAGGTGTTTTTGTGTCATTGGATGAATAATTAGGTCATTTTTGTCCACCCTAGGCTAATTCTTGTCCAATTAGGGTTTTTAACCAATCTTGTGCATCCAATAGGTGTTTTGTGTCATTGGATGAACAATTAGGTCATTTTCGTCCTCCCTAGGCTTATTCTTGTCAAATTAGGGTTTCTAACCAATCTTGTGCATCCAATAGGTGTTTTTGTGTCATTGGAAGAATATTTAGGTCATAATCGTCCTCCCTACACTTAATCTTGTCCAATTAGGGTTTTTAACCAATCTTGTGCATCCAATAGGTGTTTTGTGTCATTGGATGAACATTTAGGTCATTTTCGTCCTCGCTAAACATAATCTTGTCCAATTAGGGTTCCTAACCAATCTTGTGCATCCAATAGGTGTTTTTGTGTCATTGGATGAACATTTAGGTCATTTTCGTCCTCCCTAGGCTTATGCTTGTCCAATTAGGGTTTCTAACCAATCTTGTGCATCCAATAGGTGTTTTTGTGTCATTGGATGAACAATTAGGTCATTTTCGTCCACCCTGGGCTAATTCTTGTCCAATTAGGGTTTTTAACCAATCTTGTGCATCCAATAGGTGTTTTGTGTCATTGGATGAAGAATTAGGTCATTTTCGTCCTCCCTAGGCAAATTCTTGTCCAATTAGGGTTTTTAACCAATCTTTTGCATCCATTTGGTATTTTTGTGTCATTGGAAGAATATTTAGGTCATTTTCGTCCTCCCTAGGCTAATTCTTGTCCAATAAGGGTTTCTAACCAATCTTGTGCATCCAATAGCTGTTTTGTGTCATTGGATGAACATTTAGGTCATTTTCGTCCTCCCTAAACTTGATCTTGTCCAATTAGGGTTTCTAACCAATCTTGTGCATCCAATAGGTGTTTTTGTGTCATTGGATGAACAATTAGGTCATTTTCGTCCACCCTAGGCTAATTCTTGTCCAATTAGGGTTTTTAACCAATCTTGTGCATCCAATAGGTGTTTTGTGTCATTGGATGAAGAATTAGGTCATTTTCGTCCTCCCTAGGCTAATTCTTGTCCAATTAGGGTTTTTAACCAATCTTGTGCATCCATTAGGTATTTTTGTGTCATTGGAAGAATATTTAGGTCATTTTCGTCCTCCCTATGCTAATTCTTGTCCAATAAGGGTTTCTAACCAATCTTGTGCATCCAATAGCTGTTTTGTGTCATTGGATGAACATTTAGGTCATTTTCGTCCTCCCTAAACTTGATCTTGTCCAATTAGGGTTTCTAACCAATCTTGTGCATCCAATAGGTGTTTTGTGTCATTGGATGAACAATTAGGTCATTTTCGTCCACCCTAGGCTAATTCTTGTCCAATTAGGGTTTTTAACAAATCTTGTGCATCCAATAGGTGTTTTGTGTCATTGGATGAAGAATTAGGTCATTTTCGTCCTCCCTAGGCTAATTCTTTTCCAATTAGGGTTTTAAACCAATCTTGTGCATCCATTAGGTATTTTTGTGTCATTGGAAGAATATTTAGGTCATTTTCGTCCTCCCTAGGCTAATTCTTGTCCAATAAGGGTTTCTAACCAATCTTGTGCATCCAATAGCTGTTTTGTGTCATTGGATGAACATTTAGGTCATTTTCGTCCTCTCTAAACTTGATCTTGTCCAATTAGGGTTTCTAACCAATCTTGTGCATCCAATAGGTGTTTTTGTGTCATCGGATGAACATTGAGGTCATTTTCGTCCTCCCTAGGCTTATGGTTGTCCAATTAGGGTTTCTAACCAATCTTGTGCATCCAATAGGTGTTTTTGTGTCATTGGATGAACAATTAGGTCATTTTCGTCCACCCTAGGCTAATTCTTGTCCAATTAGGGTTTTTAACCAATCTTGTGCATCCAATAGGTGTTTTGTGTCATTGGATGAACATTTAGGTCATTTTAGTCCTCCCTAGGCTTATTCTTGTCCAATTAGGGTTTTAAACCAATCTTGTGCATCCAATAGGTGTTTTGTGTCATTGCATGAACAATTATGTCTTTTTCGTCCTCCCTAGGCTTATTCTTGTCCAATTAGTGCTTCTAACCAATCTTGTGCATCCAATAGGTGTTTTTGTGTCATTGGAAGAATATTTAGGTCATTTTCGTCCTCCCTAGGCTAATTCTTGTCCAATTAGGGTTTCTAACCAATCTTGTGCATGCAATAGGTGTTTTGTATCATTGGATGAACAAGTAGGTCATTTTCGTCCTCCCTAGGCTTATTCCTGTCAAATTAGGGTTTCTAACCAATCTTTTGCATCCAATAAGTGTTTTTGTGTCATTGGAAGAATATTTAGGTCATAATCGTCCTCCCTACACTTAATCTTGTCCAATTAGGTTTTTTAACCAATCTTGTGCATCCAATAGGTGTTTTGTGTCATTGGATGAACATTTAGGTCATTTTAGTCCTCCCTAGGCTTATTCTTGTCCAATTAGGGTTTCTAACCAATCTTGTGCATCCAATAGGTGTTTTTGTGTCGTTGCATGAACAATTATGTCTTTTTCGTCCTCCCTAGGCTTATTCTTGTCCAATTAGTGCTTCTAACTAATCTTGTGCATCCAATAGGTGTTTTTGTGTCATTGGAAGAATATTTAGGTCATTTTCGTCCTCCCTAGGCTAATTCTTGTCCAATTAGGGTTTCTAACCAATCTTGTGCATGCAATAGGTGTTTTGTGTCATTGGATGAACAAGTAGGTCATTTTCGTCCTCCCTAGGCTTATTCTTGTCCAATTAGGGTTTTTAACCAATCTCGTTCATCCAATAGGTGTTTTGTGTCATTGGATGAACATTTAGGTCATTTTAGTCCTCCCTAGGCTTATTCTTGTCCAATTAGGGTTTTAAACCAATCTTGTGCATCCAATAGGTGTTTTGTGTCATTGCATGAACAATTATGTCTTTTTCGTCCTCCCTAGGCTTATTCTTGTCCAATTAGTGCTTCTAACCAATCTTGTGCATCCAATAGGTGTTTTTGTGTCATTGGAAGAATATTTAGGTCATTTTCGTCCTCCCTAGGCTAATTCTTGTCCAATTAGGGTTTCTAACCAATCTTGTGCATGCAATAGGTGTTTTGTATCATTGGATGAACAAGTAGGTCATTTTCGTCCTCCCTAGGCTTATTCTTGTCCAATTAGGGTTTTTAACCAATCTCGTTCATCCAATAGGTGTTTTGTGTCATTGGATGAACATTTAGGTCATTTTCGTCCTCGCTAAACATAATCTTGTCCAATTAGGGTTCCTAACCAATCTTGTGCATCCAATAGGTGTTTTTGTGTCATTGGATGAACATTTAGGTCATTTTCGTCCTCCCTAGGCTTATGCTTGTCCAATTAGGGTTTCTAACCAATCTTGTGCATCCAATAGGTGTTTTTTGTCATTGGATGAACAATTAGGTCATTTTAGTCCTCCCTAGGCTTATTCTTGTCCATTTAGGGTTTCAAACCAATCTTGTGCATCCAATAGGTGTTTTGTGTCATTGGATGAACATTTAGGTCTTTTTCGTCCTCCCTAAACTTAATATTTTCCAATTAGGGTTTCTAACCAATCTTATGCATCCAATAGGTGTTTTGTGTCATTGCATGAACAATTAGGTCATTTTCGTCCTCCCTAGGCTTATTCTTGTCCAATTAGTGCTTCTAACCAATCTTGTGCATCCAATAGGTGTTTTTGTGTCATTGGATGAACATTTAGGTCTTTTTCGTCCTCCCTAAACTTAATCTTTTCTAATTACGGTTTCTAACCAATCTTGTGTATCCAATAGGTGTTTTTGTGTCATTGGATGAATAATTAGGTCATTTTCGTCCTCCCTAGGCTAATTCTTGTCGAATTAGGGTTTCTAACCAATCTTGTGCATCCAATAGGTATTTTTGTGTCATTGGATGAACCATTAGGTCATTTTCGTCCACCCTAGGCTAATTCTTGTCCAATTAGGGTTTTTAACCAATCTTGTGCATCCAATAGGTGTTTTGTGTCATTGGATGAACAATTAGGTCATTTTCGTCCTCCCTAGGCTTATTCCTGTCAAATTAGGGTTTCTAACCAATCTTGTGCATCCAATAGGTGTTTTTGTGTCATTCGAAGAATATTTAGGTCATAATCGTCCTCCCTACACTTAATCTTGTCCAATTAGGGTTTTTAACCAATCTTGTGCATCCAATAGGTGTTTTGTGTCATTGCATGAACATTTAGGTCATTTTAGTCCTCCCTAGGCTTATTCTTGTCCAATTAGGGTTTTAAACCAATCTTGTGCATCCAATAGGTGTTTTGTGTCATTGCATGAACAATTATGTCTTTTTCGTCCTCCCTAGGCTTATTCTTGTCCAATTAGTGCTTCTAACCAATCTTGTGCATCCAATAGGTGTTTTTGTGTCATTGGAAGAATATTTAGGTCATTTTCGTCCTCCCTAGGCTAATTCTTGTCCAATTAGGGTTTCTAACCAATCTTGTGCATGCAATAGGTGTTTTGTATCATTGGATGAACAAGTAGGTCATTTTCGTCCTCCCTAGGCTTATTCCTGTCAAATTAGGGTTTCTAACCAATCTTTTGCATCCAATAAGTGTTTTTGTGTCATTGGAAGAATATTTAGGTCATAATCGTCCTCCCTACACTTAATCTTGTCCAATTAGGTTTTTTAACCAATCTTGTGCATCCAATAGGTGTTTTGTGTCATTGGATGAACATTTAGGTCATTTTAGTCCTCCCTAGGCTTATTCTTGTCCAATTAGGGTTTCTAACCAATCTTGTGCATCCAATAGGTGTTTTTGTGTCGTTGCATGAACAATTATGTCTTTTTCGTCCTCCCTAGGCTTATTCTTGTCCAATTAGTGCTTCTAACTAATCTTGTGCATCCAATAGGTGTTTTTGTGTCATTGGAAGAATATTTAGGTCATTTTCGTCCTCCCTAGGCTAATTCTTGTCCAATTAGGGTTTCTAACCAATCTTGTGCATGCAATAGGTGTTTTGTGTCATTGGATGAACAAGTAGGTCATTTTCGTCCTCCCTAGGCTTATTCTTGTCCAATTAGGGTCTTTAACCAATCTCGTTCATCCAATAGGTGTTTTGTGTCATTGGATGAACATTTAGGTCATTTTCGTCCTCGCTAAACATAATCTTGTCCAATTAGGGTTCCTAACCAATCTTGTGCATCCAATAGGTGTTTTTGTGTCATTGGATGAACATTTAGGTCATTTTCGTCCTCCCTAGGCTTATGCTTGTCCAATTAGGGTTTCTAACCAATCTTGTGCATCCAATAGGTGTTTTGTGTCATTGGATGAACAATTAGGTCATTTTCGTCCACCCTAGGCTAATTCTTGTGCAATTACGGTTTTTAATCAATCTTGTGCATCCAATAGGTGTTTTTGTGTCATTGGAAGAATATTTAGGTCATAATCGTCCTCCCTACACTTAATCTTGTCCAATTAGGGTTTTTAACCAATCTTGTGCATCCAATAGGTGTTTTGTGTCATTGGATGAACATTTAAGTCATTTTAGTCCTCCCTAGGCTTATTCTTGTCCAATTAGGGTTTTAAACCAATCTTGTGCATCCAATAGGTGTTTTGTGTCATTGCATGAACAATTATGTCTTTTTCCTCCTCCCTAGGCTTATTCTTGTCCAATTAGTGCTTCTAACCAATCTTGTGCATCCAATAGGTGTTTTTGTGTCATTGGAAGAATATTTAGGTCATTTTCGTCCTCCCTAGGCTAATTCTTGTCCAATTAGGGTTTCTAACCAATCTTGTGCATGCAATAGGTGTTTTGTGTCATTGGATGAACAAGTAGGTCATTTTCGTCCTCCCTAGGCTTATTCTTGTCTAATTAGGGTTTTTAACCAATCTCGTTCATCCAATAGGTGTTTTGTATCATTGGATGAACATTTAGGTCATTTTCGTCCTCGCCAAACATAATCTTGTCCAATTAGGGTTCCTAACCAATCTTGTGCATCCAATAGGTGTTTTTGTGTCATTGGATGAACATTTAGGTCATTTTCGTCCTCCCTAGGCTTATGCTTGTCCAATTAGGGTTTCTAACCAATCTTGTGCATCCAATAGGTGTTTTGTGTCATTGGATGAACAATTAGGTCATTTTCGTCCACCCTAGGCTAATTCTTGTGCAATTAGGGTTTTTAATCAATCTTGTGCATCCAATAGGTGTTTTGTGTCATTGGATGAACAATTAGGTTATTTTCGTCCTCCCTAGGCTTATACTTGTCAAATTAGGGTTTCTAACCAATCTTGTGCATCCAATAGGTGTTTTTGTGTCATTGGAAGAATATTTAGGTCATTTTCGTCCTCCCTAGGCTAATTCTTGTCCAATTAGGGTTTCTAACCAATCATGTGCATCCAATAGGTTTTTTTGTGTCATTGGATGAACATTTAGGTCATTTTCGTCCTCCCTAGGCTTATGCTTGTCCAATTAGGGTTTCTAACCAATCTTGTGTATCCATTAGGTGTTTTGTGTCATTGGATGAATAATTAGGCCATTTTCGTCCTCCCTAGGCTTATGCTTGTCCAATTAGGGTTTCTAACCAATCTTGTGCATCCAATTGCTGTTTTGTGTCATTGGATGAACATTTAGGTCATTTTCGTCCTCCCTAAACTTGATCTTGTCCAATTAGGGTTTCTAACCAATCTTGTGCATCCAATAGGTGTTTTTGTGTCATCGGATGAACATTGAGGTCATTTTCGTCCTCCCTAGGCTTATGGTTGTCCAATTAGGGTTTCTAACCAATCTTGTGCATCCAATAGGTGTTTTTGTGTCATTGGATGAATAATTAGGTCATTTTTGTCCACCCTAGGCTAATTCTTGTCCAATTAGGGTTTTTAACCAATCTTGTGCATCCAATAGGTGTTTTGTGTCATTGGATGAACAATTAGGTCATTTTCGTCCTCCCTAGGCTTATTCCTGTCAAATTAGGGTTTCTAACCAATCTTGTGCATCCAATAGGTGTTTTTGTGTCATTGGAAGAATATTTAGGTCATAATCGTCCTCCCTACACTTAATCTTGTCCAATTAGGGTTTTTAACCAATCTTGTGCATCCAATAGGTGTTTTTGTGTCATTGGATGAACAATTAGGTCATTTTCGTCCACCCTAGGCTAATTCTTGTCCAATTAGGGTTTTTAACCAATCTTGTGCATCCAATAGGTGTTTTTGTGTCATTGGATGAACATTTAGGTCATTTTCGTCCTCCCTAGGCTTATGCTTGTCCAATTAGGGTTTCTAACCAATCTTGTGCATCCAATAGGTGTTTTTGTGTCATTGGATGAACATTTAGGTCTTTTTCGTCCTCCCTAAACTTAATCTTGTCTAACTAACCAATCTTGTGTATCCAATAGGTGTTTTTGTGTCATTGGATGAATAATTAGGTCATTTTCGTCCTCCCTAGGCTAATTCTTGTCCAATTAGGGTTGCTAACCAATCTTGTGCATGCAATAGGTGTGTTGTGTCATTGGATGAACAAGTAGGTCATTTTCGTCCTCCCTAGGCTTAATCTTGTCCAATTAGGGTTTTTAACCAATCTTGTGCATCCAATAGGTGTTTTTGTGTCATTGGATGAACATTTAGGTCTTTTTCGTCCTCCCTAAACTTAATCTTGTCCAATTACGGTTTCTAACCAATCTTGTGTATCAAATAGGTGTTTTTGTGTCATTGGATGAATAATTAGGTCATTTTCGTCCTCCCTAGGCTAATTCTTGTCCAATTAGGGTTTTTAACCAATCTTGTGCATCCAATAGGTGTTTTTGTGTCATTGGATGAACATTTAGGTCATTTTCGTCCTCCCTAAACTTAATCCTGTCCAATTAGGGTTTTTAACCAATCTCGTTCATCCAATAGGTGTTTTGTGTCATTGGATGAATAATTAGGTCATTTTCGTCCTCCCTAGGCTAATTCTTGTCCAATTAGGGTTTCTAACCAATCTTGTGCATCCAATAGGTGTTTTGTGTCATTGGATGAACAAGTAGGTCATTTTCGTCCTCCCTAGGCTTATTCTTGTCCAATTAGGGTTTTTAACCAATCTTGTGCATCCAATAGGTGTTTTGTGTCATTGCATGAACAATTAGGTCATTTTCGTCCTCCCTAGGCTTATTCTTGTCCAATTAGTGCTTCTAACCAATCTTGTGCATCCAATAGGTGTTTTTGTGTCATTGGAAGAATATTTAGGTCATTTTCGTCCTCCCTAAGCCAATTCTTGTCCAATTAGGGTTTCTAACCAATCTTGTGCATGCAATAGGTGTTTTGTGTCATTGGATGAACAAGTAGGTCATTTTCGTCCACCCTAGGCTAATTCTTGTCCAATTAGGGTTTTTAACCAATCTTGTGCATCCAATAGGTGTTTTGTGTCATTGGATGAACAATTAGGTCATTTTCGTCCTCCCTAGGCTTATTCCTGTCAAATTAGGGTTTCTAACCAATCTTGTGCATCCAATAGGTGTTTTTGTGTCATTGGAAGAATATTTAGGTCATTTTCGTCCTCCCTAGGCTAATTCTTGTCCAATTAGGGTTTCTAACCAATCATGTGCATCCAATAGGTTTTTTTGTGTCATTGGATGAACATTTAGGTCATTTTCGTCCTCCCTAGGCTTATGCTTGTCCAATTAGGGTTTCTAACCAATCTTGTGCATCCAATAGGTGTTTTTGTGTCATTGGATGAACATTTAGGTCTTTTTCGTCATCCCTAAACTTAATCTTGTCCAATTACGGTTTCTAACCAATCTTGTGTATCCAATAGGTGTTTTTGTGTCATTGGATGAATAATTAGGTCATTTTCGTCCTCCCTAGGCTAATTCTTGTCCAATTAGGGTTGCTAACCAATCTTGTGCATGCAATAGGTGTGTTGTGTCATTGGATGAACAAGTAGGTCATTTTCGTCCTCCCTAGGCTTATTCTTGTCCAATTAGGGTTTTTAACCAATCTTGTGCATCCAATAGGTATTTTTGTGTCATTGGATGAACATTTAGGTCTTTTTCGTCCTCCCTAAACTTAATCTTGTCCAATTACGGTTTCTAACCAATCTTGTGTATCAAATAGGTGTTTTTGTGTCATTGGATGAATAATTAGGTCATTTTCGTCCTCCCTAGGCTAATTCTTGTCCAATTAGGGTTTTTAACCAATCTTGTGCATCCAATAGGTGTTTTTGTGTCATTGGATGAACATTTAGGTCATTTTCGTCCTCCCTAAACTTAATCCTGTCCAATTAGGGTTTTTAACCAATCTCGTTCATCCAATAGGTGTTTTTGTGTCGTTGGAAGAACAATTAGGTGATTTTCGTCCTCCCTAAGCTAATTCTTGTCCAATTAGGGTTTCTAACCAATCTTTTGCATCCAATAGGTGTTTTGTGTCATTGGATGAATATTTAGGTCATTTTCGTCCTCCCTACACTTAATCTTGTCCAATTAGGGTTTTTAACCAATCTTGTGCATCCAATAGGTGTTTTTGTGTCATTGGATGAACAATTTGTCATTTTCGTCCACCCTAGGTTAATTCTTGTCCAATTAGGGTTTTTAACCAATCTTGTGCATCCAATAGGTGTTTTTGTGTCATTGGATGAACATTTAGGTCATTTTCGTCCTCCTTAGGCTTATGCTTGTCCAATAAGGGTTTCTAACCAATCTTGTGCATCCAATAGGTGTTTTTGTGTCATTGGAAGAATATTTAGGTCATAATCGTCCTCCCTACACTTAATCTTGTCCAATTAGGGTTTTTAACCAATCTTGTGCATCCAATAGGTGTTTTGTGTCATTGGATGAACATTTAGGTCATTTTCGTCCTCTTTAAACTTAATCTTGTCCAATTACGGTTTGTAACCAATCTTGTGCATCCAATAGGTGTTTTTGTGTCATTGGATGAACATTTAGGTCATTTTCTTCCTCCCTAGGCTTATGCTTGCCTATTTAGGGTTTCTAACCAATCTTGTGCATCCAATAGGTATTTTTGTGTCATTGGATGAACAATTAGGTCATTTTCGTCCACCCTAGGCTAATTCTTGTCCAATTAGGGTTTTTAACCAATCTTGTGCATCCAATAGGTGTTTTGTGTCATTGGATGAACAATTAGGTCATTTTCCTCCTCCCTTGGCTTATTCTTGTCAAATTAGGGTTTCTAACCAATCTTGTGCATCCAATAGGTGTTTTTGTGTCATTGGAAGAATATTTAGGTCATAATCGTCCTCCCTACACTTAATCTTGTCCAATTAGGGTTTTTAACCAATCTTGTGCATCCAATAGGTGTTTTGTGTCATTGGATGAACATTTAGGTCATTTTCATCCTTCCTAAACTTAATCTTGTCCAATTAGGGTTTCTAACCAATCTTGTGCATCCAATAGGTGTTTTTGTGTCGTTGGAAGAACAATTAGGTGATTTTCGTCCTCCCTAAGCTAATTCTTGTCCAATTAGGGTTTCTAACCAATCTTTTGCATCCAATAGGTGTTTTGTGTCATTGGATGAATATTTAGGTCATTTTCGTCCTCCCTACACTTAATCTTGTCCAATTAACGTTTCTAACCAATCTTGTGCATCCAATAGGTGTTTTTGTGTCATTGGATGAACATTTAGGTCTTTTTCGTCCTCCCTAAACTTAATCTTGTGCAATTACGGTTTTTAATCAATCTTGTGCATCCAATAGGTGTTTTGTGTCATTGGATGAACAATTAGGTTATTTTCGTCCTCCCTAGGCTTATACTTGTCAAATTAGGGTTTCTAACCAATCTTGTGCATCCAATAGGTGTTTTTGTGTCATTGGAAGAATATTTAGGTCATTTTCGTCCTCCCTAGGCTAATTCTTGTCCAATTAGGGTTTCTAACCAATCATGTGCCTCCAATAGGTTTTTTTGTGTCATTGGATGAACATTTAGGTCATTTTCGTCCTCCCTAGGCTTATGCTTGTCCAATTAGGGTTTCTAACCAATCTTGTGCATCCAATAGGTGTTTTGTGTCATTGGATGAACAATTAGGTCATTTTCGTCCACCCTAGGCTAATTCTTGTCCAATTAGGGTTTTTAACCAATCTTGTGCATCCAATAGGTGTTTTGTGTCATTGGATGAACAATTAGGTTATTTTCGTCCTCCCTAGGCTTATTCTTGTCAAATTAGGGTTTCTAACCAATCTTGTGCATCCAATAGGTGTTTTTGTGTCATTGGAAGAATATTTAGGTCATTTTCGTCCTCCCTAGGCTAATTCTTGTCCAATTAGGGTTTCTAACCAATCATGTGCCTCCAATAGGTTTTTTTGTGTCATTGGATGAACATTTAGGTCATTTTCGTCCTCCCTAGGCTTATGCTTGTCCAATTAGGGTTTCTAACCAATCTTGTGCATCCATTAGGTGTTTTGTGTCATTGGATGAACATTTAGGTCATTTTCTTCCTCCCTAGGCTTATGCTTGTCCAATTAGGGTTTCTAACTAATCTTGTGCATCCAATAGGTGTTTTTGTGTCATTGGATGAACAATTAGGTCATTTTCGTCCACCCTAGGCTAATTCTTGTCCAATTAGGGTTTTTAACCAATCTTGTGCATCCAATAGGTGTTTTGTGTCATTGGATGAAGAATTAGGTCATTTTCGTCCTCCCTAGGCTAATTCTTGTCCAATTAGGGTTTTTAACCAATCTTGTGCATCCATTAGGTATTTTTGTGTCATTGGAAGAATATTTAGGTCATTTTCGTCCTCCCTAGGCTAATTCTTGTCCAATAAGGGTTTCTAACCAATCTTGTGCATCCATTAGCTGTTTTGTGTCATTGGATGAACATTTAGGTCATTTTCTTCCTCCCTAGGCTTATGCTTGTCCAATTAGGGTTTCTAACCAATCTTGTGCATCCAATAGGTGTTTTTGTGTCATTGGATGAACAATTAGGTCATTTTCGTCCACCCTAGGCTAATTCTTGTCCAATTAGGGTTTTTAACCAATCTTGTGCATCCAATAGGTGTTTTGTGTTATTGGATGAAGAATTAGGTCATTTTCGTCCTCCCTAGGCTAATTCTTGTCCAATTAGGGTTTTTAACCAATCTTGTGCATCCATTAGGTATTTTTGTGTCATTGGAAGAATATTTAGGTCATTTTCGTCCTCATTAGGCTAATTCTTGTCCAATAAGGGTTTCTAACCAATCTTGTGCATCCAATAGCTGTTTTGTGTCATTGGATGAACAATTAGGTCATTTTCGTCCACCCTAGGCTAATTCTTGTCCAATTAGGGTTTTTAACCAATCTTGTGCATCCAATAGGTGTTTTGTGTCATTGGATGAACAATTAGGTTATTTTCGTCCTCCCTAGGCTTATACTTGTCAAATTAGGGTTTCTAACCAATCTTGTGCATCCAATAGGTGTTTTTGTGTCATTGGAAGAATATTTAGGTCATTTTCGTCCTCCCTAGGCTAATTCTTGTCCAATTAGGGTTTCTAACCAATCATGTGCATCCAATAGGTTTTTTTGTGTCATTGGATGAACATTTAGGTCATTTTCGTCCTCCCTAGGCTTAAGCTTGTCCAATTAGGGTTTCTAACCAATCTTGTGCATCCATTAGGTGTTTTGTGTCATTGGATGAACATTTAGGTCATTTTCTTCCTCCCTAGGCTTATGCTTGTCCAATTAGGGTTTCTAACCAATCTTGTGCATCCAATAGGTGTTTTTGTGTCATTGGATGAACAATTAGGTCATTTTCGTCCACCCTAGGCTAATTCTTGTCCAATTAGGGTTTTTAACCAATCTTGTGCATCCAATAGGTGTTTTGTGTTATTGGATGAAGAATTAGGTCATTTTCGTCCTCCCTAGGCTAATTCTTGTCCAATTAGGGTTTTTAACCAATCTTGTGCATCCATTAGGTATTTTTGTGTCATTGGAAGAATATTTAGGTCATTTTCGTCCTCATTAGGCTAATTCTTGTCCAATAAGGGTTTCTAACCAATCTTGTGCATCCAATAGCTGTTTTGTGTCATTGGATGAACATTTAGGTCATTTTCGTCCTCCCTAAACTTGATCTTGTCCAATTAGGGTTTCTAACCAATCTTGTGCATCCAATAGGTGTTTTGTGTCATTGGATGAACAATTAGGTCATTTTCGTCCACCCTAGGCTAATTCTTGTCCAATTAGGGTTTTTAACCAATCTTGTGCATCCAATAGGTGTTTTGTGTCATTGGATGAACAATTAGGTTATTTTCGTCCTCCCTACGCTTATACTTGTCAAATTAGGGTTTCTAACCAATCTTGTGCATCCAATAGGTGTTTTTGTGTCATTGGAAGAATATTTAGGTCATTTTCGTCCTCCCTAGGCTAATTCTTGTCCAATTAGGGTTTCTAACCAATCATGTGCATCCAATAGGTTTTTTTGTGTCATTGGATGAACATTTAGGTCATTTTCGTCCTCCCTAGGCTTATGCTTGTCCAATTAGGGTTGCTAACCAATCTTGTGCATCCATTAGGTGTTTTGTGTCATTGGATGAACATTTAGGTCATTTTCTTCCTCCCTAGGCTTATGCTTGTCCAATTAGTGTTTCTAACCAATCTTGTGCATCCAATAGGTGTTTTTCTGTCATTGGATGAACAATTAGGTCATTTTCGTCCACCCTAGGCTAATTCTTGTCCAATTAGGGTTTTTAACCAATCTTGTGCATCCAATAGGTGTTTTGTGTCATTGGATGAAGAATTAGGTCATTTTCGTCCTCCCTAGGCTAATTCTTGTCCAATTAGGGTTTTTAGCCAATCTTGTGCATCCATTAGGTATTTTTGTGTCATTGGAAGAATATTTAGGTGATTTTCGTCCTCCCTAGGCTAATTCTTGTCCAATAAGGGTTTCTAACCAATCTTGTGCATCCAATAGCTGTTTTGTGTCATTGGATGAACATTTAGGTCATTTTCGTCCTCCCTAAACTTGATCTTGTCCAATTAGGGTTTCTAACCAATCTTGTGCATCCAATAGGTGTTTTTGTGTCATTGGATGAACAATTAGGTCATTTTCGTCCACCCTAGGCTAATTCTTGTCCAATTAGGGTTTTTAACCAATCTTGTGCATCCAATAGGTGTTTTGTGTTATTGGATGAAGAATTAGGTCATTTTCGTCCTCCCTAGGCTAATTCTTGTCCAATTAGGGTTTTTAACCAATCTTGTGCATCCATTAGGTATTTTTGTGTCATTGGAAGAATATTTAGGTCATTTTCGTCCTCCCTAGGCTAATTCTTGTCCAATAAGGGTTTCTAACCAATCTTGTGCATCCAATAGCTGTTTTGTGTCATTGGATGAACATTTAGGTCATTTTCGTCCTCCCTAAGCTTGATCTTGTCCAATTAGGGTTTCTAACCAATCTTGTGCATCCAATAGGTGTTTTTGTGTCATCGGATGAACATTGAGGTCATTTTCGTCCTCCCTAGGCTTATGGTTGTCCAATTAGGGTTTCTAACCAATCTTGTGCATCCAATAGGTGTTTTTGTGCCATTGGATGAACAATTAGGTCATTTTCGTCCACCCTAGGCTAATTCTTGTCCAATTAGGGTTTTTAACCAATCTTGTGCATCCAATAGGTGTTTTGTGTCATTGGATGAAGAATTAGGTCATTTTCGTCCTCCCTAGGCTAATTCTTGTCCAATTAGGGTTTCTAACCAATCATGTGCCTCCAATAGGTTTTTTTGTGTCATTGGATGAACATTTAGGTCATTTTCGTCCTCCCTAGGCTTATGCTTGTCCAATTAGGGTTTCTAACCAATCTTGTGCATCCATTAGGTGTTTTGTGTCATTGGATGAACATTTAGGTCATTTTCTTCCTCCCTAGGCTTATGCTTGTCCAATTAGGGTTTCTAACTAATCTTGTGCATCCAATAGGTGTTTTTGTGTCATTGGATGAACAATTAGGTCATTTTCGTCCACCCTAGGCTAATGCTTGTCCAATTAGGGTTTCTAACCAATCTTGTGCATCCAATAGGTGTTTTTGTGTCATTGGATGAACATTTAGGTCATTTTCGTCCTCCCTAGGCTTATGCTTGTCCAATTAGGGTTTCTAACCAATCTTGTGCATCCAATAGGTGTTTTTGTGTCATTGGATGAACATTTAGGTCTTTTTCGTCCTCCCTAAACTTATTCTTTTCCCATTAGGGTTTGTAACCAATCTTGTGCATCCAATAGGTGTTTTGTGTCATTGGAAGAATATTTAGGTCATTTTCGTCCTCCCTAGGCTAATTCTTGTCCAATTAGGGTTTCTAACCAATCTTGTGCATGCAATAGGTGTTTTTGTGTCATTGGATGAACATTGAGGTCTTTTTCGTCCTCCCTAAACTTAATCCTGTCCAATTACGGTTTCTAACCAATCTTGTGTATCCAATAGGTGTTATTGTGTCATTGGATGAATAATTAGGTCATTTTCGTCCTCCCTAGGCTAATTCTTGTCCAATTAGGGTTTCTAACCAATCTTGTGCATGCAATAGGTGTTTTTGTGTCATTGGATGAACATTGAGGTCTTTTTCGTCCTCCCTAAACTTAATCCTGTCCAATTACGGTTTCTAACCAATCTTGTGTATCCAATAGGTGTTATTGTGTCATTGGATGAATAATTGGGTCATTTTCGTCCTCCCTAGGCTAATTCTTGTCCAATTAGGGTTTCTAACCAATCTTGTGCATCCAATAGGTGTTTTGTGTCATTGGATGAACAAGTAGGTCATTTTCGTTCTCCCTAGGCTTATTCTTGTCCAATTAGGGTTTTTAACCAATCTTGTGCATCCAATAGGTGTTTTGTGTCATTGGATGAACATTTAGGTCATTTTCGTCCTCGCTAAACTTAATCATGTCCAATTAGGGTTTCTAACAAATCTTGTGCATCCAATAGGTGTTTTTGTGTCATTGGATGAACATTTAGGTCATTTTCGTCCTCCCTAGGCTTATGCTTGTCCAATTAGGGTTTCTAACCAATCTTGTGCATCCAATAGGTGTTTTTGTGTCATTGGATGAACAATTAGGTCATTTTCGTCCACCCTAGGCTAATTCTTGTCCAATTAGGGTTTGTAACCAATCTTGTGCATCCAATTGGTGTTTTGTCTCATTGGATGAACAATTAGGTCATTTTCGTCCTCCCTAGGCTAATTCTTGTCCAATTAGGGTTTTTAACCAATCTTGTGTATCCAATAGGTGTTTTGTGTCATTGGATGAACATTTAGGTCATTTTCGTCCCCCCTAAACTTAATCTTGTCCAATTAGGGTTTCTAACCAATCTTGTGCATCCAATAGGTGTTTTTGTGTCATTGGATGAACATTTAGGTCATTCTCGTCCTCCCTAAACTTAATCTTGTCCAATTAGGATTTCTAACCAATCTTGTGCATCCAATAGGTGTTTTTGTGTCATTGGATGAACATTTAGGTCATTTTCGTCCTCCCTAGGCTTATGCTTGTCCAATTAGGGTTTCTAACCAATCTTGTGCATCCAATAGGTGTTTTTGTGTCATTGGATGAACAATTAGGTCATTTTCGTCCACCCTAGGCTAATTCTTGTCCAATTAGGGTTTCTAACCAATCTTGTGCATCCAAACGGTCTTTTGTGTCATTGGATGAACAATTAGGTCATTTTCGTCCTCCCTAGGCTAATTCTTGTCCAATTAGGGTTTTTAACCAATCTTGTGCATCCAATAGGTGTTTTGTGTCATTGGATGAACATTTAGGTCATTTTCGTCCCCCCTAAACTTAATCTTGTCCAATTAGGATTTCTAACCAATCTTGTGCATCCAATAGGTGTTTTTGTGTCATTGGATGAACATTTAGGTCATTTTCGTCCTCCCTAGGCTTATTCTTGTCCAATTAGGATTTCTAACCAATCTTGTGCATCCAATAGGTGTTTTTGTGTCATTGGATGAACATTTAGGTCATTTTCGTCCTCCCTAGGCTTATGCTTGTCCAATTAGGGTTTCTAACCAATCTTGTGCATCCAATAGGTGTTTTTGTGTCATTGGATGAACAATTAGGTCATTTTCGTCCACCCTAGGCTAATTCTTGTCCAATTAGGGTTTTTAACCAATCTTGTGCATCCAATTGGTCTTTTGTGTCATTGGATGAACAATTAGGTCATTTTCGTCCTCCCTAGGCTAATTCTTGTCCAATTAGGGTTTCTAACCACTCTTGTGCATCCAATAGGTGTTTTTGTGTCATTGGATGAACATTTAGGTCATTTTCGTCCTCCCTAGGCTAATTCTTGTCCAATTAGGGTTTCTAACCAATCTTGTGCATCCAATAGGTGTTTTTGTGTCATTGGATGAACATTTAGGTCATTTTCGTCCTCCCTAGGCTTATGCTTGTCCAATTAGGGTTTCTAACCAATCTTGTGCATCCAATAGGTGTTTTGTGTCATTGGATGAACATTTAGGTCATTTTCGTCCACCCTAGGCTAATTCTTGTCCAATTAGGGTTGCTAACCAATCTTGTGCATGCAATAGGTGTTTTGTGTCATTGGATGAACAAGTAGGTCATTTTCGTCCTCCCTAGGCTTATTCTTGTCCAATTAGGGTTGCTAACCAATCTTGTGCATGCAATAGGTGTGTTGTGTCATTGGATGAACAAGTAGGTCATTTTCGTCCTCCCTAGGCTTATTCTTGTCCAATTAGGGTTTCTAACCAATCTTGTGCATCCAATAGGTGTTTTTGTGTCATTGGATGAACATTTAGGTCATTTTCGTCCTCCCTAGGCTTATGCTTGTCCAATTAGGGTTTCTAACCAATCTTGTGCATCCAATAGGTGTTTTGTGTCATTGGATGAACATTTAGGTCATTTTCGTCCCCCCTAAACTTAATCTTGTCCAATTAGGGTTTCTAACCAATCTTGTGCATCCAATAGGTGTTTTGTGTCATTGGATGAACAAGTAGGTCATTTTCGTCCTCGCTTGGCTTATTCTTGTCCAATTAGGGTTTTTAACCAATCTTGTGCATCCAATAGGTGTTTTGTGTCATTGGATGAACATTTAGTTCATTTTCGTCCTTCCTAAACTTAATCTTGTCCAATTAAGGTTTCTAACCAATCTTGTGCATCCAAT
Source organism: Cicer judaicum (assembly GCA_037974835.1). NCBI lineage: Eukaryota > Viridiplantae > Streptophyta > Magnoliopsida > Fabales > Fabaceae > Cicer > Cicer judaicum. Next base: position 60,857 of record JBBPBS010000917.1, read on the forward strand.
AGGTTTTTTTGTGTCATTGGATGAACATTTAGGTCATTTTAGTCTTCCCTAGGCTTATGCTTGTCCAATTAGGGTTCCTAACCAATCTTGTGCATCCAATAGGTGTTTTTATGTCATTACATGAACAATTAGGTCATTTTCGTCCTCCCTAGGCTAATTCTTGTCAAATTAGGGTTTCTAACCAATCTTGTGCATCCAATAGGTGTTTTTGTGTCATTGGATGAACATTTAGGTCATTTTCGTCCTCCCTAGGCTTATGCTTGTCCAATTAGGGTTTCTAACCAATCTTGTGCATCCAATAGGTGTTTTTGTGTCATTGGATGAACAATTAGGTCATTTTCGTCCACCCTAGGCTAATTCTTGTCCAATTAGGGTTTTTAACCAATCTTGTGCATCCAATAGGTGTTTTGTGTCATTGGATGAACAAGTAGGTCATTTTCGTCCTCCTTAGGCTTATTCTTGTCCAATTAGGGTTTTTAACCAATCTTGTGCATCCAATAGGTGTTTTGTGTCATTGGATCAAAATTTAGGTCATTTTCGTCCTCCCTAAACTTAATCTTGTGCATCCAATAGGTGTTTTTGTGTCATTGGATGAACATTTAGGTCATTTTCGTCCTCCCTAGGCTTATGCTTGTCCAATTAGGGTTTCTAACCAATCTTGTGCATCCAATAGGTGTTTTGTGTCATTGGATGAACAATTAGGTCATTTTCGTCCTCCCTAGGCTTATTCTTGTCCAATTAGGGTTTTTAACCAATCTTGTGCATCCAATAGGTGTTTTGTGTCATTGGATGAACAATTAGGTCATTTTCGTCCTCGCTAAACTTAATCTTGTCCAATTAGGGTTTCTAACCAATCTTGTGCATCCAATAGGTGTTTTTGTGTCATTGGATGAACATTTAGGTCATTTTCGTCCTCCCTAGGCTTATGCTTGTCCAATTAGGGTTTCTAACCAATCTTGTGCATCCAATAGGTGTCTTTGTGTCATTGGATGAACAATTTGTCATTTTCGTCCACCCTAGGCTAATTCTTGTCCAATTAGGGTTTCTAACGAATCTTGTGCATCCAATAGGTGTTTTGTGTCATTGGATGAACAAGTAGGTCATTTTCGTCCTCCCTAGGCTTATTCTTGTGCAATTAGGGTTTTTAACCAATCTTGTGCATCCAATAGGTGTTTTGTGTCATTGGATGAACATTTAGGTCATTTTCGTCCTCGCTAAACTTAATCTTGTCCAATTAGGGTTTCTAACCAATCTTGTGCATTCAATAGGTGTTTTTGTGTCATTGGATGAACATTTAGGTCATTTTCGTCCTCCCTAGGCTTATGCTTGCCCAATTTGGGTTTCTAACCAATCTTGTGCATCCAATAGGTGTTTTTGTGTCATTGCATGAACAATTAGGTCATTTTCGTCCACCCTAGCCTAATTCTTGTCCAATTAGGGTTTTTAACCAATCTTGTGCATCCAATAGGTGTTTTTGTGTCATTGGATGAACATTTAGGTCATTTTCGTCCTCCCTAGGCTTATGCTTGCCCAATTAGGGTTTCTAAACAATCTTGTGCATCCAATAGGTGTTTTTGTGTCATTGGATGAACATTTAGGTCATTTTTGTCCTCCCTAGGCTAATTCTTGTCCAATTAGGGTTTTTAACCAATCTTGTGCATCCAATAGGTGTTTTGTGTCATTGGATGAACATTTAGGTCATTTTCGTCCTCCCCAAACTTAATCTTGTCCAATTGGGGTTTCTAACCAATCATGTGCATCAAATAGGTGTTTTTGTGTCATTGGATGAACATTTAGGTCATTTTTTGTCCTCGCTAAACTTAATCTTGTCCAATTATGGTTTCTAACCAATCTTGTGCATCCAATAGGTGTTTTTGTGTCATTGGATGAACATTTAGGTCATTTTCGTCCTCCCTAGGCTTATGCTTGTCCAATTAGGGTTTCTAACCAATCTTGTGCATCCAATAGGTGTTTTTGTGTCATTGCATGAACAATTAGGTCATTTTCGTCCACCCTAGGCTAAGGCTTGTCCAATTAGGGTTTTTAACCAATCTTGTGCATCCAATAGGTGTTTTGTGTCATTGGATGAACAATTAGGTCATTTTCGTCCTCCCTAGGCTTATACTTGTCAAATTAGGGTTTCTAACCAATCTTGTGCATCCAATAGGTGTTTTTGTGTCATTGGATTAACATTTAGGTCATTTTCGTCCTCTTTAAACTTAATCTTGTCCAATTACGGTTTGTAACCAATCTTGTGCATCCAATAGGTGTTTTTGTGTCATTGGATGAACATTTAGGTCATTTTCTTCCTACCTAGGCTTATGCTTGCCTATTTAGGGTTTCTAACCAATTTTGTGCATCCAATAGGTATTTTTGTGTCATTGGATGAACAATTAGGTCATTTTCGTCCACCCTAGGCTAATTCTTGTCCAATTAGGGTTTTTAACCAATCTTGTGCATCCAATAGGTGTTTTGTGTCATTGGATGAACAATTAGGTCATTTTCGTCCTCCCTAGGCTTATTCTTGTCAAATTAGGGTTTCTAACCAATCTTGTGCATCCAATAGGTGTTTTTGTGTCATTGGATTAACATTTAGGTCATTTTCGTCCTCTTTAAACTTAATCTTGTCCAATTACGGTTTGTAACCAATCTTGTGCATCCAATAGGTGTTTTTGTGTCATTGGATGAACATTTAGGTCATTTTCTTCCTCCCTAGGCTTATGCTTGCCTATTTAGGGTTTCTAACCAATCTTGTGCATCCAATAGGTGTTTTTGTGTCATTGGATGAACAATTAGGTCATTTTCGTCCACCCTAGGCTAATTCTTGTCCAATTAGGGTTTTTAACCAATCTTGTGCATCCAATAGGTGTTTTGTGTCATTGGATGAACAATTAGGTCATTTTCCTCCTCCCTTGGCTTATTCTTGTCAAATTAGGGTTTCTAACCAATCTTGTGCATCCAATAGGTGTTTTTGTGTCATTGGAAGAATATTTAGGTCATAATCGTCCTCCCTACACTTAATCTTGTCCAATTAGGGTTTTTAACCAATCTTGTGCATCCAATAGGTGTTTTTGTGTCATTGGATGAACAATTAGGTCATTTTCGTCCACCCTAGGCTAATTCTTGTCCAATTAGGGTTTTTAACCAATCTTGTGCATCCAATAAGTGTTTTGTGTCATTGGATGAACAATTAGGTCATTTTCGTCCTCCCTAGGCTTATTCTTGTCAAATTAGGGTTTCTAACCAATCTTGTGCATCCAATAGGTGTTTTTGTGTCATTGGAAGAATATTTAGGTCATAATCGTCCTCCCTACACTTAATCTTGTCCAATTAGGGTTTTTAACCAATCTTGTGCATCCAATAGGTGTTTTGTGTCATTGGATGAACAAGTAGGTCATTTTCGTCCTCCCTAGGCTTATTCTTGTCCAATTAGGGTTTTTAACCAATCTTGTGCATCCAATAGGTGTTTTGTGTCATTGGATGAACATTTAGGTCATTTTCGTCGTCGCTAACCTTAATCTTAGTCCAATTAGGGTTTTTAACCAATCTCGTTCATCCAATAGGTGTTTTGTGTCATTGGATGAATAATTAGGTCATTTTCGTTCTCCCTAGGCTAATTCTTGTCCAATTAGGGTTTTTAACCAATCTTGTGCATCCAATAGGTGTTTTGTGTCATTGGATGAACAATTAGGTCATTTTCGTCCTCCCTAGGCTTATTCTTGTCAAATTAGGGTTTCTAACCAATCTTGTGCATCCAATAGGTGTTTTTGTGTCATTGGAAGAATATTTAGGTCATAATCGTCCTCCCTACCCTTAATCTTGTCCAATTAGGGTTTTTAACCAATCTTGTGCATCCAATAGGTGTTTTGTGTCATTGGATGAACATTTAGGTCATTTTCGTCCTTCCTAAACTTAATCTTGTCCAATTAGGGTTTCTAACCAATCTTGTGCATCCAATAGGTGTTTTTGTGTCGTTGGAAGAACAATTAGGTGATTTTCGTCCTCCCTAAGCTAATTCTTGTCCAATTAGGGTTTCTAACCAATCTTTTGCATCCAATAGGTGTTTTGTGTCATTGGATGAATATTTAGGTCATTTTCGTCCTCCCTACACTTAATCTTGTCCAATTAAGGTTTCTAACCAATCTTGTGCATCCAATAGGTGTTTTTGTGTCATTGGATTAACATTTAGGTCTTTTTCGTCCTCCCTAAACTTAATCTTGTCCAATTACGGTTTCTAACCAATCTTGTGTATCCAATAGGTGTTTTTGTGTCATTGGATGAATAATTAGGTCATTTTCGTCCTCCCTAGGCTAATTCTTGTCCAATTAGGGTTTCTAACCAATCTTGTGCATCCAATAGGTGTTTTGTGTCATTGGATGAACAAGTAGGTCATTTTAGTCCTCCCTAGGCTTATTCTTGTCCAATTAGGGTTTTAAACCAATCTTGTGCATCCAATAGGTGTTTTGTGTCATTGGATGAACATTTAGGTCTTTTTCGTCCACCCTAAACTTATTCTTTTCCAATTAGGGTTTCTAACCAATCTTGTGCATCCAATAGGTGTTTTGTGTCATTGCATGAACAATTAGGTCATTTTCGTCCTCCCTAGGCTTATTCTTGTCCAATTAGTGCTTCTAACCAATCTTGTGCATCCAATAGGTGTTTTTGTGTCATTGGAAGAATATTTAAGTCATTTTCGTCCTCCCTAGGCTAATTCTTGTCCAATTAGGGTTTCTAACCAATCTTGTGCATGCAATAGGTGTTTTTGTGTCATTGGATGAACATTTAGGTCTTTTTCGTCCTCCCTAAACTTAATCCTGTCCAATTACGGTTTCTAACCAATCTTGTGTATCCAATAGGTGTTATTGTGTCATTGGATGAATAATTAGGTCATTTTCGTCCTCCCTAGGCTAATTCTTGTCCAATTAGGGTTTCTAACCAATCTTGTGCATCCAATAGGTGTTTTGTGTAATTGGATGAACAAGTAGGTCATTTTCGTCCTCCCTAGGCTTATTCTTGTCCAATTAGGGTTTTTAACCAATCTTGTGCATCCAATAGGTGTTTTGTGTCATTGGATGAACATTTAGGTCATTTTCGTCCTCGCTAAACTTAATCTTTTCCAATTAGGGTTTCTAACGAATCTTGTGCATCCAATAGGTGTTTTTGTGTCATTGGATGAACATTTAGGTCATTTTCGTCCTCCCTAGGCTTATGCTTGTCCAATTAGGGTTTCTAACCAATCTTGTGCATCCAATAGGTGTTTTGTGTCATTGGATGAACATTTAGGTCATTTTCGTCCACCCTAGGCTAATTCTTGTCCAATTAGGGTTTCTAACCAATCTTGTGCATCCAATAGGTGTTTTTGTGTCATTGGATGAACAATTAGGTCATTTTCGTCCACCCTAGGCTAATTCTTGTCCAATTAGGGTTTTTAACCAATCTTGTGCATCCAATAGGTGTTTTGTATCATTGGATGAACAATTAGGTCATTTTCGTCCTCCCTAGGCTAATTCCTGTCAAATTAGGGTTTCTAACCAATCTTGTGCATCCAATAGGTGTTTTTGTGTCATTGGAAGAATATTTAGGTCATAATCGTCCTCCCTACACTTAATCTTGTCCAATTAGGGTTTTTAACCAATCTTGTGCATCCAATAGGTGTTTTGTGTCATTGGATGAACAATTAGGTCATTTTCGTCCTCCCTAGGCTAATTCTTGTCCAATTAGGGTTTCTAACCAATCTTGTGCATGCAATAGGTGTTTTGTGTCATTGGATGAACAAGTAGGTCATTTTCGTCCTCCCTAGGCTTATTCTTGTCCAATTAGGGTTTTTAACCAATCTTGTGCATCCAATAGGTATTTTTGTGTCATTGGATGAACATTTAGGTCTTTTTCGTCCTCCCTAAACTTAATCTTGTCCAATTACGGTTTCTAACCAATCTTGTGTATCAAATAGGTGTTTTTGTGTCATTGGATGAATAATTAGGTCATTTTCGTCCTCCCTAGGCTAATTCTTGTCCAATTAGGGTTTTTAACCAATCTTGTGCATCCAATAGGTGTTTTTGTGTCATTGGATGAACATTTAGGTCATTTTCGTCCTCCCTAAACTTAATCCTGTCCAATTAGGGTTTTTAACCAATCTCGTTCATCCAATAGGTGTTTTTGTGTCGTTGGAAGAACAATTAGGTGATTTTCGTCCTCCCTAAGCTAATTCTTGTCCAATTAGGGTTTCTAACCAATCTTTTGCATCCAATAGGTGTTTTGTGTCATTGGATGAATATTTAGGTCATTTTCGTCCTCCCTACACTTAATCTTGTCCAATTAGGGTTTTTAACCAATCTCGTGCATCCAATAGGTGTTTTGTGTCATTGGATGAACAATTAGGTCATTTTCGTCCTCCCTAGGCTTATTCTTGTCCAATTAGGGTTTTTAACCAATCTTGTGCATCCAATAGGTGTTTTGTGTCATTGGATGAACATTTAGGTTATTTTCGTCCTCGCTAAACTTAATCTTAGTCCAATTAGGGTTTCTAACCAATCTTGTGCATCCAATAGGTGTTTTTGTGTCATTGGATGAACAATTAGGTCATTTTCGTCCACCCTAGGCTAATTCTTGTCCAATTAGGGTTTTTAACCAATCTTGTGCATCCAATAGGTGTTTTGTGTCATTGGATGAACAATTAGGTCATTTTCGTCGTCCCTAGGCTTATTCTTGTCAAATTAGGGTTTCTAACCAATCTTGTGCCTCCAATAGGTGTTTTTGTGTCATTGGAAGAATATTTAGGTCATAATCGTCCTCCCTACACTTAATCTTGTCCAATTAGGGTTTTTAACCAATCTTGTGCATCCAATAGGTGTTTTGTGTCATTGGATGAACAATTAGGTCATTTTCGTCCTCCCTAGGCTTATTCTTGTCAAATTAGGGTTTCTAACCAATCTTGTGCATCCAATAGGTGTTTTTGTGTCATTGGAAGAATATTTAAGTCATAATCGTCCTGCCTACACTTAATCTTGTCCAATTAGGGTTTTTAACCAATCTTGTGCATCCAATAGGTGTTTTGTGTCATTGGATGAACATTTAGGTCATTTTCGTCCATCCTAAACTTAATCTTGTCCAATTAGGGTTTCTAACCAATCTTGTGCATCCAATAGGTGTTTTTGTGTCATTGGAAGAACAATTAGGTGATTTTCGTCCTCCCTAAGCTAATTCTTGTCCAATTAGGGTTTCTAACCAATCTTTTGCATCCAATAGGTGTTTTGTGTCATTGGATGAATATTTAGGTCATTTTCGTCCTCCCTACACTTAATCTTGTCCAATTAAGGTTTCTAACCAATCTTGTGCATCCAATAGGTGTTTTGTGTCATTGCATGAACAATTAGGTCATTTTCGTCCTCCCTAGGCTTATTCTTGTCCAATTAGTGCTTCTAACCAATCTTGTGCATCCAATAGGTGTTTTTGTGTCATTGGAAGAATATTTAGGTCATTTTCATCCTCCCTAGGCTAATTCTTGTCCAATTAGGGTTGCTAACCAATCTTGTGCATGCAATAGGTGTTTTGTGTCATTGGATGAACAAGTAGGTCATTTTCGTCCTCCCTAGGCTTATTCTTGTCCAATTAGGGTTGCTAACCAATCTTGTGCATGCAATAGGTGTGTTGTGTCATTGGATGAACAAGTAGGTCATTTTCGTCCTCCCTAGGCTTATTCTTGTCCAATTAGGGTTTCTAACCAATCTTGTGCATCCAATAGGTGTTTTTGTGTCATTGGATGAACATTTAGGTCATTTTCGTCCTCCCTAGGCTTATGCTTGTCCAATTAGGGTTTCTAACCAATCTTGTGCATCCAATAGGTGTTTTTGTGTCATTGGATGAACATTTAGGTTTTTTTCGTCCTCCCTAAACTTAATCTTGTCTAATTACGGTATCTAACCAATCTTGTGTATCCAATAGGTGTTTTTGTGTCATTGGATGAATAATTAGGTCATTTTCGTCCTCCCTAGGCTAATTCTTGTCCAATTAGGGTTTCTAACCAATCTTGTGCATCCAATATGTGTTTTTGTGTCGTTGGAAGAACAAGTAGGTGATTTTCGTCCTCCCTAAGCTAATTCTTGTCCAATTAGGGTTTCTAACCAATCTTTTGCATCCAATAGGTGTTTTGTGTCATTGGATGAATATTTAGGTCATTTTCGTCCTCCCTACACTTAATCTTGTCCAATTAAGGTTTCTAACCAATCTTGTGCATCCAATAGGTGTTTTTGTGTCATTGGATGAACATTTAGGTCTTTTTCGTCCTCCCTAAACTTAATCTTGTCCAATTACGGTTTCTAACCAATCTTGTGTATCCAATAGGTGTTTTTGTGTCATTGGATGAATAATTAGGTCATTTTCGTCCTCCCTAGGCTAATTCTTGTCCAATTAGGGTTTCTAACCAATCTTGTGCATCCAATAGGTGTTTTGTGTCATTGGATGAACAAGTAGGTCATTTTAGTCCTCCCTAGGCTTATTCTTGTCCAATTAGGGTTTTAAACCAATCTTGGGCATCCAATAGGTGTTCTGTGTCATTGGATGAACATTTAGGTCTTTTTCGTCCTCCCTAAACTTAATCTTTTCCAATTAGGGTTTCTAACCAATCTTGTGCATCCAATAGGTGTTTTGTGTCATTGCATGAACAATTAGGTCATTTTCGTCCTCTCTAGGCTTATTCTTGTCCAATTAGTGCTTCTAACCAATCTTGTGCATCCAATAGGTGTTTTTGTGTCATTGGAAGAATATTTAGGTCATTTTCGTCCTCCCTAGGCTAATTCTTGTCCAATTAGGGTTGCTAACCAATCTTGTGCATGCAATAGGTGTTTTGTGTCATTGGATGAACAAGTAGGTCATTTTCGTCCTCCCTAGGCTTATTTTTGTCCAATTAGGGTTGCTAACCAATCTTGTGCATGCAATAGGTGTGTTGTGTCATTGGATGAACAAGTAGGTCATTTTCGTCCTCCCTAGGCTTATTCTTGTCCAATTAGGGTTTCTAACCAATCTTGTGCATCCAATAGGTGTTTTTGTGTCATTGGATGAACATTTAGGTCATTTTCGTCCTCCCTAGGCTTATGCTTGTCCAATTAGGGTTTCTAACCAATCTTGTGCATCCAATAGGTGTTTTTGTGTCATTGGATGAACATTTAGGTCTTTTTCGTCCTCCCTAAACTTAATCTTGTCTAATTACGGTATCTAACCAATCTTGTGTATCCAATAGGTGTTTTTGTGTCATTGGATGAATAATTAGGTCATTTTCGTCCTCCCTAGGCTAATTCTTGTCCAATTAGGGTTGCTAACCAATCTTGTGCATGCAATAGGTGTGTTGTGTCATTGGATGAACAAGTAGGTCATTTTCGTCCTCCCTAGGCTTATTCTTGTCCAATTAGGGTTTTTAACCAATCTTGTGCATCCAATAGGTGTTTTGTGTCATTGGATAAACAAGTAGGTCATTTTAGTCCTCCCTAGGCTTATTCTTGTCCATTTAGGGTTTTAAACCAATCTTGTGCATCCAATAGGTGTTTTGTGTCATTGGATGAACATTTAGGTCTTTTTCGTCCTCCCTAAACTTAATATTTTCCAATTAGGGTTTCTAACCAATCTTATCCATCCAATAGGTGTTTTTGTGTCATTGGAAGAATATTTAGGTCATAATCGTCCTCCCTACACTTAATCTTGTCCAATTGGGGTTTTTAACCAATCTTGTGCATCCAATAGGTGTTTTGTGTCATTGGATGAACAATTAGGTCATTTTCGTCCTCCCTAGGCTTATTCTTGTCCAATTAGGGTTTTTAACCAATCTTGTGCATCCAATAGGTGTTTTTTTGTCATTGGATGAACATTTAGGTCATTTTCGTCCTCCCTAAACTTAATACTGTCCAATTAGGGTTTTTAACCGATCTCGTTCATCCAATAGGTGTTTTGTGTCATTGGATGAATAATTAGGTCATTTTCGTCCTCCCTAGGCTAATTCTTGTCCAATTAGGGTTTCTAACCAATCTTGTGCATGCAATAGGTGTTTTGTGTCATTGGATGAACAAGTAGGTCATTTTCGTCCTCCCTAGGCTTATTCTTGTCCAATTAGGGTTTTTAACCAATCGTGTGCATCCAATAGGTGTTTTGTGTCATTGGATGAACATTTAGGTCATTTTCGTCCTCGCTAAACTTAATCTTTTCCAATTAGGGTTTCTAACGAATGTTGTGCATCCAATAGGTGTTTTTGTGTCATTGGATGAACATTTAGGTCATTTTTGTCCTTCCTAAACTTAATCTTGTCCAATTAGGGTTTCTAACCAATCTTGTGCATCCAATAGGTGTTTTTGTGTCGTTGGAAGAACAATTAGGTGATTTTCGTCCTCCCTAAGCTAATTCTTGTCCAATTCGGGTTTCTAACCAATCTTTTGCATCCAATAGGTGTTTTGTGTCATTGGATGAATATTTAGGTCATTTTCGTCCTCCCTACACTTAATCTTGTCCAATTAAGGTTTCTAACCAATCTTGTGCATCCAATAGGTGTTTTTGTGTCATTGGATGAACATTTAGGTCTTTTTCGTCCTCCCTAAACATAATCTTGTCCAATTACGGTTTCTAACCAATCTTGTGTATCCAATAGGTGTTTTTGTGTCATTGGATGAATAATTAGGTCATTTTCGTCCTCCCTAGGCTAATTCTTGTCCAATTAGGGTTTCTAACCAATCTTGTGCATCCAATAGGTGTTTTGAGTCATTGGATGAACAAGTAGGTCATTTTAGTCCTCCCTAGGCTTATTCTTGTCCAATTAGGGTTTTAAACCAATCTTGTGCATCGAATAGGTGTTTTTGTGTCATTGGAAGAATATTTAGGTCATAATCGTCCTCCCTACACTTAATCTTGTCCAATTAGGGTTTTTAACCAATCTTGTGCATCCAATAGGTGTTTTGTGTCATTGGATGAACAATTAGGTCATTTTCGTCCTCCCTAGGCTTATTCTTGTCCAATTAGGGTTTTTAACCAATCTTGTGCATCCAATAGGTGTTTTTGTGTCATTGGATGAACATTTAGGTCATTTTCGTCCTCCCTAAACTTAATCCTGTCCATTAGGGTTTTTAACCGATCTCGTTCATCCAATAGGTGTTTTGTGTCATTGGATGAATAATTAGGTCATTTTCGTCCTCCCTAGGCTAATTCTTGTTCAATTAGGGTTTCTAACCAACCTTGTGCATGCAATAGGTGTTTTGTGTCATTGGATGAACAAGTAGGTCATTTTCGTCCTCCCTAGGCTTATTCTTGTCCAATTAGGGTTTTTAACCAATCGTGTGCATCCAATAGGTGTTTTGTGTCATTGGATGAACATTTAGGTCATTTTCGTCCTCGCTAAACTTAATCTTTTCCAATTAGGGTTTCTAACGAATCTTGTGCATCCAATAGGTGTTTTTGTGTCATTGGATGAACATTTAGGTCATTTTCGTCCTCCCTAGGCTTATGCTTGTCCAATTAGGGTTTCTAACCAATCTTGTGCATCCAATAGGTGTTTTGTGTCATTGGATGAACATTTAGGTCATTTTCGTCCACCCTAGGCTAATTCTTGTCCAATTAGGGTTTTTAACCAATCTTGTGCATCCAATAGGTGTTTTGTGTCATTGGATGAACATTTAGGTCATTTTTGTCCTTCCTAAACTTAATCTTGTCCAATTAGGGTTTCTAACCAATCTTGTGCATCCAATAGGTGTTTTTGTGTCGTTGGAAGAACAATTAGGTGATTTTCGTCCTCCCTAAGCTAATTCTTGTCCAATTAGGGTTTCTAACCAATCTTTTGCATCCAATAGGTGTTTTGTGTGATTGGATGAATATTTAGGTCATTTTCGTCCTCCCTACACTTAATCTTGTCCAATTAAGGTTTCTAACCAATCTTGTGCATCCAATAGGTGTTTTTGTGTCATTGGATGAACATTTAGGTCTTTTTCGTCCTCCCTAAACTTAATCTTGTCCAATTACGGTTTCTAACCAATCTTGTGTATCCAATAGGTGTTTTTGTGTCATTGGATGAATAATTAGGTCATTTTCGTCCTCCCTAGGCTAATTCTTGTCCAATTAGGGTTTCTAACCAATCTTGTGCATCCAATAGGTGTTTTGTGTCATTGGATGAACAAGTAGGTCATTTTAGTCCTCCCTAGGCTTATTCTTGTCCAATTAGGGTTTTAAACCAATCTTGTGCATCGAATAGGTGTTCTGTGTCATTGGATGAACATTTAGGTCTTTTTCGTCCTCCCTAAACTTAATCTTTTCCAATTAGGGTTTCTAACCAATCTTGTGCATCCAATAGGTGTTTTGTGTCATTGCATGAACAATTAGGTCATTTTCATCCTCCCTAGGCTTATTCTTGTCAAATTAGTGCTTCTAACCAATCTTGTGCATCCAATAGCTGTTTTTATGTCATTGGAAGAATATTTAGGTCATTTTCGTCCTCCCTAGGCTAATTCTTGTCCAATTAGGGTTTCTAACCAATCTTGTGTATCCAATAGGTGTTTTTGTGTCATTGGAAGAATATTTAGGTCATAATCGTCCTCCCTACAATTAATCTTGTCCAATTAGGGTTTTTAACCAATCTTGTGCATCCAATAGGTGTGTTGTGTCATTGGATGAACATTTAGGTCTTTTTCGTCCTCCCTAAACTTAATCTTGTCTAATTACGGTTTCTAACCAATCTTGTGTATCCAATAGGTGTTTTTGTGTCATTGGATGAATAATTAGGTCATTTTCGTCCTCCCTAGGCTAATTCTTGTCCAATTGGGGTTGCTAACCAATCTTGTGCATGCAATAGGTGTGTTGTGTCATTGGATGAACAAGTAGGTCATTTTCGTCCTCCCTAGGCTTAATCTTGTCCAATTAGGGTTTTTAACCAATCTTGTGCATCCAATAGGTATTTTTGTGTCATTGGATGAACATTTAGGTCTTTTTCGTCCTCCCTAAACTTAATCTTGTCCAATTACGGTTTCTAACCAATCTTGTGTATCAAATAGGTGTTTTTGTGTCATTGGATGAATAATTAGGTCATTTTCGTCCTCCCTAGGCTAATTCTTGTCCAATTAGGGTTTTTAACCAATCTTGTGCATCCAATAGGTGTTTTTGTGTCATTGGATGAACATTTAGGTCATTTTCGTCCTCCCTAAACTTAATCCTGTCCAATTAGGGTTTTTAACCAATCTCGTTCATCCAATAGGTGTTTTTGTGTCGTTGGAAGAACAATTAGGTGATTTTCGTCCTCCCTAAGCTAATTCTTGTCCAATTAGGGTTTCTAACCAATCTTTTGCATCCAATAGGTGTTTTGTGTCATTGGATGAATATTTAGGTCATTTTCGTCCTCCCTACACTTAATCTTGTCCAATTAAGGTTTCTAACCAATCTTGTGCATCCAATAGGTGTTTTTGTGTCATTGGATGAACATTTAGATCTTTTTCGTCCTCCCTAAACTTAATCTTGTCCAATTACGGTTTCTAACCAATCTTGTGTATCCAATAGGTGTTTTTGTGTCATTGGATGAATAATTAGGTCATTTTCGTCCTCCCTAGGCTAATTCCTGTCCAATTAGGGTTTTAAACCAATCTCGTTCATCCAATAGGTGTTTTGTGTCATTGGATGAATAATTAGGTCATTTTCGTCCTCCCTAGGCTAATTCTTGTCCAATTAGGGTTTCTAACCAATCTTGTGCATCCAATAGGTGTTTTGTGTCATTGGATGAACAAGTAGGTCATTTTCGTCCTCCCTAGGCTTATTCTTGTCCAATTAGGGTTTTTAACCAATCTTGTGCATCCAATAGGTGTTTTGTGTCATTGGATGAACATTTAGGTCATTTTCGTCCTCCCTAAACTTAATCTTGTCCAATTAGGGTTTCTAACCAATCTTGTGCATCCAATTGGTGTTTTGTGTCATTGGATGAACAATTAGGTCATTTTCGTCCTCCTTAGGCTTATTCTTGTCCAATTGGTGCTTCTAACCAATCTTGTGCATCCAATAGGTGTTTTGTGTCATTGGATGAACATTTAGGTCATTTTCGTCCTCCCTAAACTTAATCTTGTCCAATTAGGGTTTCTAACCAATCTTGTGTATCCAATAGGTATTTTTGTGTCATTGGATGAACATTTAGGTCATTTTCGTCCCCCCTAGGCTAATTCTTGTTCAATTAGGGTTTCTAACCAATCTTGTGCATCCAATAGGTGTTTTTGTGTCATTGGATGAACATTTAGGTCATTTTCGTCCTCCCTAGGCTTATGCTTGTCCAATTAGGGTTTCTAACCAATCTTGTGCATCCAATTGGTGTTTTGTGTCATTGAATGAACAATTAGGTCATTTTCGTCCTCCTTAGGCTTATTCTTGTCCAATTAGTGCTTCTAACCAATCTTGTGCATCCAATAGGTGTTTTGTGTCATTGGATGAACATTTAGGTCATTTTCGTCCTCCCTAAACTTAATCTTGTCCAATTAGGGTTTCTAACCAATCTTGTGTATCCAATAGGTATTTTTGTGTGATTGGATGAACATTTAGGTCATTTTCGTCCTCCCTAGGCTAATTCTTGTTCAATTAGGGTTTCTAACCAATCTTGTGCATCCAATAGGTGTTTTTGTGTCATTGGATGAACATTTAGGTCATTTTCGTCCTCCCTAGGCTTATGCTTGTCCAATTAGGGTTTCTAACCAATCTTGTGCATCCAATAGGTGTTTTTGTGTCATTGGATGAACATTTAGGTCTTTTTCGTCCTCCCTAAACTTAATCTTGTCTAATTACGGTTTCTAACCAATCTTGTGTATCCAATAGGTGTTTTTGTGTCATTGGAAGAATATTTAGGTCATAATCGTCCTCCCTACAATTAATCTTGTCCAATTAGGGTTTTTAACCAATCTTGTGCATCCAATAGGTGTTTTGTGTCATTGGATGAACATTTAGGTCATTTTCGTCCTCGCTAAACTTAATCTTGTCCAATTAGGGTTTCTAACCAATCTTGTGCATCCAATAGGTTTTTTTGTGTCATTGGATGAACATTTAGGTCATTTTCGTCCTCCCTAGGCTTATGCTTGTCCAATTAGGGTTTCTAACCAATCTTGTGCATCCAATAGGTGTTTTTGTGTCATTGGATGAACATTTAGGTCTTTTTCGTCCTCCCTAAACTTAATCTTGTCTAATTACGGTTTCTAACCAATCTTGTGTATCCAATAGGTGTTTTTGTGTCATTGGATGAATAATTAGGTCATTTTCGTCCTCCCTAGGCTAATTCTTGTCCAATTAGGGTTTCTAACCAATCTTGTGCATCCAATATGTGTTTTTGTGTCGTTGGAAGAACAAGTAGGTGATTTTCGTCCTCCCTAAGCTAATTCTTGTCCAATTAGGGTTTCTAACCAATCTTTTGCATCCAATAGGTGTTTTGTGTCATTGGATGAATATTTAGGTCATTTTCGTCCTCCCTACACTTAATCTTGTCCAATTAAGGTTTCTAACCAATCTTGTGCATCCAATAGGTGTTTTTGTGTCATTGGATGAACATTTAGGTCTTTTTCGTCCTCCCTAAACTTAATCTTGTCCAATTACGGTTTCTAACCAATCTTGTGTATCCAATAGGTGTTTTTGTGTCATTGGATGAATAATTAGGTCATTTTCGGCCTCCCTAGGCGAATTCTTGTCCAAATAGGGTTTCTAACCAATCTTGTGCATCCAATAGGTGTTTTGTGTCATTGGATGAACAATTAGGTCATTTTCGTCCTCCCTAGGCTTATTCTTGTCCAATTAGGGTTTCTAACCAATCTTGTGCATCCAATAGGTGTTTTTGTGTCATTGGATGAACAATTAGGTCATTTTCGTCCTCCCTAGGCTTATTCTTGTCAAATTAGGGTTTCTAACCAATCTTGTGCATCCAATAGGTGTTTTTGTGTCATTGGAAGAATATTTAGGTCATAATCGTCCTCCCTACACTTAATCTTGTCCAATTAGGGTTTTTAACCAATCTTGTGCATCCAATAGGTGTTTTATGTCATTGGATGAACAATTAGGTCATTTTCGTCCACCCTAGGCTTATTCTTGTCCAATTAGGGTTTTTAACCAATCTTGTGCATCCAATAGGTGTTTTTGTGTCATTGGATGAACATTTAGGTCATTTTCGTCCTCCCTAAACTTAATCCTGTCCAATTAGGGTTTTTAACCAATCTCGTTCATCCAATAGGTGTTTTGTGTCATTGGATGAATAATTAGGTCATTTTCGTCCTCCCTAGGCTAATTCTTGTCCAATTAGGGTTTCTAACCAATCTTGTGCATGCAATAGGTGTTTTGTGTCATTGGATGAACAAGTAGGTCATTTTCGTCCTCCCTAGGCTTATTCTTGTCCAATTAGGGTTTTTAACCAATCTTGTGCATCCAATAGGTGTTTTGTGTCATTGGATGAACATTTAGGTCATTTTCGTCCTCGCTAAACATAATCTTTTCCAATTAGGGTTTCTAACGAATCTTGTGCATCCAATAGGTGTTTTTGTGTCATTGGATGAATAATTAGGTCATTTTCGTCCTCCCTAGGCTAATTCTTGTCCAATTAGGGTTGCTAACCAATCTTGTGCATGCAATAGGTGTGTTGTGTCATTGGATGAACAAGTAGGTCATTTTCGTCCTCCCTATGCTTAATCTTGTCCAATTAGGGTTTTTAACCAATCTTGTGCATCCAATAGGTATTTTTGTGTCATTGGATGAACAAGTAGGTCATTTTCGTCCTCCCTAGGCTTATTCTTGTCCAATTAGGGTTTTTAACCAATCTTGTGCATCCAATAGGTGTTTTGTGTCATTGGATGAACATTTAGGTCATTTTCGTCCTCGCTAAACTTAATCTTGTCCAATTAGGGTTTCTAACCAATCTTGAGCATCCAATAGGTGTTTTTGTGTCATTGGATGAACATTTAGGTCATTTTCGTCCTCCCTAGGCTAATTCTTGTCCAATTAGGGTTGCTAACCAATCTTGTGCATGCAATAGGTGTGTTGTGTCATTGGATGAACAAGTAGGTCATTTTCGTCCTCCCTAGGCTTAATCTTGTCCAATTAGGGTTTTTAACCAATCTTGTGCATCCAATAGGTATTTTTGTGTCATTGGATGAACATTTAGGTCTTTTTCGTCCTCCCTAAACTTAATCTTGTCCAATTACGGTTTCTAACCAATCTTGTGTATCCAATAGGTGTTTTTGTGTCATTGGATGAATAATTAGGTCATTTTCGTCCTCCCTAGGCTAATTCTTGTCCAATTAGGGTTTTTAACCAATCTTGTGCATCCAATAGGTGTTTTTGTGTCATTGGATGAACATTTAGGTCATTTTCGTCCTCCCTAAACTTAATCCTGTCCAATTAGGGTTTTTAACCAATCTCGTTCATCCAATAGGTGTTTTGTGTCATTGGATGAATAATTAGGTCATTTTCGTCCTCCCTAGGCTAATTCTTGTCCAATTAGGGTTTCTAACCAATCTTGTGCATGCAATAGGTGTTTTGTGTCATTGGATGAACAAGTAGGTCATTTTCGTCCTCCCTAGGCTTATTCTTGTCCAATTAGGGTTTTTAACCAATCTTGTGCATCCAAAAGGTGTTTTGTGTCATTGGATGAACATTTAGGTCATTTTCGTCCTCGCTAAACTTAATCTTTTCCAATTAAGTTTTGTAACGAATCTTGTGCATCCAATAGGTGTTTTTGTGTCATTGGATGAACATTTAGGTCATTTTCGTCCTCCCTAAACTTAATCCTGTCCAATTAGGGTTTTTAACCAATCTCGTTCATCCAATAGGTGTTTTGTGTCATTGGATGAATAATTAGGTCATTTTCGTCCTCCCTAGGCTAATTCTTGTCCAATTAGGGTTTCTAACCAATCTTGTGCATGCAATAGGTGTTTTGTGTCATTGGATGAACAAGTAGGTCATTTTCGTCCTCCCTAGGCTTATTCTTGTCCAATTAGGGTTTTTAACCAATCTTGTGCATCCAATAGGTGTTTTGTGTCATTGGATGAACATTTAGGTCATTTTCGTCCTCGCAAAACTTAATCTTTTCCAATTAAGTTTTGTAACGAATCTTGTGCATCCAATAGGTGTTTTTGTGTCATTGGATGAACATTTAGGTCATTTTCGTCCTCCCTAGGCTTATGCTTGTCCAATTAGGGTTTCTAACCAATCTTGTGCATCCAATAGGTGTTTTTGTGTCATTGGATGAACATTTAGGTCTTTTTCGTCCTCCCTAAACTTAATCTTGTCTAATTACGGTTTCTAACCAATCTTGTGTATCCAATAGGTGTTTTTGTGTCATTGGATGAATAATTAGGTCATTTTCGTCCTCCCTAGGCTAATTCTTGTCCAATTAGGGTTGCTAACCAATCTTGTGCATGCAATAGGTGTGTTGTGTCATTGGATGAACAAGTAGGTCATTTTCGTCCTCCCTAGGCTTAATCTTGTCCAATTAGGGTTTTTAACCAATCTTGTGCATCCAATAGGTATTTTTGTGTCATTGGATGAACATTTAGGTCTTTTTCGTCCTCCCTAAACTTAATCTTGTCCAATTACGGTTTCTTACCAATCTTGTGTATCAAATAGGTGTTTTTGTGTCATTGGATGAATAATTAGGTCATTTTCGTCCTCCCTAGGCTTATTCTTGTCCAATTAGGGTTTTTAACCAATCTTGTGCATCCAATAGGTGTTTTTGTGTCATTGGATGAACATTTAGGTCATTTTCGTCCTCCATAAACTTAATCCTGTCCAATTAGGGTTTTTAACCAATCTCGTTCATCCAATAGGTGTTTTGTGTCATTGGATGAATAATTAGGTCATTTTCGTCCTCCCTAGGCTAATTCTTGTCCAATTAGGGTTTCTAACCAATCTTGTGCATGCAATAGGTGTTTTGTGTCATTGGATGAACAAGTAGGTCATTTTCGTCCTCCCTAGGCTTATTCTTGTCCAATTAGGGTTTTTAACCAATCTTGTGCATCCAATAGGTGTTTTGTGTCATTGGATGAACATTTAGGTCATTTTCGTCCTCGCTAAACATAATCTTTTCCAATTAGGGTTTCTAACGAATCTTGTGCATCCAATAGGTGTTTTTGTGTCATTGGATGAATAATTAGGTCATTTTCGTCCTCCCTAGGCTAATTCTTGTCCAATTAGGGTTGCTAACCAATCTTGTGCATGCAATAGGTGTGTTGTGTCATTGGATGAACAAGTAGGTCATTTTCGTCCTCCCTATGCTTAATCTTGTCCAATTAGGGTTTTTAACCAATCTTGTGCATCCAATAGGTATTTTTGTGTCATTGGATGAACAAGTAGGTCATTTTCGTCCTCCCTAGGCTTATTCTTGTCCAATTAGGGTTTTTAACCAATCTTGTGCATCCAATAGGTGTTTTGTGTCATTGGATGAACATTTAGGTCATTTTCGTCCTCGCTAAACTTAATCTTGTCCAATTAGGGTTTCTAACCAATCTTGTGCATCCAATAGGTGTTTTTGTGTCATTGGATGAACATTTAGGTCATTTTCGTCCTCCCTAGGCTTATGCTTGTCGAATTAGGGTTTCTAACCAATCTTGTGCATCCAATAGGTGTTTTTGTGTCATTGGATGAACAATTAGGTCATTTTCGTCCTCCCTAGGCTAATTCTTGTCCAATTAGGGTTTCTAACCAATCTTGTGCATCCAATAGGTGTGTTTGTGTCATTGGATGAACATTTAGGTCATTTTCGTCCTCCCTACACTTAATCTTGTCCAAATAGGGTTTTTGACCAATGTTGTGCATCCAATAGGTGTGTTTGTGTCATTGGATGAGTATTTAGGTCATTTTCATACTACCTACACACAATCTTTTCCAATTAGGGTGTTTAACCAATCTTGTGCATCCAATAGGTGTTTTGTGTCATTGGAAGAACAATTTGGTCATTTTCGTCCTGCCTAAACTTAGTCATGTCCAATTAGGGTTTCTAACCAATCTTGTGCATCCAATAGGTGTGTTTGTGTCATTGGATGAACAATTAGGTCATTTTCGTCCTCCCTAGGCATATTCTTGTCCAATTAGGGTTTCTAACAAATCTTGTGTATCCAATAGGTGTTTTTGTGTCATTGGATGAACAATTAGGTCATTTTCGTCCTCCCTAGGCTAATTCTTGTCCAATTAGGGTTTCTAACCAATCTTGTGCATCCAAAAGGTGTTTTGTGTCATTGGATGAACATTTAGGTCAATTTCGTCCTCCCTAATCTTAATCTTGTCCAATTGGGGTTTCTAACCAATCTTGTGCATCCAATAGGTGTTTTTGTGTCATTGGATGAACATTTAGGTCATTTTCGTCCTCCCTAGGCTAATTCTTGTCCAATTAGGGTTTCTAACCAATCTTGTGCATCCAATAGGTGTTTTGTGTCATTGGATGAACAAGTAGGTCATTTTAGTCCTCCCTAGGCTTATTCTTGTCCAATTAGGGTTTTAAACCAATCTTGTGCATCCAATAGGTGTTTTGTGTCATTGGATGAACATTTAGGTCATTTTCGTCCTTCCTAAACTTAATCTTGTCCAATTAGGGTTTCTAACCAATCTTGTGCATCCAATAGGTGTTTTTGTGTCGTTGGAAGAACAATTAGGTGATTTTCGTCCTCCTTAAGCTAATTCTTGTCCAATTAGGGTTTCTAACCAATCTTTTGCATCCAATAGGTGTTTTGTGTCATTGGATGAATATTTAGGTCATTTTCGTCCTCCCTACACTTAATCTTGTCCAATTAAGGTTTCTAACCAATCTTGTGCATCCAATAGGTGTTTTTGTGTCATTGGATGAACATTTAGGTCTTTTTCGTCCTCCCTAAACATAATCTTGTCCAATTACGGTTTCTAACCAATCTTGTGTATCCAATAGGTGTTTTTGTGTCATTGGATGAATAATTAGGTCATTTTCGTCCTCCCTAGGCTAATTCTTGTCCAATTAGGGTTTCTAACCAATCTTGTGCATCCAATAGGTGTTTTGTGTCATTGGATGAACAAGTAGGTCATTTTAGTCCTCCCTAGGCTTATTCTTGTCCAATTAGGGTTTTAAACCAATCTTGTGCATCGAATAGGTGTTTTTGTGTCATTGGAAGAATATTTAGGTCATAATCGTCCTCCCTACACTTAATCTTGTCCAATTAGGGTTTTTAACCAATCTTGTGCATCCAATAGGTGTTTTGTGTCATTGGATGAACATTTAGGTCATTTTCGTCCTTCCTAAACTTAATCTTGTCCAATTAGGGTTTCTAACCAATCTTGTGCATCCAATAGGTGTTTTTGTGTTTTTGGAAGAACAATTAGGTGATTTTCGTCCTCCCTAGGCTTATTCTTGTCCAATTAGGGTGTTTAACCAATCTTGTGCATCCAATAGGTGTTTTGTGTCATTGGATGAACAATTAGGTCATTTTCGTCCTCCCTAGGCTTATACTTGTCAAATTAGGGTTTCTAACCAATCTTGTGCGTCCAATAGCTGTTTTTGTGTCATTGGAAGAATATTTAGGTCATAATCGTCCTCCCTACACTTAATCTTGTCCAATTAGGGTTTTTAACCAATCTTGTGCATCCAATAGGTGTTTTGTGTCATTGGATGAACATTTAGGTCATTTTCGTCCTCGCTAAACTTAATCTTGTCCAATTAGGGTTTCTAACCAATCTTGTGCATCCAATAGGTGTTTTTGTGTCATTGGATGAACATTTAGGTCATTTTCGTCCTCCCTAGGCTTATGCTTGTCCAATTAGGGTTTTTAACCAATCTTGTGCATCCAATAGGTGTTTTGTGTCATTGGATGAACATTTAGGTCATTTTCGTCCTTCCTAAACTTAATCTTGTCCAATTAGGGTTTCTAACCAATCTTGTGCATCCAATAGGTGTTTTTGTGTCATTGGATGAACATTTAGGTCTTTTTCGTCCTACCTAAACTTAATCTTGTCCAATTAGGGTTTCTAAACAATCTTGTGCATCCAATAGGTGTTTTTATGTCATTGGATGAACAATTAGGTCATTTTCGTCCTCCCTAGGCTAATTCTTGTCCAATTAGGGTTTCTAACCAATCTTGTGCATCCAATAGGTGTTTTGTGTCATTGGATGAACAAGTAGGTCATTTTAGTCCTCCCTAGGCTTATTCTTGTCCAATTAGGGTTTTAAAACACTCTTGTGCATCCAATAGGTGTTTTGTGTCATTGGATGAACATTTAGGTCTTTTTCGTCCTCCCTAAGCTTAAGCTTGTCCAATTAGGGTTTCTAACCAATCTTTTGCATCCAATAGGTGTTTTTTCTCATTGCATGAACAATTAGGTCATTTTCGTCCTCCCTAGGCTTATTCTTGTCCAATTAGTGCTTCTAACCAATCTTGTGCATCCAATAGGTGTTTTTGTGTCATTGGAAGAATATTTAGGTCATTTTCGTCCTCCCTAGGCTAATTCTTGTCCAATTAGGGTTTCTAACGAATCTTGTGCATCCAATAGGTGTTTTGTGTCATTGGATGAACAAGTAAGTCATTTTCGTCCTCCCTAGGCTTATTCTTGTCCAATTAGGGTTTTTAACCAATCTTGTGCATCCAATAGGTGTTTTGTGTCATTGGATGAACATTTAGGTCATTTTCGTCCTCGCTAAACTTAATCATGTCCAATTAGGGTTTCTAACCAATCTTGTGCATCCAATAGGTGTTTTTGTGTCATTGGATGAACATTTAGGTCATTTTCGTCCTCCCTAGGCTTATGCTTGTCCAATTAGGGTTTCTAACCAATCTTGTGCATCCAATAGGTGTTTTTGTGTCATTGGATGAACATTTAGGTCTTTTTCGTCATCCCTAAACTTAATCTTGTCCAATTACGGTTTCTAACCAATCTTGTGTATCCAATAGGTGTTTTTGTGTCATTGGATGAATAATTAGGTCATTTTCGTCCTCCCTAGGCTAATTCTTGTCCAATTAGGGTTGCTAACCAATCTTGTGCATGCAATAGGTGTTTTGTGTCATTGGATGAACAAGTAGGTCATTTTCGTCCTCCCTAGGCTTATTCTTGTCCAATTAGGGTTGCTAACCAATCTTGTGCATGCAATAGGTGTGTTGTGTCATTGGATGAACAAGTAGGTCATTTTCGTCCTCCCTAGGCTTATTCTTGTCCAATTAGGGTTTCTAACCAATCTTGTGCATCCAATAGGTGTTTTTGTGTCATTGGATGAACATTTAGGTCATTTTCGTCCTCCCTAGGCTTATGCTTGTCCAATTAGGGTTTCTAACCAATCTTGTGCATCCAATAGGTGTTTTGTGTCATTGGATGAACAATTAGGTCATTTTCGTCCACCCTAGGCTAATTCTTGTTCAATTAGGGTTTTTAACCAATCTTGTGCATCCAATAGGTGTTTTGTGTCATTGGATGAACATTTAGGTCATTTTCGTCCACCCTAGGCTAATTCTTGTCCAATTAGGGTTTTTAACCAATCTTGTGCATCCAATAGGTGTTTTGTGTCATTGGATGAACATTTAGGTCATTTTCGTCCTTCCTAAACTTAATCTTGTCCAATTAGGGTTTCTAACCAATCTTGTGCATCCAATAGGTGTTTTTGTGTCGTTGGAAGAACAATTAGGTGATTTTCGTCCTCCCTAAGCTAATTCTTGTCCAATTAGGGTTTCTAACCAATCTTTTGCATCCAATAGGTGTTTTGTGTCATTGGATGAACATTTAGGTCTTTTTCGTCCTCCCTAAACTTAATCTTTTCCAATTAGGGTTTCTAACCAATCTTGTGCATCCAATAGGTGTTTTGTGTCATTGCATGAACAATTAGGTCATTTTCGTCCTCTCTAGGCTTATTCTTGTCCAATTAGTGCTTCTAACCAATCTTGTGCATCCAATAGGTGTTTTTGTGTCATTGGAAGAATATTTAGGTCATTTTCGTCCTCCCTAGGCTAATTCTTGTCCAATTAGGGTTGCTAACCAATCTTGTGCATGCAATAGGTGTTTTGTGTCATTGGATGAACAAGTAGGTCATTTTCGTCCTCCCTAGGCTTATTCTGGTCCAATTAGGGTTTTTAACCAATCTTGTTCATCCAATAGGTGTTTTGTGTCATTGGATGAACATTTACGTCATTTTCGTCCTCGCTAAACTTAATCTTGTCCAATTAGGGTTTCTAACCAATCTTGTGCATCCAATAGGTGTTTTTGTGTCATTGGATGAACATTTAGGTCATTTTCGTCCTCCCTAGGCTTATGCTTGTCCAATTAGGGTTTCTAACCAATCTTGTGCATCCAATAGGTGTTTTTGTGTCATTGGATGAACATTTAGGTCTTTTTCGTCCTCCCTAAACTTAATCTTGTCTAATTACGGTTTCTAACCAATCTTGTGTATCCAATAGGTGTTTTTGTGTCATTGGATGAATAATTAGGTCATTTTCGTCCTCCCTAGGCTAATTCTTGTCCAATTAGGGTTGCTAACCAATCTTGTGCATGCAATAGGTGTGTTGTGTCATTGGATGAACAAGTAGGTCATTTTCGTCCACCCTAGGCTTATTCTTGTCCAATTAGGGTTTTTAACCAATCTTGTGCATCCAATAGGTATTTTTGTGTCATTGGATGAACATTTAGGTCTTTTTCGTACTCCCTAAACTTAATCTTGTCCAATTACGGCTTCTAACCAATCTTGTGTATCAAATAGGTGTTTTTGTGTCATTGGATGAATACTTAGGTCATTTTCGTCCTCCCTAGGCTAATTCTTGTCCAATTAGGGTTTCTAACCAATCTTGTGCATCCAATAGGTGTTTTGTGTCATTGGATAAACAAGTAGGTCATTTTAGTCCTCCCTAGGCTTATTCTTGTCCATTTAGGGTTTTAAACCAATCTTGTGCATCCAATAGGTGTTTTGTTTCATTGGATGAACATTTAGGTCATTTTCGTCCTTCCTAAACTTAATCTTGTCCAATTAGGGTTTCTAACCAATCTTGTGCATCCAATAGGTGTTTTTGTGTCATTGGAAGAACAATTAGGTGATTTTCGTCCTCCCTAAGCTAATTCTTGTCCAATTAGGGTTTCTAACCAATCTTTTGCATCCAATAGGTGTTTTGTGTCATTGGATGAATATTTAGGTCATTTTCGTCCTCCCTACACTTAATCTTGTCCAATTAAGGTTTCTAACCAATCTTGTGCATCCAATAGGTGTTTTTGTGTCATTGGATGAACATTTAGGTCTTTTTCGTCCTCCCTAAACTTAATCTTGTCCAATTACGGTTTCTAACCAATCTTGTGTATCCAATAGGTGTTTTTGTGTCATTGGATGAATAATTAGGTCATTTTCGTCCTCCCTAGGCTAATTCTTGTCCAATTAGGGTTTCTAACAAATCTTGTGCATCCAATAGGTGTTTTGTGTCATTGGATGAACAAGTAGGTCATTTTAGTCCTCCCTAGGCTTATTCTTGTCCAATTAGGGTTTTAAACCAATCTTGTGCATCGAATAGGTGTTCTGTGTCATTGGATGAACATTTAGGTCTTTTTCGTCCTCCGTAAACTTAATCTTTTCCAATTAGGGTTTCTAACCAATCTTGTGCATCCAATAGGTGTTTTGTGTCATTGCATGAACAATTAGGTCATTTTCATCCTCCCTAGGCTTATTCTTGTCAAATTAGTGCTTCTAACCAATCTTGTGCATCCAATACCTGTTTTTGTGTCATTGGAAGAATATTTAGGTCATTTTCGTCCTCCCTAGGCTAATTCTTGTCCAATTAGGGTTTCTAACCAATCTTGTGTATCCAATAGGTGTTTTTGTGTCATTGGAAGAATATTTAGGTCATAATCGTCCTCCCTACAATTAATCTTGTCCAATTAGGGTTTTTAACCAATCTTGTGCATCCAATAGGTGTTTTGTGTCATTGGATGAACATTTAGGTCATTTTCGTCCTCGCTAAACTTAATCTTGTCCAATTAGGGTTTCTAACCAATCTTGTGCATCCAATAGGTGTTTTTGTGTCATTGGATGAAGATTTAGGTCATTTTCGTCCTCCCTAGGCTTATTCTTGTCCAATTAGTGCTTCTAACCAATCTTGTGCATCCAATAGGTGTTTTTGTGTCATTGGAAGAATGTTTAGGTCATTTTCGTCCTCCCTAGGCTAATTCTTGTCCAATTAGGGTTTCTAACGAATCTTGTGCAACCAATAGGTGTTTTGTGTCATTGGATGAACAAATAGGTCATTTTCGTCCTCCATAGGCTTATTGTTGTCCAATTAGGGTTTTTAACCAATCTTGTGCATCCAATAGGTGTTTTGTGTCATTGGATGAACATTTAGGTCATTTTCGTCCTCGCTAAACTTAATCTTGTCGAATTAGGGTTTCTAACCAATCTTGTGCCTCCAATAGGTGTTTTTGTTTCATTGGATGAAGATTTAGGTCATTTTCGTCCTCCGTAGGCTTATTCTTGTCCAATTAGTGCTTCTAACCAATCTTGTGCATCCAATAGGTGTTTTTGTGTTATTGGAAGAATGTTTAGGTCATTTTCGTCCTCCCTAGGCTAATTCTTGTCCAATTAGGGTTTCTAACGAATCTTGTGCAACCAATAGGTGTTTTGTGTCATTGGATGAACAAATAGGTCATTTTCGTCCTCCATAGGCTTATTGTTGTCCAATTAGGGTTTTTAACCAATCTTGTGCATCCAATAGGTGTTTTGTGTCATTGGATGAACATTTAGGTCATTTTCGTCCTCGCTAAACTTAATCTTGTCCAATTAGGGTTTCTAACCAATCTTGTGCATCCAATAGGTGTTTTTGTGTCATTGGATGAACATTTAGGTCATTTTCGTCCTCCCTAGGCTAATTCTTGTCCAATTAGGGTTTCTAACCAATCTTGTGCATGCAATAGGTGTTTTGTGTCATTGGATGAACAAGTAGGTCATTTTCGTCCTCCCTAGGCTTATTCTTGTCCAATTAGGGTTTTTAACCAATCTTGTGCATCCAATAGGTGTTTTGTGTCATTGGATGAACATTTAGGTCATTTTCGTCCTCGCTAAACTTAATCTTTTCCGATTAGGGTTTCTAACGAATCTTGTGCATCCAATAGGTGTTTTTGTGTCATTGGATGAACATTTAGGTCATTTTCGTCCTCCCTAGGCTTATGCTTGTCCAATTAGGGTTTCTAACCAATCTTGTGCATCCAATAGGTGTTTTTGTGTCATTGGATGAACATTTAGGTCTTTTTCGTCCTCCCTAAACTTAATCTTGTCCAATTACGGTTTCTAACCAATCTTGTGTATCCAATAGGTGTTTTTGTGTCATTGGATGAATAATTAGGTCATTTTCGTCCTCCCTAGGCTAATTCTTGTCCAATTAGGGTTGCTAACCAATCTTGTGCATGCAATAGGTGTGTTGTGTCATTGGATGAACAAGTAGGTCATTTTCGTCCTCCCTAGGCTTAATCTTGTCCAATTAGGGTTTTTAACCAATCTTGTGCATCCAATAGGTATTTTTGTGTCATTGGATGAACATTTAGGTCTTTTTCGTCCTCCCTAGGCTTATGCTTGTCCAATTAGGGTTTCTAACCAATCTTGTGCATCCAATAGGTGTTTTTGTGTCATTGGATGAACATTTAGGTCTTTTTCGTCCTCCCTAAACTTAATCTTGTCTAATTACGGTTTCTAACCAATCTTGTGTATCCAATAGGTGTTTTTGTGTCATTGGATGAATAATTAGGTCATTTTCGTCCTCCCTAGGCTAATTCTTGTCCAATTAGGGTTTCTAACCAATCTTGTGCATCCAATAGGTGTTTTTGTGTCATTGGATGAACATTTAGGTCATTTTCGTCCTCCCTAGGCTTATGCTTGTCCAATTAGGGTTTCTAACCAATCTTGTGCATCCAATAGGTGTTTTTGTGTCATTGGATGAACATTTAGGTCTTTTTCGTCCTCCCTAAACTTATTCTTGTCTAATTACGGTTTCTAACCAATCTTGTGTATCCAATAGGTGTTTTTGTGTCATTGGATGAATAATTAGGTCATTTTCGTCCTCCCTAGGCTAATTCTTGTCCAATTAGGGTTGCTAACCAATCTTGTGCATGCAATAGGTGTGTTGTGTCATTGGATGAACAAGTAGGTCATTTTCGTCCTCCCTAGGCTTAATCTTGTCCAATTAGGGTTTTTAACCAATCTTGTGCATCCAATAGGTATTTTTGTGTCATTGGATGAACATTTAGGTCTTTTTCGTCCTCCCTAAACTTAATCTTGTCCAATTACGGTTTCTAACCAATCTTGTGTATCAAATAGGTGTTTTTGTGTCATTGGATGAATAATTAGGTCATTTTCGTCCTCCCTAGGCTAATTCTTGTCCAATTAGGGTTTTTAACCAATCTTGTGCATCCAATAGGTGTTTTTGTGTCATTGGATGAACATTTAGGTCATTTTCGTCCTCCCTAAACTTAATCATGTCCAATTAGGGTTTTTAACCAATCTTGTGCATCCAATAGGTATTTTTGTGTCATTGGATGAACATTTAGGTCTTTTTCGTCCTCCCTAAACTTAATCTTGTCCAATTACGGTTTCTAACCAATCTTGTGTATCAAATAGGTGTTTTTGTGTCATTGGATGAATAATTAGGTCATTTTCGTCCTCCCTAGGCTAATTCTTGTCCAATTAGGGTTTTTAACCAATCTTGTGCATCCAATAGGTGTTTTTGTGTCATTGGATGAACATTTAGGTCATTTTCGTCCTCCCTAGGCTAATTCTTGTCCAATTAGGGTTGCTAACCAATCTTGTGCATGCAATAGGTGTGTTGTGTCATTGGATGAACAAGTAGGTCATTTTCGTCCTCCCTAGGCTTAATCTTGTCCAATTAGGGTTTTTAACCAATCTTGTGCATCCAATAGGTATTTTTGTGTCATTGGATGAACATTTAGGTCTTTTTCGTCCTCCCTAAACTTAATCTTGTCCAATTACGGTTTCTAACCAATCTTGTGTATCAAATAGGTGTTTTTGTGTCATTGGATGAATAATTAGGTCATTTTCGTCCTCCCTAGGCTAATTCTTGTCCAATTAGGGTTTCTAACCAATCTTGTGCATCCAATAGGTGTTTTGTGTCATTGGATAAACAAGTAGGTCATTTTAGTCCTCCCTAGGCATATTCTTGTCCATTTAGGGTTTTAAACCAATCTTGTGCATCCAATAGGTGTTTTGTGTCATTGGATGAACATTTAGGTCTTTTTCGTCCTCCCTAAACTTAATATTTTCCAATTAGGGTTTCTAACCAATCTTATGCATCCAATAGGTGTTTTGTGTCATTGCATGAACAATTAGGTCATTTTCGTCCTCCCTAGGCTTATTCTTGTCCAATTAGTGCTTCTAACCAATCTTGTGCATCCAATAGGTGTTTTTGTGTCATTGGAAGAATATTTAGGTCATTTTCGTCCTCCCTAGGCTAATTCTTGTCCAATTAGGGTTTCTAACCAATCTTGTGCATGCAATAGGTGTTTTGTGTCATTGGATGAACAAGTAGGTCATTTTCGTCCTCCCTAGGCTTATTCTTGTCCAATTAGGGTTTTTAACCAATCTCGTGCATCCAATAGGTGTTTTGTGTCATTGGATGAACATTTAGGTCATTTTCGTCCTCCCTAAACTTAATCTTGTCCAATTAGGGTTTCTAACCAATCTTGTGCATCCAATAGGTGTTTTGTGTCATTGCATGAACAATTAGGTCATTTTCATCCTCCCTAGGCTTATTCTTGTCAAATTAGTGCTTCTAACCAATCTTGTGCATCCAATAGCTGTTTTTGTGTCATTGGAAGAATAATTAGGTCATTTTCGTCCTCCCTAGGCTAATTCTTGTCCAATTAGGGTTTCTACCCAATCTTGTGCATCCAATAGGTGTTTTGTGTCATTGGATGAACAAGTAGGTCATTTTCGTCCTCCCTAGGCTTATTCTTGTCCAATTAGGGTTTTAAACCAATCTTGTGCATCCAATAGGTGTTTTGTTTCATTGGATGAACATTTAGGTTTTTTTCGTCCTCCCTAAACTTATTCTTGTCCAATTAGGGTTTCTAACCAATCTTGTGCATCCAATAGGTGTTTTGTGTCATTGCATGAACAATTAGGTCATTTTCATCCTCCCTAGGCTTATTCTTGTCAAATTAGTGCTTCTAACCAATCTTGTGCATCCAATAGCTGTTTTTGTGTCATTGGAAGAATATTTAGGTCATTTTCGTCCTCCCTAGGCTTATTCTTGTCCAATTAGGGTTTCTAACCAATCTTGTGTATCCAATAGGTGTTTTTGTGTCATTGGAAGAATATTTAGGTCATAATCGTCCTCCCTACAATTAATCTTGTCCAATTAGGGTTTTTAACCAATCTTGTGCATCCAATAGGTGTTTTGTGTCATTGGATGAACATTTAGGTCATTTTCGTCCTCGCTAAACTTAATCTTGTCCAATTAGGGTTTCTAACCAATCTTGTGCATCCAATAGTAGTTTTTGTGTCATTGGATGAACATTTAGGTCATTTTCGTCCTCCCTAGGCTTATGCTTGTCCAATTAGGGTTTCTAACCAATCTTGTGCATCCAATAGGTGTTTTTGTGTCATTGGATGAACATTTAGGTCTTTTTCGTCCTCCCTAAACTTAATCTTGTCTAATTACGGTTTC
Organism: Cicer judaicum; assembly: GCA_037974835.1. NCBI lineage: Eukaryota > Viridiplantae > Streptophyta > Magnoliopsida > Fabales > Fabaceae > Cicer > Cicer judaicum. The sequence continues at coordinate 91,465 of JBBPBS010000917.1, forward strand.
TAACCAATCTTGTGTATCCAATAGGTGTTTTTGTGTCATTGGATGAATAATTAGGTCATTTTCGTCCTCCCTAGGCTAATTCTTGTCCAATTAGGGTTGCTAACCAATCTTGTGCATGCAATAGGTGTGTTGTGTCATTGGATGAACAAGTAGGTCATTTTCGTCCACCCTAGGCTTATTCTTGTCCAATTAGGGTTTTTAACCAATCTTGTGCATCCAATAGGTATTTTTGTGTCATTGGATGAACATTTAGGTCTTTTTCGTACTCCCTAAACTTAATCTTGTCCAATTACAGTTTCTAACCAATCTTGTGTATCAAATAGGTGTTTTTGGGTCATTGGATGAATACTTAGGTCATTTTCGTCCTCCCTAGGCTAATTCTTGTCCAATTAGGGTTTCTAACCAATCTTGTGCATCCAATAGGTGTTTTGTGTCATTGGATAAACAAGTAGGTCATTTTAGTCCTCCCTAGGCTTATTCTTGTCCATTTAGGGTTTTAAACCAATCTTGTGCATCCAATAGGTGTTTTGTGTCATTGGATGAACATTTAGGTCATTTTCGTCCTTCCTAAACTTAATCTTGTCCAATTAGGGTTTCTAACCAATCTTGTGCATCCAATAGGTGTTTTTGTGTCGTTGGAAGAACAATTAGGTGATTTTCGTCCTCCCTAAGCTAATTCTTGTCCAATTAGGGTTTCTAACCAATCTTTTGCATCCAATAGGTGTTTTGTGTCATTGGATGAATATTTAGGTCATTTTCGTCCTCCCTACACTTAATCTTGTCCAATTAAGGTTTCTAACAAATCTTGTGCATCCAATAGGTGTTTTTGTGTCATTGGATGAACATTTAGGTCTTTTTCGTCCTCCCTAAACTTAATCTTGTCCAATTACGGTTTCTAACCAATCTTGTGTATCCAATAGGTGTTTTTGTGTCATTGGATGAATAATTAGGTCATTTTCGTCCTCCCTAGGCTAATTCTTGTCCAATTAGGGTTTCTAACCAATCTTGTGCATCCAATAGCTGTTTTGTGTCATTGGATGAACATTTAGGTCATTTTCGTCCTCCCTAAACTTGATCTTGTCCAATTAGGGTTCCTAACCAATCTTGTGCGTCCAATAGGTGTTTTTGTGTCATCGGATGAACATTGAGGTCATTTTCGTCCTCCCTAGGCTTATGGTTGTCCAATTAGGGTTTCTAACCAATCTTGTGCATCCAATAGGTGTTTTTGTGTCATTGGATGAACAATTAGGTCATTTTCGTCCACCCTAGGCTAATTCTTGTCCAATTAGGGTTTTTAACCAATCTTGTGCATCCAATAGGTGTTTTGTGTAATTGGATGAACAATTAGGTCATTTTCGTCCTCCCTAGGCTTATTCCTGTCAAATTAGGGTTTCTAACCAATCTTGTGCATCCAATAGGTGTTTTTGTGTCATGGGATGAACATTTAGGTCTTTTTCGTCCTCCCTAAACTTAATCTTGTCTAATTACGGTTTCTAACCAATCTTGTGTATCCAATAGGTGTTTTTGTGTCATTGGATGAATAATTAGGTCATTTTCGTCCTCCCTAGGCTAATTCTTGTCCAATTAGGGTTGCTAACCAATCTTGTGCATGCAATAGGTGTGTTGTGTCATTGGATGAACAAGTAGGTCATTTTCGTCCACCCAAGGCTTATTCTTGTCCAATTAGGGTTTTTAACCAATCTTGTGCATCCAATAGGTATTTTTGTGTCATTGGATGAACATTTAGGTCTTTTTCGTCCTCCCTAAACTTAATCTTGTCCAATTACGGTTTCTAACCAATCTTGTGTATCCAATAGGTGTTTTTGTGTCATTGGATGAATAATTAGGTCATTTTCGTCCTCCCTAGGCTAATTCTTGTCCAATTAGGGTTTCTAACCAATCTTGTGCATCCAATAGCTGTTTTGTGTCATTGGATGAACATTTAGGTCATTTTCGTCCTCCCTAAACTTGATCTTGTCCAATTAGGGTTCCTAACCAATCTTGTGCATCCAATAGGTGTTTTTGTGTCATCGGATGAACATTGAGGTCATTTTCGTCCTCCCTAGGCTTATGGTTGTCCAATTAGGGTTTCTAACCAATCTTGTGCATCCAATAGGTGTTTTTGTGTCATTGGAAGAATATTTAGGTCATTTTCGTCCTCCCTAGGCTAATTCTTGTCCAATTAGGGTTTCTAACCAATCTTGTGCATGCAATAGGTGTTTTGTGTCATTGGATGAACAAGTAGGTCATTTTCGTCCTCCCTAGGCTTATTCTTGTCCAATTAGGTTTTTAACCAATCTCGTTCATCCAATAGGTGTTTTGTGTCATTGGATGAACATTTAGGTCATTTTCTTCCTCCCTAGGCTTATGCTTGTCCAATTAGGGTTTCTAACCAATCTCGTTGATCCAATAGGTGTTTTGTGTCATTGGATGAACATTTAGGTCATTTTCTTCCTCCCTAGGCTTATGCTTGTCCAATTAGGGTTTCTAACCAATCTTGTGCATCCAATAGGTGTTTTTGTGTCATTGGATGAACAATTAGGTCATTTTCGTCCACCCTAGGCTAATTCTTGTCCAATTAGGGTTTTTAACCAATCTTGTGCATCCAATAGGTGTTTTGTGTCATTGGATGAAGAATTAGGTCATTTTCGTCCTCCCTAGGCTAATTCTTGTCCAATTAGGGTTTTTAACTAATCTTGTGCATCCATTAGGTATTTTTGTGTCATTGGAAGAATATTTAGGTCATTTTCGTCCTCCCTAGGCTAATTCTTGTCCAATAAGGGTTTCTAACCAATCTTGTGCATCCAATAGCTGTTTTGTGTCATTGGATGAACATTTAGGTCATTTTCGTCCTCCCTAAACTTGATCTTGTCCAATTAGGGTTTCTAACCAATCTTGTGCATCCAATAGGTGTTTTTGTGTCATCGGATGAACATTGAGGTCATTTTCGTCCTCGCTAAACATAATCTTGTCCAATTAGGGTTTCTAACCAATCTTGTGCATCCAATAGGTGTTTTGTGTCATTGGATGAACATTTAGGTCTTTTTCGTCCTCCCTAAACTTAATATTTTCCAATTAGGGTTTCTAACCAATCTTATGCATCCAATAGGTGTTTTGTGTCATTGCATGAACAATTAGGTCATTTTCGTCCTCCCTAGGCTTATTCTTGTCCAATTAGTGCTTCTAACCAATCTTGTGCATCCAATAGGTGTTTTTGTGTCATTGGAAGAATATTTAGGTCATTTTCGTCCTCCCTAAGCCAATTCTTGTCCAATTAGGGTTTCTAACCAATCTTGTGCATGCAATAGGTGTTTTGTGTCATTGGATGAACAAGTAGGTCATTTTCGTCCTCCCTAGGCTTATTCTGGTCCAATTAGGGTTTCTAACCAATCTTGTGTATCCAATAGGTGTTTTTGTGTCATTGGATGAATAATTAGGTCATTTTCGTCCTCCCTAGGCTAATTCTTGTCCAATTAGGGTTTCTAACCAATCTTGTGCATCCAATAGGTGTTTTGTGTCATTGGATGAACAAGTAGGTCATTTTAGTCCTCCCTAGGCTTATTCTTGTCCAATTAGGGTTTTAAACCAATCTTGTGCATCCAATAGGTGTTCTGTGTCATTGGATGAACATTTAGGTCTTTTTCGTCCTCCCTAAACTTAATCTTTTCCAATTAGGGTTTCTAACCAATCTTGTGCATCCAATAGGTGTTTTGTGTCATTGCATGAACAATTAGGTCATTTTCGTCCTCCCTAGGCTTATTCTTGTCCAATTAGTGCTTCTAACCAATCTTGTGCATCCAATAGGTGTTTTTGTGTCATTGGAAGAATATTTAGGTCATTTTCATCCTCCCTAGGCTAATTCTTGTCCAATTAGTGTTGCTAACCAATCTTGTGCATGCAATAGGTGTTTTGTGTCATTGGATGAACAAGTAGGTCATTTTCGTCCTCCCTAGGCTTATTCTTGTCCAATTAGGGTTTTTAACCAATCTTGTGCATCCAATAGGTGTTTTGTGTAGTTGGATGAACATTTAGGTCATTTTCGTCCTCGCTAAACTTAATCTTGTCCAATTAGGGTTTCTAACCAATCTTGTGCATCCAATAGGTGTTTTTGTGTCATTGGATGAACATTTAGGTCATTTTTGTCCTCCCTAGGCTTATGCTTGTCCAATTAGGGTTTCTAACCAATCTTGTGCATCCAATAGGTGTTTTTGTGTCATTGGATGAACAATTAGGTCATTTTCGTCCTCCCTAGGCTAATTTTTGTCCAATTAGGGTTTCTAACCAATCTTGTGCATCCAATAGGTGTTTTTGTGTCATTGGAAGAATATTTAGGTCATAATCGTCCTCCCTACACTTAATCTTGTCCAATTAGGGTTTTTAACCAATCTTGTGCATCCAATAGGTGTTTTGTGTCATTGGATGAACATTTAGGTCATTTTCGTCCTTCCTAAACTGAATCTTGTCCAATTAAGGTTTCTAACCAATCTTGTGCATCCAATAGGTTTTTTTGTGTCATTGGATGAACATTTAGGTCATTTTCGTCCTCCCTAGGCTTATGCTTGTCCAATTAGGGTTTCTAACCAATCTTGTGCATCCAATAGGTGTTTTTGTGTCATTGGATGAACAATTAGGTCATTTTTGTCCACCCTAGGCTAATTCTTGTCCAATTAGGGTTTCTAACCAATCTTGTGCATCCAATTGGTCTTTTGTGTCATTGGATGAACAATTAAGTCATTTTCGTCCTCCCTAGGCTAATTCTTGTCTAATTAGGGTTTTTAACCAATGTTGTGCATCCAATAGGTGTTTTGTGTCATTGGATGAACATTTAGGTCATTTTCGTCCCCCCTAAACTTAATCTTGTCCAATTAGGGTTTCTAACCAATCTTGTGCATCCAATAGGTGTTTTTGTGTCATTGGATGAACAATTAGGTCATTTTCGTCCTCGCTAGGCTTATTCTTGTCCAATTAGGGTTTTTAACCAATCTTGTGCATCCAATAGGTGTTTTGTGTCATTGGATGAACATTTAGGTCATTTTCGTCGCCCCTAAACTTAATCTTGTCCAATTAGGATTTCTAACCAATCTTGTGCATCCAATAGGTGTTTTTGTGTCATTGGATGAACATTTAGGTCATTTTCGTCCCCCCTAAACTTAATCTTGTCCAATTAGGGTTTCTAACCAATCTTGTGCATCCAATAGGTGTTTTTGTGTCATTGGATGAACAATTAGGTCATTTTCGTCCTCCCTAGGCTTATGCTTGTCCAATTAGGGTTTCTAACCAATCTTGTGCATGCAATAGGTGTTTTTGTGTCATTCGATGAACAATAAGGTCATTTTCGTCCACCCTAGGCTAATTCTTGTCCAATTAGGGTTTTTAACCAATCTTGTGCATCCAATAGGTGTTTTGTGTCATTGGATTAACATTTAGGTCATTTTCGTCCTCTTTAAACTTAATCTTGTCCAATTACGGTTTGTAACCAATCTTGTGCATCCAATAGGTGTTTTTGTGTCATTGGATGAACATTTAGGTCATTTTCTTCCTCCCTAGGCTTATGCTTGCCTATTTAGGGTTTCTAACCAATCTTGTGCATCCAATAGGTATTTTTGTGTCATTGGATGAACAATTAGGTCATTTTCGTCCACCCTAGGCTAATTCTTGTCCAATTAGGGTTTTTAACCAATCTTGTGCATCCAATAGGTGTTTTGTGTCATTGGATGAACAATTAGGTCATTTTCGTCCTCCCTAGGCTAATTCCTGTCAAATTAGGGTTTCTAACCAATCTTGTGCATCCAATAGGTGTTTTTGTGTCATTGGAAGAATATTTAGGTCATAATCGTCCTCCCTACACTTAATCTTGTCCAATTAGGGTTTTTAACCAATCTTGTGCATCCAATAGGTGTTTTGTGTCATTGGATGAACATTTAGGTCATTTTCGTCCTTCCTAAACTTAATCTTGTCCAATTAGGGTTTCTAACCAATCTTGTGCATCCAATAGGTGTTTTGTGTCATTGCATGAACAATTAGGTCGTTTTCGTCCTCCCTAGGCTTATTCTTGTCCAATTAGTGCTTCTAACCAATCTTGTGCGTCCAATAGGTGTTTTTGTGTCATTGGATGAACATTTAGGTCATTTTCGTCCTCCCTAGGCTAATTCTTGTCCAATTAGGGTTTTTAACCAATCTTGTGCATCCAATAGGTGTTTTGTGTCATTGGATGAACAATTTGGTCATTTTCGTCCACCCTATGCTAATTCTTGTCCATTTAGGGTTTTTAACCAATCTTGTGCATCCAATAGGTGTTTTGTGTCATTGGATGAACAATTAGGTCATTTTCGTCCTCCCTAGGCTAATTCTTGTCCAATTAGGTTTTTTAACCAATCTTGTGCATCCAATAGGTGTTTTGTGTCATGGGATGAACATTTAGGTCATTTTCGTCCCCCCTAAACTTAATCTTGTCCAATTAGGGTATCTAACCAATCTTGTGCATCCAATAGGTGTTTTGTGTCATTGGATGAACATTTAGGTCATTTTCGTCCTCGCTAAACTTAATCTTGTCCAATTAGGGTTTCTAACCAATCTTGTGCATCCAATAGGTGTTTTTGTGTCATTGGAAGAACAATTAGGTGATTTTTGTCCTCCCTAGGCTAATTCTTGTCCAATTAGGGTTTCTAACCAATCTTTTGCATCCAATAGGTGTTTTGTGTCATTGGATGAATATTTAGGTCATTTTCGTCCTCCCTACACTTAATCTTGTCCAATTAGGGTTTCTAACCAATCTTGTGCATCCAATAGGTGTTTTTGTGTCATTGGATGAACATTTAGGTATTTTTCGTCATCCCTAAACTTAATCTTGTACAATTACGGTTTCTAACCAATCTTGTGTATCCAATAGGTGTTTTTGTTTCATTGGATGAATAATTAGGTCATTTTCGTCCTCCCTAGGTTAATTCTTGTCCAATTAGGGTTTCTAACCAATCTTGTGCATCCAATAGGTGTTTTTGTGTCATTGGAAGAATATTTAGGTCATAATCGTCCTCCCTACACTTAATCTTGTCCAATTAGGGTTTTTAACCAATCTTGTGCATCCAATAGGTGTTTTGTGTCATTGGATGAACATTTAGGTCATTTTCGTCCTCCCTAAACTTAATCTTGTCCAATTAGGGTTTCTAACCAATCTTGTGCATCCAATAGGTGTTTTGTGTCATTGCATGAACAATTAGGTCGTTTTCGTCCTCCCTAGGCTTATTCTTGTCCAATTAGTGCTTCTAACCTATCTTGTGCATCCAATAGGTGTTTTTGTGTCATTGGATGAAGAAGTAGGTCATTTTCGTCCTCCCTAGGCTTATTCTTGTCCAATTAGGGATTTTAACCAATCTTGTGCATCCAATAGGTGTTTTGTGTCATTGGATGAACATTTAGGTCATTTTCGTCCTCCCTAGGCTTATACTTGTCAAATTAGGGTTTCTAACCAATCTTGTGCATCCAATAGGTGTTTTTGTGTCATTGGAAGAATATTTAGGTCATAATCGTCCTCCCTACACTTAATCTTGTCCAATTAGGGTTTCTAACCAATCTTGTGCATCCAATAGGTGTTTTTGTGTCATCGGATGAACATTGAGGTCATTTTCGTCCTCCCTAGGCTTATGGTTGTCCAATTAGGGTTTCTAACCAATCTTGTGCATCCAATAGGTGTTTTTGTGTCATTGGATGAACAATTAGGTTATTTTCGTCCACCCTAGGCTAATTCTTGTCCAATTAGGGTTTTTAACCAATCTTGTGCATCCAATAGGTGTTTTGTGTCATTGGATGAACAATTAGGTCATTTTCGTCCTCCCTAGGCTTATTCTTGTCAAATTAGGGTTTCTAACCAATCTAGTGCATCCAATAGGTGTTTTTGTGTCATTGGAAGAATATTTAGGTCATAATCGTCCTCCCTACACTTAATCTTGTCCAATTAGGGTTTTTAACCAATCTTGTGCATCCAATAGGTGTTTTGTGTCATTGGATGAACATTTAGGTCATTTTCGTCCTTCCTAAACTTAATCTTGTCCAATTAGGGTTTCTAACCAATCTTGTGCATCCAATAGGTTTTTTTGTGTCAATGGATGAACAATTAGGTCATTTTCGTCCTCCCTAGGCTTATGCTTGTCCAATTAGGGTTTCTAACCAATCTTGTGCATGCAATAGGTGTTTTTGTGTCATTCGATGAACAATAAGGTCATTTTCGTCCACCCTAGGCTAATTCTTGTCCAATTAGGGTTTTTAACCAATCTTGTGCATCTAATAGGTGTTTTGTGTCATTGGATTAACATTTAGGTCATTTTCGTCCTCTTTAAACTTAATCTTGTCCAATTACGGTTTGTAACCAATCTTGTGCATCCAATAGGTGTTTTTGTGTCATTGGATGAACATTTAGGTCATTTTCTTCCTCCCTAGGCTTATGCTTGCCTATTTAGGGTTTCTAACCAATCTTGTGCATCCAATAGGTATTTTTGTGTCATTGGATGAACAATTAGGTCATTTTCGTCCACCCTAGGCTAATTCTTGTCCAATTAGGGTTTTTAACCAATCTTGTGCATCCAATAGGTGTTTTGTGTCATTGGATGAAGAATTAGGTCATTTTCGTCCTCCCTAGGCTAATTCTTGTCCAATTAGGGTTTTTAACCAATCTTGTGCATCCAATAGGTGTTTTGTGTCATTGGATTAACATTTAGGTCATTTTCGTCCTCTTTAAACTTAATCTTGTCCAATTACGGTTTGTAACCAATCTTGTGCATCCAATAGGTGTTTTTGTGTCATTGGATGAACATTTAGGTCATTTTCTTCCTACCTAGGCTTATGCTTGCCTATTTAGGGTTTCTAACCAATTTTGTGCATCCAATAGGTATTTTTGTGTCATTGGATGAACAATTAGGTCATTTTCGTCCACCCTAGGCTAATTCTTGTCCAATTAGGGTTTTTAACCAATCTTGTGCATCCAATAGGTGTTTTGTGTCATTGGATGAACAATTAGGTCATTTTCGTCCTCCCTAGGCTTATTCTTGTCAAATTAGGGTTTCTAACCAATCTTGTGCATCCAATAGGTGTTTTTGTGTCATTGGAAGAATATTTAGGTCATAATCGTCCTCCCTACACTTAATCTTGTCCAATTAGGGTTTTTAACCAATCTTGTGCATCCAATAGGTGTTTTGTGTCATTGGAAGAATATTTAGGTCATAATCGTCCTCCCTACACTTAATCTTGTCCAATTAGGGTTTTTAACCAATCTTGTGCATCCAATAGGTGTTTTGTGTCATTGGATGAACATTTAGGTCATTTTCGTCCTCTTTAAACTTAATCTTGTCCAATTACGGTTTGTAACCAATCTTGTGCATCCAATAGGTGTTTTTGTGTCATTGGATGAACATTTAGGTCATTTTCTTCCTCCCTAGGCTTATGCTTGCCTATTTAGGGTTTCTAACCAATCTTGTGCATCCAATAGGTATTTTTGTGTCATTGGATGAACAATTAGGTCATTTTCGTCCACCCTAGGCTAATTCTTGTCCAATTAGGGTTTTTAACCAATCTTGTGCATCCAATAGGTGTTTTGTGTCATTGGATGAAGAATTAGGTCATTTTCGTCCTCCCTAGGCTAATTCTTGTCCAATTAGGGTTTTTAACCAATCTTGTGCATCCATTAGGTGTTTTTGTGTCATTGGAAGAATATTTAGGTCATTTTCGTCCTCCCTAGGCTAATTCTTGTCCAATAAGGGTTTCTAACCAATCTTGTGCATCCAATAGCTGTTTTGTGTCATTGGATGAACATTTAGGTCATTTTCGTCCTCCCTAAACTTGATCTTGTCCAATTAGGGTTTCTAACCAATCTTGTGCATCCAATAGGTGTTTTTGTGTCATCGGATGAACATTGAGGTCATTTTCGTCCTCGCTAAACATAATCTTGTCCAATTAGGGTTTCTAACCAATCTTGTGCATCCAATAGGTGTTTTGTGTCATTGGATGAACATTTAGGTCTTTTTCGTCCTCCCTAAACTTAATATTTTCCAATTAGGGTTTCTAACCAATCTTATGCATCCAATAGGTGTTTTGTGTCATTGCATGAACAATTAGGTCATTTTCGTCCTCCCTAGGCTTATTCTTGTCCAATTAGTGCTTCTAACCAATCTTGTGCATCCAATAGGTGTTTTTGTGTCATTGGAAGAATATTTAGGTCATAATCGTCCTCCCTACACTTAATCTTGTCCAATTAGGGTTTTTAACCAATCTTGTGCATCCAATAGGTGTTTTGTGTCATTGGATGAACAATTAGGTCATTTTCGTCCTCCCTAGGCTTATTCTTGTCCAATTAGGGTTTCTAACCAATCTTGTGCATCCAATAGGTGTTTTTGTGTCATTGGATGAACATTTAGGTCTTTTTCGTCCTCCCTAAACTTAATCTTGTCTAATTACGGTTTCTAACCAATCTTGTGTATCCAATAGGTGTTTTTGTGTCATTGGATGAATAATTAGGTCATTTTCGTCCTCCCTAGGCTAATTCTTGTCCAATTAGGGTTTCTAACCAATCTTGTGCATCCAATAGCTGTTTTGTGTCATTGGATGAACATTTAGGTCATTTTCGTCCTCCCTAAACTTGATCTTGTCCAATTAGGGTTTCTAACCAATCTTGTGCATCCAATAGGTGTTTTGTGTCATTGGATGAACAATTAGGTCATTTTCGTCCACCCTAGGCTAATTCTTGTCCAATTAGGGTTTTTAACCAATCTTGTGCATCCAATAGGTGTTTTGTGTTATTGGATGAAGAATTAGGTCATTTTCGTCCTCCCTAGGCTAATTCTTGTCCAATTAGGGTTTTTAACCAATCTTGTGCATCCATTAGGTATTTTTGTGTCATTGGAAGAATATTTAGGTCATTTTCGTCCTCCCTAGGCTAATTCTTGTCCAATAAGGGTTTCTAACCAATCTTGTGCATCCAATAGATGTTTTGTGTCATTGGATGAACATTTAGGTCATTTTCGTCCTCCCTAAACTTGATCTTGTCCAATTAGGGTTTCTAACCAATCTTGTGCATCCAATAGGTGTTTTGTGTCATTGGATGAACAATTAGGTCATTTTCGTCCACCCTAGGCTAATTCTTGTCCAATTAGGGTTTTTAACCAATCTTGTGCATCCAATAGGTGTTTTGTGTCATTGGATGAACAATTAGGTTATTTTCGTCCTCCCTAGGCTTATACTTGTCAAATTAGGGTTTCTAACCAATCTTGTGCATCCAATAGGTGTTTTTGTGTCATTGGAAGAATATTTAGGTCATTTTCGTCCTCCTAGGCTAATTCTTGTCCAATTAGGGTTTCTAACCAATCATGTGCATCCAATAGGTTTTTTTGTGTCATTGGATGAACATTTAGGTCATTTTCGTCCTCCCTAGGCTTATGCTTGTCCAATTAGGGTTTCTAACCAATCTTGTGCATCCATTAGGTGTTTTTGTGTCATTGGATGAACAATTAGGTCATTTTCGTCCTCCCTAGGCTAATTCTTGTCCAATTAGGGTTTCTAACCAATCTTATGTATCCAATAGGTGTTTTGTGTCATTGGATGAACATTTAGGTCATTTTCGTCCTTCCTAAACTTAATCTTGTCCAATTAGGGTTTCTAACAAATCTTGTGCATCCAATAGGTGTTTTTGTGTCATTGCATGAACAATTAGGTCATTTTCGTCCACCCTAGCCTAATTCTTGTCCAATTAGGGTTTTTAACCAATCTTGTGCATCCAATAGGTGTTTTGTGTCATTGGATGAACAATTAGGTCTTTTTCGTCCTCCCTAAACTTAATCTTGTCCAATTAGGGTTTCTAACCAATCTTGTGCATCCAATAGGTGTTTTTGTGTCATTGGATGAACATTTAGGTCATTTTCGTCCTCCCAAGGCTAATTCTTGTCCAATTAGGGTTTTTAACCAAACTTGTGCATCCAATAGGTGTTTTGTGTCATTGGATGAACATTTAGGTCATTTTCGTCCCCCCTAAACTTAATCTTGTCCAATTAGGGTTTCTAACCAATCTTGTGCATCCAATAGGTGTTTTTGTGTCATTGGATGAACAATTAGGTCATTTTTGTCCTCCCGATGCTAATTCTTGTGCAATTAAGTTTTTTAACCAATCTTGTGCATCCAATAGGTGTTTTGTGTCATTGGATGAACATTTAGGTCATTTTCGTCCCCCCTAAACTTAATCTTGTCCAATTAGGGTTTCTAACCAATCTTGTGCATCCAATAGGTGTTTTTGTGTCATTGGATGAACATTTAGGTCATTTTCGTCCACCCTAGGCTAATTCTTGTCCAATTAGGGTTTTTAACCAATCTTGTGCATCCAATAGGTGTTTTGTGTCATTGGATGAAGAATTAGGTCATTTTCGTCCTCCCTAGGCTAATTCTTGTCCAATTAGGGTTTCTAACCAATCATGTGCCTCCAATAGGTTTTTTTGTGTCATTGGATGAACATTTAGGTCATTTTCGTCCTCCCTAGGCTTATGCTTGTCCAATTAGGGTTTCTAACCAATCTTGTGCATCCATTAGGTGTTTTGTGTCATTGGATGAACATTTAGGTCATTTTCTTCCTCCCTAGGCTTATGCTTGTCCAATTAGGGTTTCTAACTAATCTTGTGCATCCAATAGGTGTTTTTGTGTCATTGGATGAACAATTAGGTCATTTTCGTCCACCCTAGGCTAATTCTTGTCCAATTAGGGTTTTTAACCAATCTTGTGCATCCAATAGGTGTTTTGTGTCATTGGATGAAGAATTAGGTCATTTTCGTCCTCCCTAGGCTAATTCTTGTCCAATTAGGGTTTTTAACCAATCTTGTGCATCCATTAGGTATTTTTGTGTCATTGGAAGAATATTTAGGTCATTTTCGTCCTCCCTAGGCTAATTCTTGTCCAATAAGGGTTTCTAACCAATCTTGTGCATCCAATAGCTGTTTTGTGTCATTGGATGAACATTTAGGTCATTTTCGTCCTCCCTAAACTTGATCTTGTCCAATTAGGGTTCGTAACCAATCTTGTGCATCCAATAGGTGTTTTTGTGTCATCGGATGAACATTGAGGTCATTTTCGTCCTCCCTAGGCTTATGGTTGTCCAATTAGGGTTTCTAACCAATCTTGTGCATCCAATAGGTGTTTTTGTGTCATTGGATGAACAATTAGGTCATTTTCGTCCACCCTAGGCTAATTCTTGTCCAATTAGGGTTTTTAACCAATCTTGTGCATCCAATAGGTGTTTTGTGTAATTGGATGAACAATTAGGTCATTTTCGTCCTCCCTAGGCTTATTCCTGTCAAATTAGGGTTTCTAACCAATCTTTTGCATCGAATAGGTGTTTTTGTGTCATTGGAAGAATATTTAGGTCATAATCGTCCTCCCTACACTTAATCTTGTCCAATTAGGGTTTTTAACCAATCTTGTGCATCCAATAGGTGTTTTGTGTCATTGGATGAACATTTAGGTCATTTTAGTCCTCCCTAGGCTTATTCTTGTCCAATTAGGGTTTTAAACCAATCTTGTGCATCCAATAGGTGTTTTGTGTCATTGCATGAACAATTATGTCTTTTTCGTCCTCCCTAGGCTTATTCTTGTCCAATTAGTGCTTCTAACCAATCTTGTGCATCCAATAGGTGTTTTTGTGTCATTGGAAGAATATTTAGGTCATTTTCGTCCTCCCTAGGCTAATTCTTGTCCAATTAGGGTTTCTAACCAATCTTGTGCATGCAATAGGTGTTTTGTGTCATTGGATGAACAAGTAGGTCATTTTCGTCCTCCCAAGGCTTATTCTTGTCCAATTAGGGTTTTTAACCAATCTCGTTCATCCAATAGGTGTTTTGTGTCATTGGATGAACATTTAGGTCATTTTCGTCCTCGCTAAACATAATCTTGTCCAATTAGGGTTCCTAACCAATCTTGTGCATCCAATAGGTGTTTTTGTGTCATTGGATGAACAATTAGGTTATTTTCGTCCTCCCTAGGCTTATACTTGTCAAATTAGGGTTTCTAACCAATCTTGTGCATCCAATAGGTGTTTTTGTGTCATTGGAAGAATATTTAGGTCATTTTCGTCCTCCCTAGGCTAATTCTTGTCCAATTTGGGTTTCTAACCAATCATGTGCATCCAATAGGTTTTTTTGTGTCATTGGATGAACATTTAGGAAATTTTCGTCCTCCCTAGGCTTATGCTTGTCCAATTAGGGTTTCTAACCAATCTTGTGCATCCATTAGGTGTTTTGTGTCATTGGATGAACATTTAGGTCATTTTCTTCCTCCCTAGGCTTATGCTTGTCCAATTAGGGTTTCTAACCAATCTTGTGCATCCAATAGGTGTTTTTGTGTCATTGGATGAACAATTAGGTCATTTTCGTCCACCCTAGGCTAATTCTTGTCCAATTAGGGTTTTTAACCAATCTTGTGCATCCAATAGGTGTTTTGTGTTATTGGATGAAGAATTAGGTCATTTTCGTCCTCCCTAGGCTAATTCTTGTCCAATTAGGGTTTTTAACCAATCTTGTGCATCCATTAGGTATTTTTGTGTCATTGGAAGAATATTTAGGTCATTTTCGTCCTCATTAGGCTAATTCTTGTCCAATAAGGGTTTCTAACCAATCTTGTGCATCCAATAGCTGTTTTGTGTCATTGGATGAACATTTAGGTCATTTTCGTCCTCCCTAAACTTGATCTTGTCCAATTAGGGTTTCTAACCAATCTTGTGCATCCAATAGGTGTTTTGTGTCATTGGATGAACAATTAGGTCATTTTCGTCCACCCTAGGCTAATTCTTGTCCAATTAGGGTTTTTAACCAATCTTGTGCATCCAATAGGTGTTTTGTGTCATTGGATGAACAATTAGGTTATTTTCGTCCTCCCTACGCTTATACTTGTCAAATTAGGGTTTCTAACCAATCTTGTGCATCCAATAGGTGTTTTTGTGTCATTGGAAGAATATTTAGGTCATTTTCGTCCTCCCTAGGCTAATTCTTGTCCAATTAGGGTTTCTAACCAATCATGTGCATCCAATAGGTTTTTTTGTGTCATTGGATGAACATTTAGGTCATTTTCGTCCTCCCTAGGCTTATGCTTGTCCAATTAGGGTTGCTAACCAATCTTGTGCATCCATTAGGTGTTTTGTGTCATTGGATGAACATTTAGGTCATTTTCTTCCTCCCTAGGCTTATGCTTGTCCAATTAGTGTTTCTAACCAATCTTGTGCATCCAATAGGTGTTTTTCTGTCATTGGATGAACAATTAGGTCATTTTCGTCCACCCTAGGCTAATTCTTGTCCAATTAGGGTTTTTAACCAATCTTGTGCATCCAATAGGTGTTTTGTGTCATTGGATGAAGAATTAGGTCATTTTCGTCCTCCCTAGGCTAATTCTTGTCCAATTAGGGTTTTTAGCCAATCTTGTGCATCCATTAGGTATTTTTGTGTCATTGGAAGAATATTTAGGTGATTTTCGTCCTCCCTAGGCTAATTCTTGTCCAATAAGGGTTTCTAACCAATCTTGTGCATCCAATAGCTGTTTTGTGTCATTGGATGAACATTTAGGTCATTTTCGTCCTCCCTAAACTTGATCTTGTCCAATTAGGGTTTCTAACCAATCTTGTGCATCCAATAGGTGTTTTTGTGTCATTGGATGAACAATTAGGTCATTTTCGTCCACCCTAGGCTAATTCTTGTCCAATTAGGGTTTTTAACCAATCTTGTGCATCCAATAGGTGTTTTGTGTTATTGGATGAAGAATTAGGTCATTTTCGTCCTCCCTAGGCTAATTCTTGTCCAATTAGGGTTTTTAACCAATCTTGTGCATCCATTAGGTATTTTTGTGTCATTGGAAGAATATTTAGGTCATTTTCGTCCTCCCTAGGCTAATTCTTGTCCAATAAGGGTTTCTAACCAATCTTGTGCATCCAATAGCTGTTTTGTGTCATTGGATGAACATTTAGGTCATTTTCGTCCTCCCTAAGCTTGATCTTGTCCAATTAGGGTTTCTAACCAATCTTGTGCATCCAATAGGTGTTTTTGTGTCATCGGATGAACATTGAGGTCATTTTCGTCCTCCCTAGGCTTATGGTTGTCCAATTAGGGTTTCTAACCAATCTTGTGCATCCAATAGGTGTTTTTGTGTCATTGGATGAACAATTAGGTTATTTTCGTCCATCCTAGGCTAATTCTTGTCCAATTAGGGTTTTTAACCAATCTTGTGCATCCAATAGGTGTTTTGTGTCATTGGATGAACAATTAGGTCATTTTCGTCCTCCCTAGGCTTATTCTTGTCAAATTAGGGTTTCTAACCAATCTTGTGCATCCAATAGGTGTTTTTGTGTCATTGGAAGAATATTTAGGTCATAATCGTCCTCCCTACACTTAATCTTGTCCAATTAGGGTTTTTAACCAATCTTGTGCATCCAATAGGTGTTTTGTGTCATTGGATGAACATTTAGGTCATTTTCGTCCTCGCTAACCTTAATCTTAGTCCAATTAGGGTTTTTAACCAATCTCGTTCATCCAATAGGTGTTTTGTGTCATTGGATGAATAATTAGGTCATTTTCGTCCTCCCTAGGCTAATTCTTGTCCAATTAGGGTTTTTAACCAATCTTGTGCATCCAATAGGTGTTTTGTGTCATTGGATGAACAATTAGGTCATTTTCGTCCTCCCTAGGCTTATTCTTGTCAAATTAGGGTTTCTAACCAATCTTGTGCATCCAATAGGTGTTTTTGTGTCATTGGAAGAATATTTAGGTCATAATCGTCCTCCCTAAACTTAATCGTGTCCAATTAGGGTTTTTAACCAATCTTGTGCATCCAATAGGTGTTTTGTGTCATTGGATGAACAATTAGGTCATTTTCGTCCTCCCTAGGCTTATTCTTGTCCAATTAGGGTTTTTAACCAATCTTGTGCATCCAATAGGTGTTTTTGTGTCATTGGATGAACATTTAGGTCATTTTCGTCCTCCCTAGGCTTATGCTTGTCCAATTAGGGTTTCTAACCAATCTTGTGCATCCAATAGGTGTTTTTGTGTCATTGGATGAACAATTAGGTCATTTTCGTCCTCCCTAGGCTAATTCTTGTCCAATTAGGGTTTTTAACCAATCTTGTGCATCCAATAGGTGTTTTGTGTCATTGGATGAACAAGTAGGTCATTTTCGTCCTCCCTAGGCTTATTCTTGTCCAATTAGGGTTTTTAACCAATCTTGTGCATCCAATAGGTGTTTTGTGTCATTGGATGAACATTTAGGTCATTTTCGTCCTTCCTAAACTTAATCTTGTCCAATTAGGGTTTCTAACCAATCTTGTGCATCCAATAGGTTTTTTTGTGTCATTGGATGAACATTTAGGTCATTTTCGTCCTCCCTAGGCTTATGCTTGTCCAATTAGGGTTTCTAACCAATCTTGTGCATCCATTAGGTGTTTTGTGTCATTGGATGAACATTTAGGTCATTTTCTTCCTCCCTAGGCTTATGCTTGTCCAATTAGGGTTTCTAACCAATCTTGTGCATCCAATAGGTGTTTTTGTGTCATTGGATGAACAATTAGGTCATTTTCGTCCTCCCTAGGCTAATTCTTGTCCAATTAGGGTTTCTAACCAATCTTGTGTATCCAATAGGTGTTTTTGTGTCATTGGAAGAATATTTAGGTCATAATCGTCCTCCCTACAATTAATCTTGTCCAATTAGGGTTTTTAACCAATCTTGTGCATCCAATAGGTGTTTTGTGTCATTGGATGAACATTTAGGTCATTTTCGTCCTTCCTAATTTTAATCTTGTCCAATTAGGGTTTCTAACCAATCTTGTGCATCCAATAGGTTTTTTTGTGTCATTGGATGAACATTTAGGTCATTTTCGTCCTCCCTAGGCTTATGCTTGTCCAATTAGGGTTTCTAACCAATCTTGTGCATCCAATAGGTGTTTTTGTGTCATTGGATGAACAATTAGGTCATTTTCGTCCTCCCTAGGCTTATTCTTGTCAAATTAGGGTTTCTAACCAATCTTGTGCATCCAATAGGTGTTTTTGTGTCATTGGAAGAATATTTAGGTCATAATCGTCCTGCCTACACTTAATCTTGTCCAATTAGGGTTTTTAACCAATCTTGTGCATCCAATAGGTGTTTTGTGTCATTGAATGAACAATTAGGTCATTTTCGTCCTCCCTAGGCTTATTCTTGTCAAATTAGGGTTTCTAACCAATCTTGTGCCTCCAATAGGTGTTTTTGTGTCATTGGAAGAATATTTAGGTCATAATCGTCCTCCCTACACTTAATCTTGTCCAATTAGGGTTTTTAACCAATCTTGTGCATCCAATAGGTGTTTTGTGTCATTGGATGAACAATTAGGTCATTTTCGTCCTCCCTAGGCTTATTCTTGTCAAATTAGGGTTTCTAACCAATCTTGTGCATCCAATAGGTGTTTTTGTGTCATTGGAAGAATATTTAGGTCATAATCGTCCTCCCTACACTTAATCTTGTCCAATTAGGGTTTTTAACCAATCTTGTGCATCCAATAGGTGTTTTGTGTCATTGGATGAACATTTAGGTCATTTTCGTCCTCGCTAAACATAATCTTGTCCAATTAGGGTTCCTAACCAATCTTGTGCATCCAATAGGTGTTTTTGTGTCATTGGATGAACATTTAGGTCATTTTCGTCCTCCCTAGGCTTATGCTTGTCCAATTAGGGTTTCTAACCAATCTTGTGCATCCAATACGTGTTTTGTGTCATTGGATGAACAATTAGGTCATTTTCGTCCACCCTAGGCTAATTCTTGTCCAATTAGGGTTTTTAACCAATCTTGTGCATCCAATAGGTGTTTTGTGTCATTGGATGAACAATTAGGTTATTTTCGTCCTCCCTAGGCTTATACTTGTCAAATTAGGGTTTCTAACCAATCTTGTGCATCCAATAGGTGTTTTTGTGTCATTGGAAGAATATTTAGGTCATTTTCGTCCTCCCTAGGCTAATTCTTGTCCAATTAGGGTTTCTAACCAATCATGTGCCTCCAATAGGTTTTTTTGTGTCATTGGATGAACATTTAGGTCATTTTCGTCCTCCCTAGGCTTATGCTTGTCCAATTAGGGTTTCTAACCAATCTTGTGCATCCATTAGGTGTTTTGTGTCATTGGATGAACATTTAGGTCATTTTCTTCCTCCCTAGGCTTATGCTTGTCCAATTAGGGTTTCTAACTAATCTTGTGCATCCAATAGGTGTTTTTGTGTCATTGGATGAACAATTAGGTCATTTTCGTCCACCCTAGGCTAATTCTTGTCCAATTAGGGTTTTTAACCAATCTTGTGCATCCAATAGGTGTTTTGTGTCATTGGATGAAGAATTAGGTCATTTTCGTCCTCCCTAGGCTAATTCTTGTCCAATTAGGGTTTTTAACCAATCTTGTGCATCCATTAGGTATTTTTGTGTCATTGGAAGAATATTTAGGTCATTTTCGTCCTCCCTAGGCTAATTCTTGTCCAATAAGGGTTTTTAACCAATCTTGTGCATCCAATAGGTGTTTTGTGTCATTGGATGAACATTTAGGTCATTTTCGTCCTCCCTAGGCTAATTCCTGTCGAATTAGGGTTTCTAACCAATCTTGTGCATCCAATAGGTGTTTTTGTGTCATTGGAAGAATATTTAGGTCATAATCGTCCTCCCTACACTTAATCTTGTCCAATTAGGGTTTTTAACCAATCTTGTGCATCCAATAGGTGTTTTGTGTCATTGGATGAACATTTAGGTCATTTTCGTCCTCGCTAACATTAATCTTGTCCAATTAGGGTTTCTAACCAATCTTGTGCATCCAATAGGTGTTTTTGTGTCATTGGATGAACATTTAGGTCATTTTCGTCCTCCCTAGGCTTATGCTTGTCCAATTAGGGTTTCTAACCAATCTTGTGCATCCAATAGGTGTTTTTGTGTCATTGCTTGTCCAATTAGGGTTTTTAACCAATCTTGTGCATCCAATAGGTGTTTTGTGTCATTGGATGAACATTTAGGTCATTTTCGTCGTTCCTAAACTTAATCTTGTCCAATTAGGGTTTCTAACCAATCTTGTGCATCCAATAGGTTTTTTTGTGTCATTGGATGAACATTTAGGTCATTTTCGTCCTCCTTAGGCTTATGCTTGTCCAATTAGGGTTTCTAACCAATCTTGTGCATCCAATAGGTGTTTTTGTGTCATTGGATGAACAATTAGGTCATTTTCGTCCACCATAGGCTAATTCTTGTCCAATTAGGGTTTTTAACCAATCTTGTGCATCCAATGGGTGTTTTGTGTCATTGGATGAACAATTAGGTCATTTTCGTCCTCCCTAGGCTTATTCTTGTCAAATTAGGGTTTCTAACCAATCTTGTGCATCCAATAGGTGTTTTTGTGTCATTGGAAGAATATTTAGGTCATAATCGTCCTCCCTACACTTAATCTTGTCCAATTAGGGTTTTTAACCAATCTTGTGCATCCAATAGGTGTTTTTGTGTCATTGGATGAACATTTAGGTCATTTTCGTCCTCCCTAGGCTTATTCTTGTCCAATTAGGGTTTTTAACCAATCTTGTGCATCCAATAGGTGTTTTGTGTCATTGGATGAACATTTAGGTCATCTTCGTCCTCGCTAAACTTAATCTTAGTCCAATTAGGGTTTCTAACCAATCTTGTGCATCCAATAGGTGTTTTTGTGTCATTGGATGAACAATTAGGTCATTTTCGTCCACCCTAGGCTAATTCTTGTCCAATTAGGGTTTTTAACCAATCTTGTGCATCCAATAGGTGTTTTGTGTTATTGGATGAAGAATTAGGTCATTTTCGTCCTCCCTAGGCTAATTCTTGTCCAATTAGGGTTTTTAACCAATCTTGTGCATCCATTAGGTATTTTTGTGTCATTGGAAGAATATTTAGGTCATTTTCGTCCTCCCTAGGCTAATTCTTGTCCAATAAGGGTTTCTAACCAATCTTGTGCATCCAATAGCTGTTTTGTGTCATTGGATGAACATTTAGGTCATTTTCGTCCTCCCTAAGCTTGATCTTGTCCAATTAGGGTTTCTAACCAATCTTGTGCATCCAATAGGTGTTTTTGTGTCATCGGATGAACATTGAGGTCATTTTCGTCCTCCCTAGGCTTATGGTTGTCCAATTAGGGTTTCTAACCAATCTTGTGCATCCAATAGGTGTTTTTGTGTCATTGGATGAACAATTAGGTTATTTTCGTCCATCCTAGGCTAATTCTTGTCCAATTAGGGTTTTTAACCAATCTTGTGCATCCAATAGGTGTTTTGTGTCATTGGATGAACAATTAGGTCATTTTCGTCCTCCCTAGGCTTATTCTTGTCAAATTAGGGTTTCTAACCAATCTTGTGCATCCAATAGGTGTTTTTGTGTCATTGGAAGAATATTTAGGTCATAATCGTCCTCCCTACACTTAATCTTGTCCAATTAGGGTTTTTAACCAATCTTGTGCATCCAATAGGTGTTTTGTGTCATTGGAAGAATATTTAGGTCATAATCGTCCTCCCTACACTTAATCTTGTCCAATTAGGGTTTTTAACCAATCTTGTGCATCCAATAGGTGTTTTGTGTCATTGGATGAACATTTAGGTCATTTTCGTCCTCTTTAAACTTAATCTTGTCCAATTACGGTTTGTAACCAATCTTGTGCATCCAATAGGTGTTTTTGTGTCATTGGATGAACATTTAGGTCATTTTCTTCCTCCCTAGGCTTATGCTTGCCTATTTAGGGTTTCTAACCAATCTTGTGCATCCAATAGGTATTTTTGTGTCATTGGATGAACAATTAGGTCATTTTCGTCCACCCTAGGCTAATTCTTGTCCAATTAGGGTTTTTAACCAATCTTGTGCATCCAATAGGTGTTTTGTGTCATTGGATGAACAATTAGGTCATTTTCCTCCTCCCTTGGCTTATTCTTGTCAAATTAGGGTTTCTAACCAATCTTGTGCATCCAATAGGTGTTTTTGTGTCATTGGAAGAATATTTAGGTCATAATCGTCCTCCCTACACTTAATCTTGTCCAATTAGGGTTTTTAACCAATCTTGTGCATCCAATAGGTGTTTTGTGTCATTGGATGAACATTTAAGTCATTTTAGTCCTCCCTAGGCTTATTCTTGTCCAATTAGGGTTTTAAACCAATCTTGTGCATCCAATAGGTGTTTTGTGTCATTGCATGAACAATTATGTCTTTTTCGTCCTCCCATGGCTTATTCTTGTCCAATTAGTGCTTCTAACCAATCTTGTGCATCCAATAGGTGTTTTTGTGTCATTGGAAGAATATTTAGGTCATTTTCGTCCTCCCTAGGCTAATTCTTGTCCAATTAGGGTTTCTAACCAATCTTGTGCATGCAATAGGTGTTTTGTGTCATTGGATGAACAAGTAGGTCATTTTCGTCCTCCCTAGGCTTATTCTTGTCCAATTAGGTTTTTAACCAATCTCGTTAATCCAATAGGTGTTTTGTGTCATTGGATGAACATTTAGGTCATTTTCTTCCTCCCTAGGCTTATGCTTGTCCAATTAGGGTTTCTAACCAATCTTGTGCATCCAATAGGTGTTTTTGTGTCATTGGATGAACAATTAGGTCATTTTCGTCCACCCTAGGCTAATTCTTGTCCAATTAGGGTTTTTAACCAATCTTGTGCATCCAATAGGTGTTTTGTGTTATTGGATGAAGAATTAGGTCATTTTCGTCCTCCCTAGGCTAATTCTTGTCCAATTAGGGTTTTTAACCAATCTTGTGCATCCATTAGGTATTTTTGTGTCATTGGAAGAATATTTAGGTCATTTTCGTCCTCATTAGGCTAATTCTTGTCCAATAAGGGTTTCTAACCAATCTTGTGCATCCAATAGCTGTTTTGTGTCATTGGATGAACATTTAGGTCATTTTCGTCCTCCCTAAACTTGATCTTGTCCAATTAGGGTTTCTAACCAATCTTGTGCATCCAATAGGTGTTTTGTGTCATTGGATGAACAATTAGGTCATTTTCGTCCACCCTAGGCTAATTCTTGTCCAATTAGGGTTTTTAACCAATCTTGTGCATCCAATAGGTGTTTTGTGTCATTGGATGAACAATTAGGTTATTTTCGTCCTCCCTACGCTTATACTTGTCAAATTAGGGTTTCTAACCAATCTTGTGCATCCAATAGGTGTTTTTGTGTCATTGGAAGAATATTTAGGTCATTTTCGTCCTCCCTAGGCTAATTCTTGTCCAATTAGGGTTTCTAACCAATCATGTGCATCCAATAGGTTTTTTTGTGTCATTGGATGAACATTTAGGTCATTTTCGTCCTCCCTAGGCTTATGCTTGTCCAATTAGGGTTGCTAACCAATCTTGTGCATCCATTAGGTGTTTTGTGTCATTGGATGAACATTTAGGTCATTTTCTTCCTCCCTAGGCTTATGCTTGTCCAATTAGTGTTTCTAACCAATCTTGTGCATCCAATAGGTGTTTTTCTGTCATTGGATGAACAATTAGGTCATTTTCGTCCACCCTAGGCTAATTCTTGTCCAATTAGGGTTTTTAACCAATCTTGTGCATCCAATAGGTGTTTTGTGTCATTGGATGAAGAATTAGGTCATTTTCGTCCTCCCTAGGCTAATTCTTGTCCAATTAGGGTTTTTAGCCAATCTTGTGCATCCATTAGGTATTTTTGTGTCATTGGAAGAATATTTAGGTGATTTTCGTCCTCCCTAGGCTAATTCTTGTCCAATAAGGGTTTCTAACCAATCTTGTGCATCCAATAGCTGTTTTGTGTCATTGGATGAACATTTAGGTCATTTTCGTCCTCCCTAAACTTGATCTTGTCCAATTAGGGTTTCTAACCAATCTTGTGCATCCAATAGGTGTTTTTGTGTCATTGGATGAACAATTAGGTCATTTTCGTGCACCCTAGGCTAATTCTTGTCCAATTAGGGTTTTTAACCAATCTTGTGCATCCAATAGGTGTTTTGTGTCATTGGATGAACAATTAGGTCATTTTCGTCCTCCCTAGGCTTATTCTTGTCAAATTAGGGTTTCTAACCAATCTTGTGCATCCAATAGGTGTTTTTGTTTCATTGGAAGAATATTTAGGTCATAATCGTCCTCCCTACAATTAATCTTGTCCAATTAGGGTTTTTAACCAATCTTGTGCATCCAATAGGTGTTTTGTGTCATTGGATGAACATTTAGGTCATTTTCGTCCTTCCTAAACTTAATCTTGTCCAATTAGGGTTTCTAACCAATTAGGGTTTCTAACCAATCATGTGCATCCAACAGGTTTTTTTGTGTCATTGGATGAATATTTAGGTCATTTTCGTCCTCCCTAGGCTTATGCTTGTCCAATTAGGGTTTCTAACCAATCTTGTGCATCCATTAGGTGTTTTGTGTCATTGGATGAACATTTAGGTCATTTTCTTCCTCCCTAGGCTTATGCTTGTCCAATTAGGGTTTCTAACCAATCTTGTGCATCCAATAGGTGTTTTTGTGTCATTGGATGAACAATTAGGTCATTTTCGGCCACCCTAGGCTAATTCTTGTCCAATTAGGGTTTTTAACCAATCTTGTGCATCCAATAGGTGTTTTGTGTCATTGGATGAAGAATTAGGTCATTTTCGTCCTCCCTAGGCTAATTCTTGTCCAATTAGGGTTTTTAACCAATCTTGTGCATCCATTAGGTATTTTTGTGTCATTGGAAGAATATTTAGGTCATTTTCGTCCTCCCTAGGCTAATTCTTGTCCAATAACGGTTTCTAACCAATCTTGTGCATCCAATAGCTGTTTTGTGTCATTGGATGAACATTTAGGTCATTTTCGTCCTCCCTAAACTTGATCTTGTCCAATTAGGGTTTCTAACCAATCTTGTGCATCCAATAGGTGTTTTTGTGTCATCGGATGAACATTGAGGTCATTTTCGTCCTCCCTAGGCTTATGGTTGTCGAATTAGGGTTTCTAACCAATCTTGTGCATCCAATAGGTGTTTTTGTGTCATTGGATGAACATTTAGGTCTTTTTCGTCCTCCCTAAACTTAATCTTGTCCAATTACGGTTTCTAACCAATCTTGTGTATCCAATAGGTGTTTTTGTGTCATTGGATGAATAATTAGGTCATTTTCGTCCTCCCTAGGCTAATTCTTGTCCAATTAGGGTTTCTAACCAATCTTGTACATCCAATAGGTGTTTTGTGTCATTGGATGAACAATTAGGTCATTTTCGTCCTCCCTAGGCTTATTCTTGTCAAATTAGGGTTTCTAACCGATCTTGTGCATCCAATAGGTGTTTTTGTTTCATTGGAAGAATATTTAGGTCATAATCGTCCTCCCTACAATTAATCTTGTCCAATTAGGGTTTTTAACCAATCTTGTGCATCCAATTGGTGTTTTGTGTCATTGGATGAACATTTAGGTCATTTTCGTCCTCGCTAAACATAATCTTGTCCAATTAGGGTTCCTAACCAATCTTGTGCATCCAATAGGTGTTTTTGTGTCATTGGATGAACATTTAGGTCATTTTCGTCCTCCCTAGGCTTATGCTTGTCCAATTAGGGTTTCTAACCAATCTTGTGCATCCAATAGGTGTTTTTGTGTCATTGGATGAACATTTAGGTCTTTTTCGTCCTCCCTAAACTTAATCTTGTCTAATTACGGTTTCTAACCAATCTTGTGTATCCAATAGGTGTTTTTGTGTCATTGGATGAATAATTAGGTCATTTTCGTCCTCCCTAGGCTAATTCTTGTCCAATTAGGGTTTCTAACCAATCTTGTGCATCCAATAGGTGTTTTGTGTCATTGGATGAACATTTAGGTCTTTTTCGTCCTCCCTAAACTTAATATTTTCCAATTAGGGTTTCTAACCAATCTTATGCATCCAATAGGTGTTTTGTGTCATTGCATGAACAATTAGGTCATTTTCGTCCTCCCTAGGCTTATTCTTGTCCAATTAGTGCTTCTAACCAATCTTGTGCATCCAATAGGTGTTTTTGTGTCATTGGAAGAATATTTAGGTCATTTTCGTCCTCCCTAGGCTAATTCTTGTCCAATTAGGGTTGCTAACCAATCTTGTGCATGCAATAGGTGTTTTGTGTCATTGGATGAACAAGTAGGTCATTTTCGTCCTCCCTAGGCTTATTCTTGTCCAATTAGGGTTTTAAACCAATCTTGTGCATCCAATAGGTGTTCTGTGTCATTGGATGAACATTTAGGTCTTTTTCGTCCTCCCTAAACTTAATCTTTTCCAATTAGGGTTTCTAACCAATCTTGTGCATCCAATAGGTGTTTTGTGTCATTGCATGAACAATTAGGTCATTTTCGTCCTCTCTAGGCTTATTCTTGTCCAATTAGTGCTTCTAACCAATCTTGTGCATCCAATAGGTGTTTTTGTGTCATTGGAAGAATATTTAGGTCATTTTCGTCCTCCCTAGGCTAATTCTTGTCCAATTAGGGTTGCTAACCAATCTTGTGCATCCAATAGGTGTTTTGTGTCATTGGATGAACAAGTAGGTCATTTTAGTCCTCCCTAGGCTTATTCTTGTCCAATTAGGGTTTTAAACCAATCTTGTGCATCCAATAGGTGTTCTGTGTCATTGGATGAACATTTAGGTCTTTTTCGTCCTCCCTAAACTTAATCTTTTCCAATTAGGGTTTCTAACCAATCTTGTGCATCCAATAGGTGTTTTGTGTCATTGCATGAACAATTAGGTCATTTTCGTCCTCCCTAGGCTTATTCTTGTCCAATTAGTGCTTCTAACCAATCTTGTGCATCCAATAGGTGTTTTTGTGTCATTGGAAGAATATTTAGGTCATTTTCATCCTCCCTAGGCTAATTCTTGTCCAATTAGTGTTGCTAACCAATCTTGTGCATGCAATAGGTGTTTTGTGTCATTGGATGAACAAGTAGGTCATTTTCGTCCTCCCTAGGCTTATTCTTGTCCAATTAGGGTTTTTAACCAATCTTGTGCATCCAATAGGTGTTTTGTGTAGTTGGATGAACATTTAGGTCATTTTCGTCCTCGCTAAACTTAATCTTGTCCAATTAGGGTTTCTAACCAATCTTGTGCATCCAATAGGTGTTTTTGTGTCATTGGATGAACATTTAGGTCATTTTTGTCCTCCCTAGGCTTATGCTTGTCCAATTAGGGTTTCTAACCAATCTTGTGCATCCAATAGGTGTTTTTGTGTCATTGGATGAACAATTAGGTCATTTTCGTCCTCCCTAGGCTAATTTTTGTCCAATTAGGGTTTCTAACCAATCTTGTGCATCCAATAGGTGTTTTTGTGTCATTGGAAGAATATTTAGGTCATAATCGTCCTCCCTACACTTAATCTTGTCCAATTAGGGTTTTTAACCAATCTTGTGCATCCAATAGGTGTTTTGTGCTATTGGATGAACATTTAGGTCATTTTCGTCCTTCCTAAACTGAATCTTGTCCAATTAAGGTTTCTAACCAATCTTGTGCATCCAATAGGTTTTTTTGTGTCATTGGATGAACATTTAGGTCATTTTCGTCCTCCCTAGGCTTATTCTTGTCCAATTAGGGTTTCTAACCAATCTTGTGCATCCAATAGGTGTTTTGTGTCATTGGATGAACAAGTAGGTCATTTTCGTCCTCCCTAGGCTTATTCTTGTCCAATTAGTGCTTCTAACCAATCTTGTGCATCCAATAGGTGTTTTTGTGTCATTGGAAGAATATTTAGGTCATTTTCGTCCTCCCTAGGCTATTTCTTGTCCAATTAGGGTTTCTAACCCATCTTGTGCATGCAATAGGTGTTTTGTGTCATTGGATGAACAAGTAGGTCATTTTCGTCCTCCCTAGGCTTATTCTTGTCCAATTAGGGTTTTTAACCAATCTTGTACATCCAATAGGTGTTTTGTGTCATTGGATGAACAATTAGGTCATTTTCGTCCTCCCTAGGCTTATTCTTGTCAAATTAGGGTTTCTAACCAATCTTGTGCATCCAATAGGTGTTTTTGTGTCATTGGAAGAATATTTAGGTCATAATCGTCCTCCCTAAACTTAATCTTGTCCAATTAGGGTTTTTAACCAATCTTGTGCATCCAATAGGTGTTTTGTGTCATTGGATGAACAATTAGGTCATTTTCGTCCACCCTAGGCTAATTCTTGTCCAATTAGGGTTTTTAACCAATCTTGTGCATCCAATAGGTGTTTTGTGTCATTGGATGAAGAATTAGGTCATTTTCGTCCTCCCTAGGCTAATTCTTGTCCAATTATGGTTTTTAACCAATCTTGTGCATCCATTAGGTATTTTTGTGTCATTGGAAGAATATTTAGGTCATTTTCGTCCTCCCTAGGCTAATTCTTGTCCAATAAGGGTTTCTAACCAATCTTGTGCATCCAATAGATGTTTTGTGTCATTGGATGAACATTTAGGTCATTTTCGTCCTCCCTAAACTTGATCTTGTCCAATTAGGGTTTCTAACCAATCTTGTGCATCCAATAGGTGTTTTGTGTCATTGGATGAACAATTAGGTCATTTTCGTCCACCCTAGGCTAATTCTTGTCCAATTAGGGTTTTTAACCAATCTTGTGCATCCAATAGGTGTTTTGTGTCATTGGATGAACAATTAGGTTATTTTCGTCCTCCCTAGGCTTATACTTGTCAAATTAGGGTTTCTAACCAATCTTGTGCATCCAATAGGTGTTTTTGTGTCATTGGAAGAATATTTAGGTCATAATCGTCCTCCCTACACTTAATCTTGTCCAATTAGGGTTTTTAACCAATCTTGTGCATGCAATAGGTGTTTTGTGTCATTGGATAAACATTTAGGTCATTTTCGTCCTTCCTAAACTTAATCTTGTCCAATTAGAGTTTCTAACCAATCTTGTACATCCAATAGGTGTTTTTGTGTCATTGGATGAACATTTACGTCTTTTTCGTCCTCCCTAAACTTAAGCTTGTCCAATTAGGGTTTCTAACCAATCTTGTGCATCCAATAGGTGTTTTGTGTTATTGCATGAACAATTAGGTCATTTTCGTCCTCCCTATGCTTATTCTTGTCCAATTAGTGCTTCTAACCAATCCTGTGCATCCAATAGGTGTTTTTGTGTCATTGGAAGAATATTTAGGTCATTTTCGTCCTCCCTAGGCTAATTGTTGTCCAATTAGGGTTTCTAACCAATCTTGTGCATCCAATAGGTGTTTTGTGTCATTGGTAGAACAAGTAGGTCATTTTCGTCCTCCCTGGGCTTATTCTTGTCCAATTAGGGTTTTTAACCAATCTTGTGCATTCAAGAGGTGTTTTTGTGTCATTGGATGAACATTTATGTCATTTTCATCCTCCCTAGGCTTATGCTTGTCCAATTACGGTTTCTAACCAATCTTGTGCATCCAATAGGTGTTTTGTGTCATTGGATGAACATTTAGGTCATTTTCGTCCTCCCTAAACTTATGCTTGTCCAATTAGGGTTTCTAACCAATCTTGTGCATCCAATAGGTGTTTTTTTGTCATTGGATGAACATTTAGGTCATTTTCGTCCTCCCTAGGCTAATTCTTGTCCAATTAGGGTTTTTAACCAATCTTGTGCATCCAATAGGTGTTTTGTGTCATTGGATGAACAAGTAGGTCATTTTCGTCCTCCCTAGGCTTATTCTTGTCCAATTAGGGTTTTTAACCAATCTTGTGCATCCAATAGGTGTTTTGTGTCATTGGATGAACAAGTAGGTCATTTTAGTCCTCCCTAGGCTTATTCTTGTCCAATTAGGGTTTTAAAACAATCTTGTGCATCCAATAGGTGTTTTGTGTCATTGGATGAACAAGTAGGTCATTTTAGTCCTCCCTAGGCTTATTCTTGTCCAATTAGTTCTTCTAACCAATCTTGTACATCCAATAGGTGTTTTTGTGTCATTGGAAGAATATTTAGGTCATTTTCGTCCTCCCTAGGCTATTTCTTGTCCAATTAGGGTTTCTAACCAATCTATTGCATCCAATAGGTGTTTTGTGTCATTGGATGAACAATTAGGTCATTTTCGTCCTCCCTAGGCTTATTCTTGTCCAATTAGGGTTTTTAACCAATCTTGTGCATCCAATAGGTGTTTTGTGTCATTGGATGAACATTTAGGTCATTTTCGTCGTCGCTAACCTTAATCTTAGTCCAATTAGGGTTTTTAACCAATCTCGTTCATCCAATAGGTGTTTTGTGTCATTGGATGAAGAATTAGGTCATTTTCGTCCTCCCTAGGCTAATTCTTGTCCAATTAGGGTTTTTAACCAATCTTGTGCATCCATTAGGTATTTTTGTGTCATTGGAAGAATATTTAGGTCATTTTCGTCCTCCCTAGGCTAATTCTTGTCCAATAAGGGTTTCTAACCAATCTTGTGCATCCAATAGCTGTTTTGTGTCATTGGATGAACATTTAGGTCATTTTCGTCCTCCCTAAACTTGATCTTGTCCAATTAGGGTTTCTAACCAATCTTGTGCATCCAATAGGTGTTTTTGTGTCATCGGATGAACATTGAGGTCATTTTCGTCCACCCTAGGCTAATTCTTGTCCAATTAGGGTTTTTAACCAATCTTGTGCATCCAATAGGTGTTTTGTGTCATTGGATGAAGAATTAGGTCATTTTCGTCCTCCCTAGGCTAATTCTTGTCCAATTAGGGTTTTTAACCAATCTTGTGCATCCATTAGGTATTTTTGTGTCATTGGAAGAATATTTAGGTCATTTTCGTCCTCCCTAGGCTAATTCTTGTCCAATAAGGGTTTCTAACCAATCTTGTGCATCCAATAGCTATTTTGTGTCATTGGATGAACATTTAGGTCATTTTCGTCCTCCCTAAACTTGATCTTGTCCAATTAGGGTTTCTAACCAATCTTGTGCATCCAATAGGTGTTTTTGTGTCATCGGATGAACATTGAGGTCATTTTCGTCCTCGCGAAACATAATCTTGTCCAATTAGGGTTTCTAACCAATCTTGTGCATCCAATAGGTGTTTTGTGTCATTGGATGAACATTTAGGTCTTTTTCGTCCTCCCTAAACTTAATATTTTCCAATTAGGGTTTCTAACCAATCTTATGCATCCAATAGGTGTTTTGTGTCATTGCATGAACAATTAGGTCATTTTCGTCCTCCCTAGGCTTATTCTTGTCCAATTAGTGCTTCTAACCAATCTTGTGCATCCAATAGGTGTTTTTGTGTCATTGGAAGAATATTTAGGTCATTTTCGTCCTCCCTAAGCCAATTCTTGTCCAATTAGGGTTTCTAACCAATCTTGTGCATGCAATAGGTGTTTTGTGTCATTGGATGAACAAGTAGGTCATTTTCGTCCTCCCTAGGCTTATTCTGGTCCAATTAGGGTTTCTAACCAATCTTGTGTATCCAATAGGTGTTTTTGTGTCATTGGATGAATAATTAGGTCATTTTCGTCCTCCCTAGGCTAATTCTTGTCCAATTAGGGTTTCTAACCAATCTTGTGCATCCAATAGGTGTTTTGTGTCATTGGATGAACAAGTAGGTCATTTTAGTCCTCCCTAGGCTTATTCTTGTCCAATTAGGGTTTTAAACCAATCTTGTGCATCCAATAGGTGTTCTGTGTCATTGGATGAACATTTAGGTCTTTTTCGTCCTCCCTAAACTTAATCTTTTCCAATTAGGGTTTCTAACCAATCTTGTGCATCCAATAGGTGTTTTGTGTCATTGCATGAACAATTAGGTCATTTTCGTCCTCTCTAGGCTTATTCTTGTCCAATTAGTGCTTCTAACCAATCTTGTGCATCCAATAGGTGTTTTTGTGTCATTGGAAGAATATTTAGGTCATTTTCGTCCTCCCTAGGCTAATTCTTGTCCAATTAGGGTTGCTAACCAATCTTGTGCATGCAATAGGTGTTTTGTGTCATTGGATGAATAAGTAGGTCATTTTCGTCCTCCCTAGGCTTATTCTAGTCCAATTAGGGTTTTTAACCAATCTTGTGCATCCAATAGGTGTTTTGTGTCATTGGATGAACATTTACGTCATTTTCGTCCTCGCTAAACTTAATCTTGTCCAATTAGGGTTTCTAACCAATCTTGTGCATCCAATAGGTGTTTTTGTGTCATTGGATGAACATTTAGGTCATTTTCGTCCTCCCTAGGCTTATGCTTGTCCAATTAGGGTTTCTAACCAATCTTGTGCATCCAATAGGTGTTTTTGTGTCGTTGGAAGAACAATTAGGTGATTTTCGTCCTCCCTAAGCTAATTCTTGTCTAATTAGGGTTTCTAACCAATCTTTTGCATCCAATAGGTGTTTTGTGTCATTGGATGAATATTTAGGTCATTTTCGTCCTCCCTACACTTAATCTTGTCCAATTAAGGTTTCTAACCAATCTTGTGCATCCAATAGGTGTTTTTGTGTCATTGGATGAACATTTAGGTCTTTTTCGTCCTCCCTAAACTTAATCTTGTCCAATTACGGTTTCTAACCAATTTTGTGTATCCAATAGGTGTTTTTGTGTCATTGGATGAATAATTAGGTCATTTTCGTCCTCCCTAGGCTAATTCTTGTCCAATTAGGGTTTCTAACCAATCTTGTGCATCCAATAGGTGTTTTGTGTCATTGGATGAACAAGTAGGTCATTTTAGTCCTCCCTAGGCTTATTCTTGTCCAATTAGGGTTTTAAAACAATCTTGTGCATCCAATAGGTGTTTTGTGTCATTGGATGAACATTTAGGTCATTTTTGTCCTCCCTAGGCTTATTCTTGTCCAATTAGTGCTTCTAACCAATCTTGTACATCCAATAGGTGTTTTTGTGTCATTGGAAGAATATTTAGGTCATTTTCGTCCTCCCTAGGCTATTTCTTGTCCAATTAGGGTTTCTAACCAATCTATTGCATCCAATAGGTGTTTTGTGTCATTGGATGAACAAGTAGGTCATTTTCGTCCTCCCTAGGCTTATTCTTGTCCAATTAGGGTTTTTAACCAATCTTGTGCATCCAATAGGTGTTTTGTGTCATTGGATGAACAATTAGGTCATTTTCGTCCTCCCTAGGCTTATTCTTGTCCAATTAGGGTTTCTAACCAATCTTGTGCATCCAATAGGTGTTTTGTGTCATTGCATGAACAATTAGGTCATTTTCGTCATCCTTAGGCTTATTCTTGTCCAATTAGTGCTTCTAACCAATCTTGTGCATCCAATATGTGTCTTTGTGTCATCGGATGAACATTTAGGTCTTTTTCGTCCTCCCTAAACTTAAACTTGTCCAATTACGGTTTCTAACCAATCTTGTGTATCCAATAGGTGTTTTTGTGTCATTGGATGAATAATTAGGTCATTTTCGTCCTCCCTAGGCTAATTCTTGTCCAATTAGGGTTTCTAACCAATCTTGTGCATCCAATAGGTGTTTTGTGTCATTGGATGAACAAGTAGGTCATTTTAGTCCTCCCTAGGCTTATTCTTGTTCAATTAGGGTTTTAAACCAATCTTGTGCATCCAATAGGTGTTTTGTGTCATTGGATGAACAAGTAGGTCATTTTCGTCCTCCCTAGGCTTATTCTTGTCCAATTAGGGTTTTTAACCAATCTTGTGCATCCAATAGGTGTTTTGTTTCATTGGATGAACATTTAGGTTTTTTTCGTCCTCCCTAAACTTAATCTTGTCCAATTAGGGTTTCTAACCAATCTTGTGCATCCAATAGGTGTTTTTGTGTCATTGGAAGAATATTTAGGTCATAATCGTCCTCCCTACAATTAATCTTGTCCAATTAGGGTTTTTAACCAATCTTGTGCATCCAATAGGTGTTTTGTGTCATTGGATGAACATTTAAGTCATTTTTGTCCTTCCTAAACTTAATCTTGTCCAATTAAGGTTTCTAACCAATCTTGTGCATCCATTAGGTGTTTTTGTGTCATTGGATGAACAATTAGGTCATTTTCGTCCTCCATAGGCTAATTCTTGTCCAATTAGGGTTTTTGACCAATCTTGTGCATCCAATAGGTGTTTTGTGTCATTGGATGAACAATTAGGTCATTTTCGTCCTCCCTAGGCTTATTCTTGTCAAATTAGGGTTTCTAACCAATCTTGTGCATCCAATAGGTGTTTTTGTGTCATTGGAAGAATATTTAGGTCATAATCGTCCTCCCTACGCTTAATCTTGTCCAATTAGGGTTTTTAACCAATCTTGTGCATCCAATAGGTGTTTTGTGTCATTGGATGAACAATTAGGTCATTTTCGTCCTCCCTAGGCTTATTCTTGTCCAATTAGGGTTTTTAACCAATCTTGTGCATCCAATAGGTGTTTTTGTGTCATTGGAAGAATATTTAGGTCATAATCGTCCTCCCTACACTTAATCTTGTCCAATTAGGGTTTTTAACCAATCTTGTGCATCCAATAGGTGTTTTGTGTCATTGGATGAACAATTAGGTCATTTTCGTCCTCCCTAGGCTTATTCTTGTCCAATTAGGGTTTTTAACCAATCTTGTGCATCCAATAGGTGTTTTGTGTCATTGGATGAACATTTAGGTCATTTTCGTCGTCGCTAACCTTAATCTTAGTCCAATTAGGGTTTTTAACCAATCCCATTCATCCAATAGGTGTTTTGTGTCATTGGATGAATAATTAGGTCATTTTCGTTCTCCCTAGGCTAATTCTTGTCCAATTAGGGTTTTTAACCAATCTTGTGCATCCAATAGGTGTTTTGTGTCATTGGATGAACAATTAGGTCATTTTCGTCCTCCCTAGGCTTATTCTTGTCCAATTAGGGTTTTTAACCAATCTTGTGCATCCAATAGGTGTTTTTGTGTCATTGGATGAACATTTAGGTCATTTTCGTCCTCCCTAAACTTAATCCTGTCCAATTAGGGTTTTAAACCAATCTCGTTCATCCAATAGGTGTTTTGTGTCATTGGATGAATAATTAGGTCATTTTCGTCCTCCCTAGGCTAATTCTTGTCCAATTAGGGTTTCTAACCAATCTTGTGCATCCAATAGGTGTTTTTGTGTCATTGGATGAACAATTAGGTCATTTTCGTCCACCCTAGGCTAATTCTTGTCCAATTAGGGTTTTTAACCAATCTTGTGCATCCAATAGGTGTTTTGTGTCATTGGATGAAGAATTAGGTCATTTTCGTCCTCCCTAGGCTAATTCTTGTCCAATTAGGGTTTTTAACCAATCTTGTGCATCCATTAGGTATTTTTGTGTCATTGGAAGAATATTTAGGTCATTTACGTCCTCCCTAGGCTTATTCTTGTCAAATTAGGGTTTCTAACCAATCTTGTGCATCCAATAGGTGTTTTGTGTCATTGGATGAACATTTAGGTCATTTTCATCCTTCCTAAACTTAATCTTGTCCAATTAGGGTTTCTAACCAATCTTGTGCATCCAATAGGTGTTTTTGTGTCGTTGGAAGAACAATTAGGTGATTTTCGTCCTCCCTAAGCTAATTCTTGTCCAATTAGGGTTTCTAACCAATCTTTTGCATCCAATAGGTGTTTTGTGTCATTGGATGAATATTTAGGTCATTTTCGTCCTCCCTACACTTAATCTTGTCCAATTAAGGTTTCTAACCAATCTTGTGCATCCAATAGGTGTTTTTGTGTCATTGGATGAACATTTAGGTCTTTTTCGTCCTCCCTAAACTTAATGTTGTCCAATTACGGTTTCTAACCAATCTTGTGTATCCAATAGGTGTTTTTGTGTCATTGGATGAATAATTAGGTCATTTTCGTCCTCCCTAGGCTAATTCTTGTCCAATTAGGGTTTCTAACCAATCTTGTGCATCCAATAGGTGTTTTGTGTCATTGGATGAACATTTAGGTCTTTTTCGTCCTCCCTAAACTTAATATTTTCCAATTAGGGTTTCTAACCAATCTTATGCATCCAATAGGTGTTTTGTGTCATTGCATGAACAATTAGGTCATTTTCGTCCTCCCTAGGCTTATTCTTGTCCAATTAGTGCTTCTAACCAATCTTGTGCATCCAATAGGTGTTTTTGTGTCATTGGAAGAATATTTAGGTCATTTTCGTCCTCCCTAGGCTAATTCTTGTCCAACTAGGGTTTCTAACGAATCTTGTGCATCCAATAGGTGTTTTGTGTCATTGGATGAACAAGTAAGTCATTTTCGTCCTCCCTAGGCTTATTCTTGTCCAATTAGGGTTTTTAACCAATCTTGTGCATCCAATAGGTGTTTTGTGTCATTGGATGAACATTTAGGTCATTTTCGTCCTCGCTAAACTTAATCATGTCCAATTAGGGTTTCTAACAAATCTTGTGCATCCAATAGGTGTTTTTGTGTCATTGGATGAACATTTAGGTCATTTTCGTCCTCCCTAGGCTTATGCTTGTCCAATTAGGGTTTCTAACCAATCTTGTGCATCCAATAGGTGTTTTTGTGTCATTGCATGAACAATTAGGTCATTTTCGTCCACCCTAGCCTAATTCTTGTCCAATTAGGGTTTTTAACCAATCTTGTGCATCCAATAGGTGTTTTGTGTCATTGGATGAACATTTAGGTCATTTTCGTCGTTCCTAAACTTAATCTTGTCCAATTAGGGTTTCTAACCAATCTTGTGCATCCAATAGGTTTTTTTGTGTCATTGGATGAACATTTAGGTCATTTTCGTCCTCCTTAGGCTTATGCTTGTCCAATTAGGGTTTCTAACCAATCTTGTGCATCCAATAGGTGTTTTTGTGTCATTGGATGAACAATTAGGTCATTTTCGTCCACCATAGGCTAATTCTTGTCCAATTAGGGTTTTTAACCAATCTTGTGCATCCAATGGGTGTTTTGTGTCATTGGATGAACAATTAGGTCATTTTCGTCCTCCCTAGGCTTATTCTTGTCAAATTAGGGTTTCTAACCAATCTTGTGCATCCAATAGGTGTTTTTGTGTCATTGGAAGAATATTTAGGTCATAATCGTCCTCCCTACACTTAATCTTGTCCAATTAGGGTTTTTAACCAATCTTGTGCATCCAATAGGTGTTTTATGTCACTGGATGAACAATTAGGTCATTTTCGTCCTCCCTAGGCTTATTCTTGTCCAATTAGGGTTTTTAACCAATCTTGTGCATCCAATAGGTGTTTTTGTGTCATTGGATGAACATTTAGGTCATTTTCGTCCTCCCTAAACTTAATCCTGTCCAATTAGAGTTTTTAACCAATCTCGTTCATCCAATAGGTGTTTTGTGTCATTGGATGAATAATTAGGTCATTTTCGTCCTCCCTAGGCTAATTCTTGTCCAATTAGGGTTTCTAACCAATCTTGTGCATGCAATAGGTGTTTTGTGTCATTGGATGAACAAGTAGGTCATTTTCGTCCTCCCTAGGCTTATTCTTGTCCAATTAGGGTTTTTAACCAATCTTGTGCATCCAATAGGTGTTTTGTGTCATTGGATGAACATTTAGGTCTTTTTCGTCCTCCCTAAACTTAATCTTTTCCAATTAGGGTTTCTAACCAATCTTGTGCATCCAATAGGTATTTTGTGTCATTGCATGAACAATTAGGTCATTTTCGTCCTCCCTAGGCTTATTCTTGTCCAATTAGTGCTTCTAAACAATCTTGTGCATCCAATAGGTGTTTTTGTGTCATTGGAAGAATATTTAGGTCATTTTCGTCCTCCCTAGGCTAATTCTTGTCCAATTAGGGTTTCTAACCAATCTTGTGCATGCAATAGGTGTTTTGTGTCATTGGATGAACAATTAGGTCATTTTCGTCCTCCCTAGGCTTATTCTTGTCCAATTAGGGTTTTTAACCAATCTTGTGCATCCAATAGGTGTTTTGTGTCATTGGATGAACATTTAGGTCATTTTCGTCGTCGCTAACCTTAATCTTAGTCCAATTAGGGTTTTTAACCAATCCCATTCATCCAATAGGTGTTTTGTGTCATTGGATGAATAATTAGGTCATTTTCGTTCTCCCTAGGCTAATTCTTGTCCAATTAGGGTTTTTAACCAATCTTGTGCATCCAATAGGTGTTTTGTGTCATTGGATGAACAATTAGGTCATTTTCGTCCTCCCTAGGCTTATTCTTGTCCAATTAGGGTTTTTAACCAATCTTGTGCATCCAATAGGTGTTTTTGTGTCATTGGATGAACATTTAGGTCATTTTCGTCCTCCCTAAACTTAATCCTGTCCAATTAGGGTTTTTAACCAATCTTGTGCATCCAATAGGTGTTTTTGTGTCATTGGAAGAATATTTAGGTCATTTTCGTCCTCCCTAGGCTAATTCTTGTCCAATTAGGGTTGATAACCAATCTTGTGCATGCAATAGGTGTTTTGTGTCATTGGATGAATAAGTAGGTCATTTTCGTCCTCCCTAGGCTTATTCTGGTCCAATTAGGGTTTTTAACCAATGTTGTGCATCCAATAGGTGTTTTGTGTCATTGGATGAACATTTACGTCATTTTCGTCCTCGCTAAACTTAATCTTGTCCAATTAGGGTTTCTAACCAATCTTGTGCATCCAATAGGTGTTTTTGTGTCATTGGATGAACATTTAGGTCATTTTCGTCCTCCCTAGGCTTATGCTTGTCCAATTAGGGTTTCTAACCAATCTTGTGCATCCAATAGGTGTTTTTGTGTCATTGGATGAACATTTAGGTCTTTTTCGTCCTCCCTAAACTTAATCTTGTCTAATTACGGTTTCTAACCAATCTTGTGTATCCAATAGGTGTTTTTGTGTCATTGGATGAATAATTAGGTCATTTTCGTCCTCCCTAGGCTAATTCTTGTCCAATTAGGGTTGCTAACCAATCTTGTGCATGCAATAGGTGTGTTGTGTCATTGGATGAACAAGTAGGTCATTTTCGTCCTCCCTAGGCTTATTCTTGTCCAATTAAGGTTTTTAACCAATCTTGTGCATCCAATAGGTATTTTTGTGTCATTGGATGAACATTTAGGTCTTTTTCGTCATCCCTAAACTTAATCTTGTCCAATTACGGTTTCTAACCAATCTTGTGTATCCAATAGGTGTTTTTGTGTCATTGGATGAATAATTAGGTCATTTTCGTCCTCCCTAGGCTAATTCTTGTCCAATTAGGGTTTCTAACCAATCTTGTGCATCCAATAGCTGTTTTGTGTCATTGGATGAACATTTAGGTCATTTTCGTCCTCCCTAAACTTGATCTTGTCCAATTAGGGTTTCTAACCAATCTTGTGCATCCAATAGGTGTTTTTGTGTCATCGGATGAACATTGAGGTCATTTTCGTCCTCGCTAAACATAATCTTGTCCAATTAGGGTTTCTAACCAATCTTGTGCATCCAATAGGTGTTTTGTGTCATTGGATGAACATTTAGGTCTTTTTCGTCCTCCCTAAACTTAATATTTTCCAATTAGGGTTTCTAACCAATCTTATGCATCCAATAGGTGTTTTGTGTCATTGCATGAACAATTAGGTCATTTTCGTCCTCCCTAGGCTTATTCTTGTCCAATTAGTGCTTCTAACCAATCTTGTGCATCCAATAGGTGTTTTTGTGTCATTGGAAGAATATTTAGGTCATTTTCGTCCTCCCTAGGCTAATTCTTGTCCAATTAGGGTTTCTAACCAATCTTGTGCATGCAATAGGTGTTTTGTGTCATTGGATGAACAAGTAGGTCATTTTCGTCCTCCCTAGGCTTATTCTTGTCCAATTAGGGTTTTTAACCAATCTCGTTCATCCAATAGGTGTTTTGTGTCATTGGATGAACATTTAGGTCATCTTCGTCCTCGCTAAACATAATCTTGTCCAATTAGGGTTCCTAACCAATCTTGTGCATCCAATAGGTGTTTTTGTGTCATTGGATGAACATTTAGGTCATTTTCGTCCTCCCTAGGCTTATGCTTGTCCAATTAGGGTTTCTAACCAATCTTGTGCATCCAATAGGTGTTTTGTGTCATTGGATGAACATTTAGGTCATTTTCGTCCACCCTATGCTAATTCTTGTCCAATTAGGGTTTTTAACCAATCTTGTGCATCCAATAGGTGTTTTGTGTCATTGGATGAACATTTAGGTCATTTTCGTCCTTCCTAAACTTAATCTTGTCCAATTAGGGTTTCTAACCAATCTTGTGCATCCAATAGGTGTTTTTGTGTCGTTGGAAGAACAATTAGGTGATTTTCGTCCTCCCTAAGCTAATTCTTGTCCAATTAGGGTTTCTAACCAATCTTTTGCATCCAATAGGTGTTTTGTGTCATTGGATGAATATTTAGGTCATTTTCGTCCTCCCTACACTTAATCTTGTCCAATTAAGGTTTCTAACCAATCTTGTGCATCCAATAGGTGTTTTTGTGTCATTGGATGAACATTTAGGTCATTTTCGTCCTTCCTAAACTTAATCTTGTCCAATTAGGGTTTCTAACCAATCTTGTGCATCCAATAGGTGTTTTTGTGTCATTGGATGAACATTTAGGTCATTTTCGTCCTCCCTAGGCTTATACTTGCCCAATTAGGGTTTCTAACCAATCTTGTGCATCCAATAGGTGTTTTTGTGTCATCGGATGAACAATTAGGTCATTTTCGTCCTCCCTAGGCTTATTCTTGTCAAATTAGGGTTTCTAACCAATCATGTGCATCCAATAGGTGTTTTTGTGTCATTGGAACAATATTTAGGTCATAATCGTCCTCCCTACACTTAATCTTGTCCAATTAGGGTTTTTAACCAATCTTGTGCATCCAATAGGTGTTTTGTTTCATTGGATGAACATTTAGGTCATTTTCGTCCTTCGTAAACTTAATCTTGTCCAATTAGGGTTTCTAACCAATCTTGTGCATCCAATAGGTGTTTTTGTGTCATTGGAAGAACAATTAGGTGATTTTCGTCCTCCCTAAGCTAATTCTTGTCCAATTAGGGTTTCTAACCAATCTTTTGCATCCAATAGGTGTTTTGTGTCATTGGATGAAAATTTAGGTCATTTTCGTCCTCCCTACACTTAATCTTGTCCAATTAGAGTTTCTAACCAATCTTGTGCATCCAATAGGTGTTTTTGTGTCATTGGATGAACATTTAGGTCTTTTTCGTCCTCCCTAAACTTAATCTTGTCCAATTATGGTTTCTAACCAATTTTGTGTATCCAATATGTAATTTTGTGTCATTGGATGAATAATTAGGTCATTTTCGTCCTCCCTAGGCTTATTCTTATCCAATTAGTGCTTCTAACCAATCTTGTGCATCCAATAGGTGTTTTTGTGTCATTGGATGAATAATTAGGTCATTTTCGTCCTCCCTAGGCTAATTCTTGTCCAATTAGGGTTGCTAACCAATCTTGTGCATGCAATAGGTGTGTTGCGTCATTGGATGAACAAGTAGGTCATTTTCGTCCTCCCTAGGCTTATTCTTGTCCAATTAGTGCTTCTAACCAATCTTGTGCATCCAATAGGTGTTTTTGTGTCATTGGAAGAATATTTAGGTCATTTTCGTCCTCCCTAGGCTAATTCTTGTCCAATTAGGGTTTCTAACAAATCTTGTGCATCCAATAGGTGTTTTGTGTCATTGGATGAACAAGTAGGTCATTTTCGTCCTCCCTAGGCTTATTCTTGTCCAATTAGGGTTTCTAACCAATCTTGTGCATCCAATAGGTGTTTTGTGTCATTGGATGAACAAGTAGGTCATTTTCGTCCTCCCTAGGCTTATTCTTGTCCAATTAGGGTTTTTAACCAATCTTGTGCATCCAATTGGTGTTTTGTGTCATTGGATGAACATTTAGGTCATTTTCGTCCTCGCTAAACTTAATCTTTTCCAATTAGGGTTTCTAACGAATCTTGTGCATCCAATAGGTGTTTTTGTGTCATTGGATGAACATTTAGGTCATTTTCGTCCTCCCTAGGCTTATGCTTGTCCAATTAGGGTTTCTAACCAATCTTGTGCATCCAATACGTGTTTTGTGTCATTGGATGAACATTTAGGTCATTTTCGTCCACCCTAGGCTAATTCTTGTCCAATTAGGGTTTTTAACCAATCTTGTGCATCCAATAGGTGTTTTGTGTCATTGGATGAACATTTAGGTCATTTTCGTCCTTCCTAAACTTAATCTTGTCCAATTAGGGTTTCTAACCAATCTTGTGCATCCAATAGGTGTTTTTGTGTCGTTGGAAGAACAATTAGGTGATTTTCGTCCTCCCTAAGCTAATTCTT
>JBBPBS010000917.1:141340-227808 GCA_037974835.1 Cicer judaicum
TTAGGTCATTTTCGTCCTCCCTAG
Source organism: Cicer judaicum (assembly GCA_037974835.1). NCBI lineage: Eukaryota > Viridiplantae > Streptophyta > Magnoliopsida > Fabales > Fabaceae > Cicer > Cicer judaicum. The sequence continues at coordinate 141,365 of JBBPBS010000917.1, forward strand.
GCTAATTCTTGTCCAATTAGGGTTTCTAACCAATCTTGTGCATCCAATAGGTGTTTTGTGTCATTGGATGAACAAGTAGGTCATTTTAGTCCTCCCTAGGCTTATTCTTGTCCAATTAGGGTTTTAAACCAATCTTGTGCATCCAATAGGTGTTCTGTGTCACTGGATGAACATTTAGGCCTTTTTCGTCCTCCCTAAACTTAATCTTTTTCAATTAGGGTTTCTAACCAATCTTGTGCATCCAATAGGTGTTTTGTGTCATTGCATGAACAATTAGGTCATTTTCATCCTCCCTAGGCTTATTCTTGTCAAATTAGTGCTTCTAACCAATCTTGTGCATCCAATAGCTGTTTTTGTGTCATTGGAAGAATATTTAGGTCATTTTCGTCCTCCCTAGGCTAATTCTTGTCCAATTAGGGTTTCTAACCAATCTTGTGTATCCAATAGGTGTTTTTGTGTCATTGGAAGAATATTTAGGTCATAATCGTCCTCCCTACAATTAATCTTGTCCAATTAGGGTTTTTAACCAATCTTGTGCATCCAATAGATGTTTTGTGTCATTGGATGAACATTTAGGTCATTTTCGTCCTCGCTAAACTTAATCTTGTCCAATTAGGGTTTCTAACCAATCTTGTGCATCCAATAGGTGTTTTTGTGTCATTGGATGAACATTTAGGTCATTTTCGTCCTCCCTAGGCTTATGCTTGTCCAATTAGGGTTTCTAATCAATCTTGTGCATCCAATAGGTGTTTTTGTGTCATTGGATGAACATTTAGGTCTTTTTCGTCCTCCCTAAACTTAATCTTGTCTAATTACGGTTTCTAACCAATCTTGTGTATCCAATAGGTGTTTTTGTGTCATTGGATGAATAATTAGGTCATTTTCGTCCTCCCTAGGCTAATTCTTGTCCAATTAGGGTTGCTAACCAATCTTGTGCATGCAATAGGTGTGTTGTGTCATTGGATGAACAAGTAGGTCATTTTCGTCCTCCCTAGGCTTAATCTTGTCCAATTAGGGTTTTTAACCAATCTTGTGCATCCAATAGGTATTTTTGTGTCATTGGATGAACATTTAGGTCTTTTTTGTCCTCCCTAAACTTAATCTTGTCCAATTACGGTTTCTAACCAATCTTGTGTATCAAATAGGTGTTTTTGTGTCATTGGATGAATAATTAGGTCATTTTCGTCCTCCCTAGGCTAATTCTTGTCCAATTAGGGTTTTTAACCAATCTTGTGCATCCAATAGGTGTTTTTGTGTCATTGGATGAACATTTAGGTCATTTTCGTCCTCCCTAAACTTAATCCTGTCCAATTAGGGTTTTTAACCAATCTCGTTCATCCAATAGGTGTTTTGTGTCATTGGATGAATAATTAGGTCATTTTCGTCCTCCCTAGGCTAATTCTTGTCCAATTAGGGTTTCTAACCAATCTTGTGCATGCAATAGGTGTTTTGTGTCATTGGATGAACAAGTAGGTCATTTTCGTCCTCCCTAGGCTTATTCTTGTCCAATTAGGGTTTTTAACCAATCTTGTGCATCCAAAAGGTGTTTTGTGTCATTGGATGAACATTTAGGTCATTTTCGTCCTCGCTAAACTTAATCTTTTCCAATTAAGTTTTGTAACGAATCTTGTGCATCCAATAGGTGTTTTTGTGTCATTGGATGAACATTTAGGTCATTTTCGTCCTCCCTAGGCTTATGCTTGTCCAATTAGGGTTTCTAACCAATCTTGTGCATCCAATAGGTGTTTTTGTGTCATTGGAAGAATATTTAGGTCATTTTCGTCCTCCCTAGGCTAATTCTTGTCCAATTAGGGTTTCTAACCAATCTTGTGCATGCAATAGGTGTTTTGTGTCATTGGATGAACAAGTAGGTCATTTTCGTCCTCCCTAGGCTTATTCTTGTCCAATTAGGTTTTTAACCAATCTCGTTCATCCAATAGGTGTTTTGTGTCATTGGATGAACATTTAGGTCATTTTCTTCCTCCCTAGGCTTATGCTTGTCCAATTAGGGTTTCTAACCAATCTCGTTGATCCAATAGGTGTTTTGTGTCATTGGATGAACATTTAGGTCATTTTCTTCCTCCCTAGGCTTATGCTTGTCCAATTAGGGTTTCTAACCAATCTTGTGCATCCAATAGGTGTTTTTGTGTCATTGGATGAACAATTAGGTCATTTTCGTCCACCCTAGGCTAATTCTTGTCCAATTAGGGTTTTTAACCAATCTTGTGCATCCAATACGTGTTTTGTGTCATTGGATGAAGAATTAGGTCATTTTCGTCCTCCCTAGGCTAATTCTTGTCCAATTAGGGTTTTTAACCAATCTTGTGCATCCATTAGGTATTTTTGTGTCATTGGAAGAATATTTAGGTCATTTTCGTCCTCCCTAGGCTAATTCTTGTCCAATAAGGGTTTCTAACCAATCTTGTGCATCCAATAGCTGTTTTGTGTCATTGGATGAACATTTAGGTCATTTTCTTCCTCCCTAGGCTTATGCTTGCCTATTTAGGGTTTCTAACCAATCTTGTGCATCCAATAGGTATTTTTGTGTCATTGGATGAACAATTAGGTCATTTTCGTCCACCCTAGGCTAATTCTTGTCCAATTAGGGTTTTTAACCAATCTTGTGCATCCAATAGGTGTTTTGTGTCATTGGATGAAGAATTAGGTCATTTTCGTCCTCCCTAGGCTAATTCTTGTCCAATTAGGGTTTTTAACCAATCTTGTGCATCCAATAGGTGTTTTGTGTCATTGGATTAACATTTAGGTCATTTTCGTCCTCTTTAAACTTAATCTTGTCCAATTACGGTTTGTAACCAATCTTGTGCATCCAATAGGTGTTTTTGTGTCATTGGATGAACATTTAGGTCATTTTCTTCCTCCCTAGGCTTATGCTTGCCTATTTAGGGTTTCTAACCAATCTTGTGCATCCAATAGGTATTTTTGTGTCATTGGATGAACAATTAGGTCATTTTCGTCCACCCTAGGCTAATTCTTGTCCAATTAGGGTTTTTAACCAATCTTGAGCATCCAATAGGTGTTTTGTGTCATTGGATGAACATTTAGGTCATTTTCGTCCTTCCTAAACTTAATCTTGTCCAATTAGGGTTTCTAACCAATCTTGTGCATCCAATAGGTTTTTTTGTGTCAATGGATGAACAATTAGGTCATTTTCGTCCTCCCTAGGCTTATGCTTGTCCAATTAGGGTTTCTAACCAATCTTGTGCATGCAATAGGTGTTTTTGTGTCATTCGATGAACAATAAGGTCATTTTCGTCCACCCTAGGCTAATTCTTGTCCAATTAGGGTTTTTAACCAATCTTGTGCATCTAATAGGTGTTTTGTGTCATTGGATTAACATTTAGGTCATTTTCGTCCTCTTTAAACTTAATCTTGTCCAATTACGGTTTGTAACCAATCTTGTGCATCCAATAGGTGTTTTTGTGTCATTGGATGAACATTTAGGTCATTTTCTTCCTCCCTAGGCTTATGCTTGCCTATTTAGGGTTTCTAACCAATCTTGTGCATCCAATAGGTATTTTTGTGTCATTGGATGAACAATTAGGTCATTTTCGTCCACCCTAGGCTAATTCTTGTCCAATTAGGGTTTTTAACCAATCTTGTGCATCCAATAGGTGTTTTGTGTCATTGGATGAACAATTAGGTCATTTTCCTCCTCCCTTGGCTTATTCTTGTCAAATTAGGGTTTCTAACCAATCTTGTGCATCCAATAGGTGTTTTTGTGTCATTGGAAGAATATTTAGGTCATAATCGTCCTCCCTACACTTAATCTTGTCCAATTAGGGTTTTTAACCAATCTTGTGCATCCAATAGGTGTTTTGTGTCATTGGATGAACATTTAGGTCATTTTCGTCCTTCCTAAACTTAATCTTGTCCAATTAGGGTTTCTAACCAATCTTGTGCATCCAATAGGTGTGTTTGTGTCGTTGGAAGAACAATTAGGTGATTTTCGTCCTCCCTAAGCTAATTCTTGTCCAATTAGGGTTTCTAACCAATCTTTTGCATCCAATAGGTGTTTTGTGTCATTGGAGGAATATTTAGGTCATTTTCGTCCTCCCTACACTTAATCTTGTCCAATTAAGGTTTCTAACCAATCTTGTGCATCCAATAGGTGTTTTTGTGTCATTGGATGAACATTTAGGTCTTTTTCGTCCTCCCTAAACTTAATCTTGTCCAATTAGGGTTTCTAACCAATCTTGTGTATCCAATAGGTGTTTTTGTGTCATTGGATGAATAATTAGGTCATTTTCGTCCTCCCTAGGCTAATTCTTGTCCAATTAGGGTTTCTAACCAATCTTGTGCATCCAATAGGTGTTTTGTGTCATTGGATGAACATTTAGGTCTTTTTCGTCCTCCCTAAACTTAATATTTTCCAATTAGGGTTTCTAACCAATCTTATGCATCCAATAGGTGTTTTGTGTCATTGCATGAACAATTAGGTCATTTTCGTCCTCCCTAGGCTTATTCTTGTCCAATTAGTGCTTCTAACCAATCTTGTGCATCCAATAGGTGTTTTTGTGTCATTGGAAGAATATTTAGGTCATTTTCGTCCTCCCTAGGCTAATTCTTGTCCAATTAGGGTTTCTAACGAATCTTGTGTATCCAATAGGTGTTTTGTGTCATTGGATGAACAAGTAGGTAATTTTCGTCCTCCCTAGGCTTATTCTTGTCCAATTAGGGTTTTTAACCAATCTTGTGCATCCAATAGGTGTTTTGTGTCATTGGATGAACATTTAGGTCATTTTCGTCCTCGCTAAACTTAATCTTGTCCAATTAGGGTTTCTAACCAATCTTGAGCATCCAATAGGTGTTTTTGTGTCATTGGATGAACATTTAGGTCATTTTCGTCCTCCCTAGGCTTATGCTTGTCCAATTAGGGTTTCTAACCAATCTTGTGCATCCAATAGGTGTTTTTGTGTCATTGGATGAACATTTAGGTCTTTTTCGTCCTCCCTAAACTTAATCTTGTCTAATTACGGTTTCTAACCAATCTTGTGTATCCAATAGGTGTTTTTGTGTCATTGGATGAATAATTAGGTCATTTTCGTCCTCCCTAGGCTACTTCTTCTCCAATTAGGGTTGCTAACCAATCTTGTGCATGCAATAGGTGTGTTGTGTCATTGGATGAACAAGTAGGTCATTTTCGTCCTCCCTAGGCTTAATCTTGTCCAATTAGGGTTTTTAACCAATCTTGTGCATCCAATAGGTATTTTTGTGTCATTGGATGAACATTTAGGTCTTTTTCGTCCTCCCTAAACTTAATCTTGTCCAATTACGGTTTCTAACCAATCTTGTGTATCAAATAGGTGTTTTTGTGTCATTGGATGAATAATTAGGTCATTTTCGTCCTCCCTAGGCTAATTCTTGTCCAATTAGGGTTTTTAACCAATCTTGTGCATCCAATAGGTGTTTTTGTGTCATTGGATGAACATTTAGGTCATTTTCGTCCTCCCTAAACTTAATCCTGTCCAATTAGGGTTTTTAACCAATCTCGTTCATCCAATAGGTGTTTTTGTGTCGTTGGAAGAACAATTAGGTGATTTTCGTCCTCCCTAAGCTAATTCTTGTCCAATTAGGGTTTCTAACCAATCTTTTGCATCCAATAGGTGTTTTGTGTCATTGGATGAATATTTAGGTCATTTTCGTCCTCCCTACACTTAATCTTGTCCAATTAGGGTTTCTAACCAATCTTGTGCATCCAATAGGTGTTTTGTGTCATTGGATGAACATTTAGGTCATTTTGGTCCTTCCTAAACTTAATCTTGTCCAATTAGGGTTTCTAACCAATCTTGTGCATCCAATAGGTGTTTTTGTGTCATTGGAAGAACAATTAGGTGATTTTCGTCCTCCCTAAGCTAATTCTTGTCCAATTAGGGTTTCTAACTAATCTTTTGCATCCAATAGGTGTTTTGTGTCATTGGATGAATATTTAGGTCATTTTCGTCCTCCCTACACTTAATCTTGTCCAATTAGGGTTTCTAACCAATCTTGTGCATCCAATAGGTGTTTTTGTGTCATTCGATGAACATTTAGGTCATTTTGGTCCTTCCTAAACTTAATCTTGTCCAATTAGGGTTTCTAACCAATCTTGTGCATCCAATAGGTGTTTTGTGTCATTGGATGAACAAGTAGGTCATTTTAGTCCTCCCTAGGCTTATTCTTGTCCAATTAGGGTTTTAAACCAATCTTGTCCATCCAATAGGTGTTTTGTGTCATTGGATGAACATTTAGGCCTTTTTCGTCCTCCCTAAACTTAATATTGTCGAATTAGGGTTTCTAACCAATCTTGTGCATACAATAGGTGTTTTTGTGTCATTGGAAGAATATTTAGGTCATAATCGTCCTCCCTACACTTAATCTTGTCCAATTAGGGTTTCTAACCAATCTTGTGCATCCAATAGGTGTTTTGTGTCATTGCATGAACAATTAGGTCATTTTCGTCCTCCCTAGGCTTATTCTTGTCGAATTAGTGCTTCTAACCAATCTTGTGCATCCAATAGGTGTTTTTGTGTCATTGGAAGATTATTTAGGTCATTTTCGTCCTCCCTAGGCTAATTCTTGTCCAATTAGGGTTTCTAACCAATCTTGTGCATCCAATAGGTGTTTTGTGTCATTGCATGAACAATTAGGTCATTTTCGTCCTCCCTAGGCTTATTCTTGTCCAATTAGTGCTTCTAACCAATCTTGTGCATCCAATAGGTGTTTTTGTGTCATTGGAAGAATATTTACGTCATTTTCGTCCTCCCTAGGCTAATTCTTGTCCAATTAGGGTTTCTAACCAATCTTGTCCATCCAATAGGTGTTTTGTGTCATTGGATGAACAAGTAGGTCATTTTCGTCCTCCCTAGTCGAATTCTTGTCCAATTAGGGTTTCTTACCAATCTTGTGCATCCAATAGGTGTTTTGTGTCATTGGATGAACAAGTAGGTCATTTTCGTCCTCCCTAGGCTTATTCTTGTCCAATTAGGGTTTTAAACCAATCTTGTGCATCCAATAGGTGTTTTGTGTCATTGCATGAACAATTAGGTCATTTTCGTCCTCCCTAGGCTTATTCTTGTCCAATTAGTGCTTCTAACCAATCTTGTGCATCCAATAGGTGTTTTTGTGTCATTGGAAGAATATTTACGTCATTTTTGTCCTCCCTAGGCTAATTCTTGTCCAATTAGGGTTTCTAACCAATCTTGTGCATCCAATAGGTGTTTTGTGTCATTGCATGAACAATTAGGTCATTTTCGTCCTCCCTAGGCTTATTCTTGTCCAATTAGTGCTTCTAACCAATCTTGTGCATCCAATAGGTGTTTTTGTGTCATTGGAAGAATATTTAGGTCATTTTCGTCCTCCCTAGGCTAATTCTTGTCCAATTAGGGTTTCTAACCAATCTTGTGCATGCAATAGGTGTTTTGTGTCATTGGATGAACAAGTAGGTCATTTTCGTCCTCCCTAGGCTTATTCTTGTCCAATTAGGTTTTTAACCAATCTCGTTCATCCAATAGGTGTTTTGTGTCATTGGATGAACATTTAGGTCATTTTCGTTCTCGCTAAACATAATCTTGTCCAATTAGGGTTCCTAACCAATCTTGGGCATCCAATAGGTGTTTTTGTGTCATTGGATGAACATTTAGGTCATTTTCGTCCTCCCTAGGCTTATGCTTGTCCAATTAGGGTTTCTAACCAATCTTGTGCATCCAATAGGTGTTTTGTGTCATTGGATGAACAATTAGGTCATTTTCATCCACCCTAGGCTAATTCTTGTCCAATTAGGGTTTTTAACCAATCTTGTGCATCCAATAGGTGTTTTGTGTCATTGGATGAACAATTAGGTTATTTTCGTCCTCCCTAGGCTTATACTTGTCAAATTAGGGTTTCTAACCAATCTTGTGCATCCAATAGGTGTTTTTGTGTCATTGGAAGAATATTTAGGTCATTTTCGTCCTCCCTAGGCTAATTCTTGTCCAATTAGGGTTTCTAACCAATCATGTGCATCCAATAGGTTTTTTTGTGTCATTGGATGAACATTTAGGTCATTTTCGTCCTCCCTAGGCTTAAGCTTGTCCAATTAGGGTTTCTAACCAATCTTGTGCATCCATTAGGTGTTTTGTGTCATTGGATGAACATTTAGGTCATTTTCTTCCTCCCTAGGCTTATGCTTGTCCAATTAGGGTTTCTAACCAATCTTGTGCATCCAATAGGTGTTTTTGTGTCATTGGATGAACAATTAGGTCATTTTCGTCCACCCTAGGCTAATTCTTGTCCAATTAGGGTTTTTAACCAATCTTGTGCATCCAATAGGTGTTTTGTGTTATTGGATGAAGAATTAGGTCATTTTCGTCCTCCCTAGGCTAATTCTTGTCCAATTAGGGTTTTTAACCAATCTTGTGCATCCATTAGGTATTTTTGTGTCATTGGAAGAATATTTAGGTCATTTTCGTCCTCATTAGGCTAATTCTTGTCCAATAAGGGTTTCTAACCAATCTTGTGCATCCAATAGCTGTTTTGTGTCATTGGATGAACATTTAGGTCATTTTCGTCCTCCCTAAACTTGATCTTGTCCAATTAGGGTTTCTAACCAATCTTGTGCATCCAATAGGTGTTTTGTGTCATTGGATGAACAATTAGGTCATTTTCGTCCACCCTAGGCTAATTCTTGTCCAATTAGGGTTTTTAACCAATCTTGTGCATCCAATAGGTGTTTTGTGTCATTGGATGAAGAATTAGGTCATTTTCGTCCTCCCTAGGCTAATTCTTGTCCAATTATGGTTTTTAACCAATCTTGTGCATCCATTAGGTATTTTTGTGTCATTGGAAGAATATTTAGGTCATTTTCGTCCTCCCTAGGCTAATTCTTGTCCAATAAGGGTTTCTAACCAATCTTGTGCATCCAATAGCTGTTTTGTGTCATTGGATGAACATTTAGGTCATTTTCGTCCTCCCTAAACTTGATCTTGTCCAATTAGGGTTTCTAACCAATCTTGTGCATCCAATAGGTGTTTTTGTGTCATCGGATGAACATTGAGGTCATTTTCGTCCTCCCTAGGCTTATGGATTTCCAATTAGGGTTTCTAACCAATCTTGTGCATCCAATAGGTGTTTTTGTGTCATTGGATGAAAAATTAGGTCATTTTCGTCCACCCTAGGCTAATTCTTGTCCAATTAGGGTTTTTAACCAATCTTGTGCATCCAATAGGTGTTTTGTGTCATTGGATGAACAATTAGGTCATTTTCGTCCTCCCTAGGCTTATTCTTGTCAAATTAGGGTTTCTAACCAATCTTGTGCATCCAATAGGTGTTTTTGTGTCATTCGAAGAATATTTAGGTCATAATCGTCCTCCCTACACTTAATCTTGTCCAATTAGGGTTTTTAACCAATCTTGTGCATCCAGTAGGTGTTTTGTGTCATTGGATGAACATTTAGGTCATTTTCGTCCTTCCTAAACTTAATCTTGTCCAATTAGGGTTTCTAACCAATCTTGTGCATCCAATAGGTGTTTTTGTGTCGTTGGAAGAACAATTAGGTGATTTTCGTCCTCCCTAAGCTAATTCTTGTCCAATTAGGGTTTCTAACCAATCTTTTGCATCCAATAGGTGTTTTGTGTCGTTTGATGAATATTTAGGTCATTTTCGTCCTCCCTACACTTAATCTTGTCCAATTAAGGTTTCTAACCAATCTTGTGCATCCAATAGGTGTTTTTGTGTCATTGGATGAACATTTAGGTCTTTTTCGTCCTCCCTAAACTTAATCTTGTCCAATTACGGTTTCTAACCAATCTTGTGTATCCAATAGGTGTTTTTGTGTCATTGGATGAATAATTAGGTCATTTTCGTCCTCCCTAGGCTAATTCTTGTCCAATTAGGGTTTCTAACCAATCTTGTACATCCAATAGGTGTTTTGTGTCATTGGATGAACAATTAGGTCATTTTCGTCCTCCCTAGGCTTATTCTTGTCAAATTAGGGTTTCTAACCGATCTTGTGCATCCAATAGGTGTTTTTGTTTCATTGGAAGAATATTTAGGTCATAATCGTCCTCCCTACAATTAATCTTGTCCAATTAGGGTTTTTAACCAATCTTGTGCATCCAATTGGTGTTTTGTGTCATTGGATGAACATTTAGGTCATTTTCGTCCTTCCTAAACTTAATCTTCTCCAATTAGGGTTTCTAACCAATCTTGTGCATCCAATAGGTTTTTTTGTGTCAATGGATGAACAATTAGGTCATTTTCGTCCTCCCTAGGCTTATGCTTGTCCAATTAGGGTTTCTAACCAATCTTATGCATGCAATAGGTGTTTTTGTGTCATTCGATGAACAATAAGGTCATTTTCGTCCACCCTAGGCTAATTCTTGTCCAATTAGGGTTTTTAACCAATCTTGTGCATCCAATAGGTGTTTTGTGTCATTGGATTAACATTTAGGTCATTTTCGTCCTCTTTAAACTTAATCTTGTCCAATTACGGTTTGTAACCAATCTTGTGCATCCAATAGGTGTTTTTGTGTCATTGGATGAACATTTAGGTCATTTTCTTCCTACCTAGGCTTATGCTTGCCTATTTAGGGTTTCTAACCAATTTTGTGCATCCAATAGGTATTTTTGTGTCATTGGATGAACAATTAGGTCATTTTCGTCCACCCTAGGCTAATTCTTGTCCAATTAGGGTTTTTAACCAATCTTGTGCATCCAATAGGTGTTTTGTGTCATTGGATGAACAATTAGGTCATTTTCGTCCTCCCTAGGCTTATTCTTGTCAAATTAGGGTTTCTAACCAATCTTGTGCATCCAATAGGTGTTTTTGTGTCATTGGAAGAATATTTAGGTCATAATCGTCCTCCCTACACTTAATCTTGTCCAATTAGGGTTTTTAACCAATCTTGTGCATCCAATAGGTGTTTTGTGTCATTGGAAGAATATTTAGGTCATAATCGTCCTCCCTACACTTAATCTTGTCCAATTAGGGTTTTTAACCAATCTTGTGCATCCAATAGGTGTTTTGTGTCATTGGATGAACATTTAGGTCATTTTCGTCCTCTTTAAACTTAATCTTGTCCAATTACGGTTTGTAACCAATCTTGTGCATCCAATAGGTGTTTTTGTGTCATTGGATGAACATTTAGGTCATTTTCTTCCTCCCTAGGCTTATGCTTGCCTATTTAGGGTTTCTAACCAATCTTGTGCATCCAATAGGTATTTTTGTGTCATTGGATGAACAATTAGGTCATTTTCGTCCACCCTAGGCTAATTCTTGTCCAATTAGGGTTTTTAACCAATCTTGTGCATCCAATAGGTGTTTTGTGTCATTGGATGAACAATTAGGTCATTTTCCTCCTCCCTTGGCTTATTCTTGTCAAATTAGGGTTTCTAACCAATCTTGTGCATCCAATAGGTGTTTTTGTGTCATTGGAAGAATATTTAGGTCATAATCGTCCTCCCTACACTTAATCTTGTCCAATTAGGGTTTTTAACCAATCTTGTGCATCCAATAGGTGTTTTGTGTCATTGGATGAACATTTAGGTCATTTTCGTCCTTCCTAAACTTAATCTTGTCCGATTAGGGTTTCTAACCAATCTTGTGCATCCAATAGGTGTTTTTGTGTCGTTGGAAGAACAATTAGGTGATTTTCGTCCTCCCTAAGCTAATTCTTTTCCAATTAGGGTTTCTAACCAATCTTTTGCATCCAATAGGTGTTTTGTGTCATTGGATGAATATTTAGGTCATTTTTGTCCTCCCTACACTTAATCATGTCCAATTAAGGTTTCTAACCAATCTTGTGCATCCAACAGGTGTTTTTGTGCCATTGGATGAACATTTAGGTCTTTTTCGTCCTCCCTAAACTTAATCTTGTCCAATTACGGTTTCTAACCAATCTTGTGTATCCAATAGGTGTTTTTGTGTCATTGGATGAATAATTAGGTCATTTTCGTCCTCCCTAGGCTAATTCTTGTCCAATTAGGGTTTCTAACCAATCTTGTGCATCCAATAGGTGTTTTTGTGTCATTGGAAGAATATTTAGGTCATTTTCGTCCTCCCTAGGCTAATTCTTGTCCAATTAGGGTTTCTAACCAATCTTGTGCATGCAATAGGTGTTTTTGTGTCATTGGATGAACATTTAGGTCTTTTTCGTCCTCCCTAAACTTAATCTTGTCCAATTACGGTTTCTAACCAATCTTGTGTATCCAATAGGTGTTTTTGTGTCATTGGATGAATAATTAGGTCATTTTCGTCCTCCCTAGGCTAATTCTTGTCCAATTAGGGTTTCTAACCAATCTTGTGCATCCAATAGGTGTTTTGTGTCATTGGATAAACAAGTAGGTCATTTTAGTCCTCCCTAGGCTTATTCTTGTCCATTTAGGGTTTTAAACCAATCTTGTGCATCCAATAGGTGTTTTGTGTCATTGGATGATCATTTAGGTCTTTTTCGTCCTCCCTAAACTTAATATTTTCCAATTAGGGTTTCTAACCAATTTTATGCATCCAATAGGTGTTTTGTGTCATTGCATGAACAATTAGGTCATTTTCGTCCTCCCTAGGCTTATTCTTGTCCAATTAGTGCTTCTAACCAATCTTGTGCATCCAATAGGTGTTTTTGTGTCATTGGAAGAATATTTAGGTCATTTTCGTCCTCCCTAGGCTAATTCTTGTCCAATTAGGGTTTCTAACCAATCTTGTGCATGCAATAGGTGTTTTGTGTCATTGGATGAACAATTAGGTCATTTTCGTCCTCCCTAGGCTTATTCTTGTCCAATTAGGGTTTTTAACCAATCTTGTGCATCCAATAGGTGTTTTGTGTCATTGGATGAACATTTAGGTCATTTTCGTCGCCCCTAAACTTAATCTTGTCCAATTAGGATTTCTAACCAATCTTGTGCATCCAATAGGTGTTTTTGTGTCATTGGATGAACATTTAGGTCATTTTCGTCCTCCCTAGGCTTATTCTTGTCCAATTAGGATTTCTAACCAATCTTGTGCATCCAATAGGTGTTTTTGTGTCATTGGATGAACATTTAGGTCATTTTCGTCCTACCTAGGCTTATTCTTGTCCAACTAGGGTTTTTAACCAATCTTGTGCATCCAATAGGTGTTTTGTGTCATTGGATGAACATTTAGCACATTTTCGTCGCCCCTAAACTTAATCTTGTCCAATTAGGATTTCTAACCAATCTTGTGCATCCAATAGGTGTTTTTGTGTCATTGGATGAACATTTAGGTCATTTTCGTCCTCCCTAGGCTTATTCTTGTCCAATTAGGGTTTCTAACCAATCTTGTGCATCCAATAGGTGTTTTTGTGTCATTGGATGAACAATTAGGTCATTTTCGTCCACCCTAGGCTAATTCTTGTCCAATTAGAGTTTCTAACCAATCTTGTGCATCCAATTGGTCTTTTGTGTCATTGGATGAACAATTAGGTCATTTTCGTCCTCCCTAGGCTAATTCTTGTCCAACTAGGGTTTTTAACCAATCTTGTGCATCCAATAGGTGTTTTGTGTCATTGGATGAACATTTAGGTCATTTTCGTCTTCCCTAAACTTAATCTTGTCCAATTAGGGTTTCTAACCAATCTTGTGCATCCAATAGGTGTTTTTGTGTCATTGGATGAACAATTAGGTCATTTTCGTCCACCCTAGGCTAATTCTTGTCCAATTAGGGTTTCTAACCAATCTTGTGCATCCAATTGGTCTTTTGTGTCATTGGATGAACAATTAGGTCATTTTCGTCCTCCCTAGGCTAATTCTTGTCCAACTAGGGTTTTTAACCAATCTTGTGCATCCAATAGGTGTTTTGTGTCATTGGATGAACAATTAGGTCATTTTCGTCCACCCTAGGCTAATTGTTGTCAAATTAGGGTTTCTAACTAATCTTGTGCATCCAATTGGTCTTTTGTGTCATTGGATGAACAATTAGGTCATTTTCGTCCTCCCTAGGCTAATTCTTGTCCAATTAGGGTTTCTAGCCAATCTTGTGCATCCAATAGGTGTTTTGTGTCATTGGATGAACATTTAGGTCATTTTCGTCCCCCCTAAACTTAATCTTGTCCAATTAGGGTTTCTAACCAATCTTGTGCATCCAATAGGTGTTTTTGTGTCATTGGATGAACATTTCGGTCGTTTTCGTCCTCCCTAGGCTTATTCTTGTCCAATTAGGGTTTCTAACCAATCTTGTGCATCCAATAGGTGTTTTGTGTCATTGGATGAACAAGTAGGTCATTTTCGTCCTCGCTAGGCTTATTCTTATCCAATTAGGGTTTTTAACCAATCTTGTGCATCCAATAGGTGTTTTGTGTCATTGGATGAACATTTAGGTCATTTTCGTCCTCCCTACACTTAATCTTGTCCAATTAGGGTTTCTAACCAATCTTGTGCATCCAATAGGTGTTTTTGTGTCATTGGATGAACATTTAGGTCATTTTTGTCCTCCCTAGGCTTATGCGTGTCCAATTAGGGTTTCTAACCACTCTTGTGCATCCAATAGGTGTTTTTGTGTCATTGGAGGAACAATTAGGTTATTTTCGTCCAACCTAGGCTAATTCTTGTCCAATTAGGGTTTCTAACCAATCTTGTGCATCCAATTGGTGTTTTGTGTCATTGGATGAACAATTAGGTCATTTTCGTCCTCCCGAGGTTAATTCTTGTCCAATTAGGGTTTTTAACCAATCTTGTGCATCCAATAGGTGTTTTGTGTCATTGGATGAACATTTAGGTCATTTTCGTCTTCCCTAAACTTAATCTTGTCCTATTAGGGTTTCTAACCAATCTTATGAATCCAATAGGTGTTTTTGTGTCATTGGATGAACAATTAGGTCATTTTCGTCCACCCTAGGCTAATTCTTGTCCAATTAGGGTTTCTAACCAATCTTGTGCATCCAATTGGTCTTTTGTGTCATTGGATGAACAATTAGGTCATTTTCGTCCTCCCGAGGCTAATTCTTGTCCAATTAGGGTTTTTAACCAATCTTGTGCATCCAATAGGTGTTTTGTGTCATTGGATGAACATTTAGGTCATTTTCGTCTTCCCTAAACTTAATCTTGTCCAATTAGGGTTTCTAACCAATCTTATGAATCCAATAGGTGTTTTTGTGTCATTGGATGAACAATTAGGTCATTTTCGTCCACCCTAGGCTAATTCTTGTCCAATTAGGGTTTCTAACCAATCTTGTGCATCCAATTGGTCTTTTGTGTCATTGGATGAACAATTAGGTCATTTTCGTCCTCCCTAGGCTAATTCTTGTCCAATTAGGGTTTCTAACCAATCTTGTGCATCCAATTGGTGTTTTGTGTCATTGGATGAAATATTAGGTCATTTTCGTCCTCCCGATGCTAATTCTTGTCCAATTAGGGTTTTTAACCAATCTTGTGCATCCAATAGGTGTTTTGTGTCATTGGATGAACATTTAGGTCATTTTCGTCCCCCCAAAACTTAATCTTGTCCAATTAGGGTTTCTAGCCAATCTTGTGCATCCAATAGGTGTTTTTGTGTCATTGGATGAACATTTACGTCATTTTCGTCCTCCCTAAACTTAATCTTGTCCAATTAGGATTTCTAACCAATCTTGTGCATCCAATAGGTGTTTTTGTGTCATTGGATGAACATTTAGGTCATTTTCGTCCTCCCTAGGCTTATGCTTGTCCAATTAGGGTTTCTAACCAATCTTGTGCATCCAATAGGTGTTTTTGTGTCATTGGATGAACAATTAGGTCATTTTCGTCCCCCCTAGGCTAATTCTTGTCCAATTAGGGTTTTTAACCAATCTTGTGCATCCAATAGGTGTTTTGTGTCATTGGATGAAGAATTAGGTCATTTTCGTCCTCCCTAGGCTAATTCTTGTCCAATTAGGGTTTTTAACCAATCTTGTGCATCCATTTGGTATTTTTGTGTCATTGGAAGAATATTTAGGTCATTTTCGTCCTCCCTAGGCTAATTCTTGTCCAATAAGGGTTTCTAACCAATCTTGTGCATCCAATAGCTGTTTTGTGTCATTGGATGAACATTTAGGTCATTTTCGTCCTCCCTAAACTTGATCTTGTCCAATTAGGGTTTCTAACCAATCTTGTGCATCCAATAGGTGTTTTTGTGTCATCGGAAGAAGATTGAGGTCATTTTCGTCCTCCCTAGGCTTATGGTTGTCCAATTAGGGTTTCTAACCAATCTTGTGCATCCAATAGGTGTTTTTGTGTCATTGGATGAACAATTAGGTTATTTTCGTCCATCCTAGGCTAATTCTTGTCCAATTAGGGTTTTTAACCAATCTTGTGCATCCAATAGGTGTTTTGTGTCATTGGATGAACAATTAGGTCATTTTCGTCCTCCCTAGGCTTATTCTTGTCAAATTAGGGTTTCTAACCAATCTTGTGCATCCAATAGGTGTTTTTGTGTCATTGGAAGAATATTTAGGTCATAATCGTCCTCCCTGCACTTAATCTTGTCCAATTAGGGTTTTTAACCAATCTT
Source organism: Cicer judaicum (assembly GCA_037974835.1). Taxonomy (NCBI): domain Eukaryota; kingdom Viridiplantae; phylum Streptophyta; class Magnoliopsida; order Fabales; family Fabaceae; genus Cicer; species Cicer judaicum. Next base: position 157,818 of record JBBPBS010000917.1, read on the forward strand.
GTGCATCCAATAGGTGTTTTGTGTCATTGGATGAACATTTAGGTCATTTTCGTCCTTCCTAAACTTAATCTTGTCCAATTAGGGTTTCTAACCAATCTTGTGCATCCAATAGGTGTTTTTGTGTCGTTGGAAGAACAATTAGGTGATTTTCGTCCTCCCTAAGCTAATTCTTGTCCAATTAGGGTTTCTAACCAATCTTTTGCATCCAATAGGTGTTTTGTGTCATTGGAGGAATATTTAGGTCATTTTCGTCCTCCCTACACTTAATCTTGTCCAATTAAGGTTTCTAACCAATCTTGTGCATCCAATAGGTGTTTTTGTGTCATTGGATGAACATTTAGGTCTTTTTCGTCCTCCCTAAACTTAATCTTGTCCAATTACGGTTTCTAACCAATCTTGTGTATCCAATAGGTGTTTTTGTGTCATTGGATGAATAATTAGGTCATTTTCGTCCTCCCTAGGCTAATTCTTGTCCAATTAGGGTTTCTAACCAATCTTGTACATCCAATAGGTGTTTTGTGTCATTGGATGAACAATTAGGTCATTTTCGTCCTCCCTAGGCTTATTCTTGTCAAATTAGGGTTTTTAACCGATCTTTTGCATCCAATAGGTGTTTTTGTTTCATTGGAAGAATATTTAGGTCATAATCGTCCTCCCTACAATTAATCTTGTCCAATTAGGGTTTTTAACCAATCTTGTGCATCCAATTGGTGTTTTGTGTCATTGGATGAACATTTAGGTCATTTTCGTCCTTCCTAAACTTAATCTTCTCCAATTAGGGTTTCTAACCAATCTTGTGCATCCAATAGGTTTTTTTGTGTCAATGGATGAACAATTAGGTCATTTTCGTCCTCCCTAGGCTTATGCTTGTCCAATTAGGGTTTCTAACCAATCTTATGCATGCAATAGGTGTTTTTGTGTCATTCGATGAACAATAAGGTCATTTTCGTCCACCCTAGGCTAATTCTTGTCCAATTAGGGTTTTTAACCAATCTTGTGCATCCAATAGGTGTTTTGTGTCATTGGATTAACATTTAGGTCATTTTCGTCCTCTTTAAACTTAATCTTGTCCAATTACGGTTTGTAACCAATCTTGTGCATCCAATAGGTGTTTTTGTGTCATTGGATGAACATTTAGGTCATTTTCTTCCTACCTAGGCTTATGCTTGCCTATTTAGGGTTTCTAACCAATTTTGTGCATCCAATAGGTATTTTTGTGTCATTGGATGAACAATTAGGTCATTTTCGTCCACCCTAGGCTAATTCTTGTCCAATTAGGGTTTTTAACCAATCTTGTGCATCCAATAGGTGTTTTGTGTCATTGGATGAACAATTAGGTCATTTTCGTCCTCCCTAGGCTTATTCTTGTCAAATTAGGGTTTCTAACCAATCTTGTGCATCCAATAGGTGTTTTTGTGTCATTCGAAGAATATTTAGGTCATAATCGTCCTCCCTACACTTAATCTTGTCCAATTAGGGTTTTTAACCAATCTTGTGCATCCAGTAGGTGTTTTGTGTCATTGGATGAACATTTAGGTCATTTTCGTCCTTCCTAAACTTAATCTTGTCCAATTAGGGTTTCTAACCAATCTTGTGCATCCAATAGGTGTTTTTGTGTCGTTGGAAGAACAATTAGGTGATTTTCGTCCTCCCTAAGCTAATTCTTGTCCAATTAGGGTTTCTAACCAATCTTTTGCATCCAATAGGTGTTTTGTGTCATTGGATGAACATTTTGGTCATTTTCGTCCTTCCTAAACTTAATCTTGTCCAATTAGGGTTTCTAACCAATTAGGGTTTCTAACCAATCATGTGCATCCAACAGGTTTTTTTGTGTCATTGGATGAACATTTAGGTCATTTTCGTCCTCCCTAGGCTTATGCTTGTCCAATTAGGGTTTCTAACCAATCTTGTGCATCCATTAGGTGTTTTGTGTCATTGGATGAACATTTAGGTCATTTTCTTCCTCCCTAGGCTTATGCTTGTCCAATTAGGGTTTCTAACCAATCTTGTGCATCCAATAGGTGTTTTTGTGTCATTGGATGAACAAGTAGGTCATTTTCGTCCTCCCTAGGCTTATTCTTGTCCAATTAGGGTTTTTAACCAATCTTGTGCATCCAATAGGTGTTTTGTGTCATTGGATGAACATTTAGGTCATTTTCTTCCTCGCTGAACTTAATCTTGTCCAATTAGGGTTTCTAACCAATCTTGTGCATCCAATAGGTGTTTTTGTGTCATTGGATGAACATTTAGGTCATTTTCGTCCTCCCTAGGCTTATGCTTGTCCAATTAGGGTTTCTAACTAATCTTGTGCATCCAATAGGTGTTTTGTGTCATTGGATGAACAATTAGGTCATTTTCGTCCACCCTAGGCTAATTCTTGTGCAATTAGGGTTTTTAATCAATCTTGTGCATCCAATAGGTGTTTTGTGTCATTGGATGAACAATTAGGTTATTTTCGTCCTCCCTAGGCTTATACTTGTCAAATTAGGGTTTCTAACCAATCTTGTGCATCCAATAGGTGTTTTTGTGTCATTGGAAGAATATTTAGGTCATTTTCGTCCTCCCTAGGCTAATTCTTGTCCAATTAGGGTTTCTAACCAATCATGTGCATCCAATAGGTTTTTTTGTGTCATTGGATGAACATTTAGGTCATTTTCGTCCTCCCTAGGCTTAAGCTTGTCCAATTAGGGTTTCTAACCAATCTTGTGCATCCATTAGGTGTTTTGTGTCATTGGATGAACATTTAGGTCATTTTCTTCCTCCCTAGGCTTATGCTTGTCCAATTAGGGTTTCTAACCAATCTTGTGCATCCAATAGGTGTTTTTGTGTCATTGGATGAACAATTAGGTCATTTTCGTCCTCCCTAGGCTAATTCTTGTCCAATTAGGGTTTTTGACCAATCTTGGGCATCCAATAGGTGTTTTTGTGTCATTGGATGAACAATTAGGTCATTTTCGTCCACCCTAGGCTAATTCTTGTCCAATTAGGGTTTTTAACCAATCTTGTGCATCCAATAGGTGTTTTGTGTCATTGGATGAACATTTAGGTCATTTTCGTCCTTCTTAAACTTAATCTTGTCCAATTAGGGTTTCTAACCAATCTTGTGCATCCAATAGGTGTTTTTGTGTCATTGGATGAACATTTAGGTCTTTTTCGTCCTCCCTAAACTTAATCTTGTCCAATTACGGTTTCTAACCAATCTTGTGTATCCAATAGGTGTTTTTGTGTCATTGGATGAATAATTAGGTCATTTTCGTCCTCCCTAGGCTAATTCTTGTCCAATTAGGGTTTCTAACCAATCTTGTACATCCAATAGGTGTTTTGTGTCATTGGATGAACAATTAGGTAATTTCGTCCTCCCTAGGCTTATTCTTGTCAAATTAGGGTTTCTAACCAATCTTGTGCATCCAATAGGTGTTTTTGTTTCATTGGAAGAATATTTAGGTCATAATCGTCCTCCCTACAATTAATCTTGTCCAATTAGGGTTTTTAACCAATCTTGTGCATCCAATAGGTGTTTTGTGTCATTGGATGAACATTTAGGTCATTTTCGTCCTTCCTAAACTTAATCTTGTCCAATTAGGGTTTCTAACCAATCTTGTGCATCCAATAGGTTTTTTTGTGTCAATGGATGAACAATTAGGTCATTTTCGTCCTCCCTAGGCTTATGCTTGTCCAATTAGGGTTTCTAACCAATCTTGTGCATGCAATAGGTGTTTTTGTGTCATTCGATGAACAATAAGGTCATTTTCGTCCACCCTAGGCTAATTCTTGTCCAATTAGGGTTTTTAACCAATCTTGTGCATCTAATAGGTGTTTTGTGTCATTGGATTAACATTTAGGTCATTTTCGTCCTCTTTAAACTTAATCTTGTCCAATTACGGTTTGTAACCAATCTTGTGCATCCAATAGGTGTTTTTGTGTCATTGGATGAACATTTAGGTCATTTTCTTCCTCCCTAGGCTTATGCTTGCCTATTTAGGGTTTCTAACCAATCTTGTGCATCCAATAGGTATTTTTGTGTCATTGGATGAACAATTAGGTCATTTTCGTCCACCCTAGGCTAATTCTTGTCCAATTAGGGTTTTTAACCAATCTTGTGCATCCAATAGGTGTTTTGTGTCATTGGATGAACAATTAGGTCATTTTCCTCCTCCCTTGGCTTATTCTTGTCAAATTAGGGTTTCTAACCAATCTTGTGCATCCAATAGGTGTTTTTGTGTCATTGGAAGAATATTTAGGTCATAATCGTCCTCCCTACACTTAATCTTGTCCAATTAGGGTTTTTAACCAATCTTGTGCATCCAATAGGTGTTTTGTGTCATTGGATGAACATTTAAGTCATTTTAGTCCTCCCTAGGCTTATTCTTGTCCAATTAGGGTTTTAAACCAATCTTGTGCATCCAATAGGTGTTTTGTGTCATTGCATGAACAATTATGTCTTTTTCGTCCTCCCATGGCTTATTCTTGTCCAATTAGTGCTTCTAACCAATCTTGTGCATCCAATAGGTGTTTTTGTGTCATTGGAAGAATATTTAGGTCATTTTCGTCCTCCCTAGGCTAATTCTTGTCCAATTAGGGTTTCTAACCAATCTTGTGCATGCAATAGGTGTTTTTGTGTCATTGGATAAACATTGAGGTCTTTTTCGTCCTCCCTAAACTTAATCCTGTCCAATTACGGTTTCTAACCAATCTTGTGTATCCAATAGGTGTTATTGTGTCATTGGATGAATAATTATGTCATTTTCGTCCTCCCTAGGCTAATTCTTGTCCAATTAGGGTTTCTAACCAATCTTGTGCATCCAATAGGTGTTTTGTGTCATTGGATGAACAAGTAGGTCATTTTCGTCCTCCCTAGGCTTATTCTTGTCCAATTAGGGTTTTTAACCAATCTTGTGCATCCAATAGGTGTTTTGTGTCATTGGATGAACATTTAGGTCATTTTCGTCCTCGCTAAACTTAATCATGTCCAATTAGGGTTTCTAAGAAATCTTGTGCATCCAATAGGTGTTTTTGTGTCATTGGATGAACATTTAGGTCATTTTCGTCCTCCCTAGGCTTATGCTTGTCCAATTAGGGTTTCTAACCAATCTTGTGCATCCAATAGGTGTTTTTGTGTCATTGGATGAACAATTAGGTCATTTTCGTCCACCCTAGGCTAATTCTTGTCCAATTAGGGTTTTTAACCAATCTTGGGCATCCAATAGGTGTTTTGTGTCATTGGATGAACAATTAGGTCATTTTCGTCCTCCCTAGGCTTATTCTTGTCAAATTAGGGTTTCTAACCAATCTTGTGCATCCAATAGGTGTTTTTGTGTCATTGGAAGAATATTTAGGTCATAATCGTCCTCCCTACACTTAATCTTGTCCAATTAGGGTTTTTAACCAATCTTGTGCATCCAATAGGTGTTTTGTGTCATTGGATGAACATTTAGGTCATTTTCGTCCTTCCTAAACTTAATCTTGTCCAATTAGGGTTTCTAACCAATCTTGTGCATCCAATAGGTGTTTTTGTGTCGTTGGAAGAACAATTAGGTGATTTTCGTCCTCCTTAAGCTAATTCTTGTCCAATTAGGGTTTCTAACCAATCTTGTGCATCCAATAGGTGTTTTTGTGTCGTTGGAAGAACAATTAGGTGATTTTCGTCCTCCTTAAGCTAATTCTTGTCAATTAAGGTTTCTAACCAATCTTGTGCATCCAATAGGTGTTTTTGTGTCATTGGATGAACATTTAGATCTTTTTCGTCCTCCCTAAACTTAATCTTGTCCAATTACGGTTTCTAACCAATCTTGTGTATCCAGTAGGTGTTTTTGTGTCATTGGATGAATAATTAGGTCATTTTCGTCCTCCCTAGGCTAATTCTTGTCCAATTAGGGTTTCTAACCAATCTTGTGCATCCAATAGGTGTTTTGTGTCATTGGATGAACAAGTAGGTCATTTTAGTCCTTCCTAGGCTTATTCTTGTCCAATTAGGGTTTTAAACCAATCTTGTGCATCCAATAGGTGTTTTGTGTCATTGGATGAACATTTAGGTCTTTTTCGTCCTCCCTAAACTTATTCTTTTCCAATTAGGGTTTCTAACCAATCTTGTGCATCCAATAGGTGTTTTGTGTCATTGCATGAACAATTAGGTCATTTTCGTCCTCCCTAGGCTTATTCTTGTCCAATTAGTGCTTCTAACCAATCTTGTGCATCCAATAGGTGTTTTTGTGTCATTGGAAGAATATTTAGGTCATTTTCGTCCTCCCTAGGCTAATTCTTGTCCAATTAGGGTTTCTAACCAATCTTGTGCATGCAATAGGTGTTTTGTGTCATTGGATGAACAAGTAGGTCATTTTCGTCCTCCCTAGGCTTATTCTTGTCCAATTAGGTTTTTAACCAATCTCGTTCATCCAATAGGTGTTTTGTGTCATTGGATGAACATTTAGGTCATTTTCGTTCTCGCTAAACATAATCTTGTCCAATTAGGGTTCCTAACCAATCTTGGGCATCCAATAGGTGTTTTTGTGTCATTGGATGAACATTTAGGTCATTTTCGTCCTCCCTAGGCTTATGCTTGTCCAATTAGGGTTTCTAACCAATCTTGTGCATCCAATAGGTGTTTTGTGTCATTGGATGAACAATTAGGTCATTTTCGTCCACCCTAGGCTAATTCTTGTCCAATTAGGGTTTTTAACCAATCTTGTGCATCCAATAGGTGTTTTGTGTCATTGGATGAAGAATTAGGTCATTTTCGTCCTCCCTAGGCTAATTCTTGTCCAATTATGGTTTTTAACCAATCTTGTGCATCCATTAGGTATTTTTGTGTCATTGGAAGAATATTTAGGTCATTTTCGTCCTCCCTAGGCTAATTCTTGTCCAATAAGGGTTTCTAACCAATCTTGTGCATCCAATAGCTGTTTTGTGTCATTGGATGAACATTTAGGTCATTTTCGTCCTCCCTAAACTTGATCTTGTCCAATTAGGGTTTCTAACCAATCTTGTGCATCCAATAGGTGTTTTTGTGTCATTGGATGAACAATTAGGCCATTTTCGTGCACCCTAGGCTAATTCTTGTCCAATTAGGGTTTTTAACCAATCTTGTGCATCCAATAGGTGTTTTGTGTCATTGGATGAACCATTAGGTCATTTTCGTCCTCCCTAGGCTTATTCTTGTCAAATTAGGGTTTCTAACCAATCTTGTGCATCCAATAGGTGTTTTTGTTTCATTGGAAGAATATTTAGGTCATAATCGTCCTCCCTACAATTAATCTTGTCCAATTAGGGTTTTTAACCAATCTTGTGCATCCAATAGGTGTTTTGTGTCATTGGATGAACATTTAGGTCATTTTCGTCCTTCCTAAACTTAATCTTGTCCAATTAGGGTTTCTAACCAATTAGGGTTTCTAACCAATCATGTGCATCCAACAGGTTTTTTTGTGTCATTGGATGAATATTTAGGTCATTTTCGTCCTCCCTAGGCTTATGCTTGTCCAATTAGGGTTTCTAACCAATCTTGTGCATCCATTAGGTGTTTTGTGTCATTGGATGAACATTTAGGTCATTTTCTTCCTCCCTAGGCTTATGCTTGTCCAATTAGGGTTTCTAACCAATCTTGTGCATCCAATAGGTGTTTTTGTGTCATTGGAAGAATATTGAGGTCATAATCGTCCTCCCTACACTTAATCTTGTCCAATTAAGGTTTCTAACCAATCTTGTGCATCCAATAGGTGTTTTTGTGTCATTGGATGAACATTTAGGTCTTTTTCGTCTTCCCTAAACTTAATCTTGTCCAATTACGGTTTCTAACCAATCTTGTGTATCCAATAGGTGTTTTTGTGTCATTGGATGAATAATTAGGTCATTTTCGTCCTCCCTAGGCTAATTCTTGTCCAATTAGGGTTTCTAACCAATCTTGTGCATCCAATAGGTGTTTTGTGTCATTGGATGAACAAGTAGGTCATTTTAGTCCTCCCTAGGCTTATTCTTGTCCAATTTGGGTTTTAAACCAATCTTGTGCATCCAATAGGTGTTTTGTGTCATTGGATGAACATTTAGGTCTTTTTCGTCCTCCCTAAACTTAAGCTTGTCCAATTAGGGTTTCTAACCAATCTTTTGCATCCAATATGTGTTTTTTCTCATTGCATAAACAATTAGGTCATTTTCGTCCTCCCTAGGCTTATTCTTGTCCAATTAGTGCTTCTAACCAATCTTGTGCATCCAATAGGTGTTTTTGTGTCATTGGAAGAATATTTAGGTCATTTTCGTCCTCCCTAGGCTAATTCTTGTCCAATTAGGGTTTCTAACCAATCTTGTGCATCCAATAGGTGTTTTTGTGTCATTCGATGAACATTTAGGTCATTTTCATCCTCCCTAGGCTTATGCTTGTCCAATTAGGTTTTCTAACCAATCTTGTGGATCCAATAGGTGTTTTTGTGTCATTGGACGAACAATTAGGTCATTTTCGTCCACCCTAGGCTAATTCTTGTCCAATTAGGGTTTCTAACCAATCTTGTGCATCCAATAGGTGTTTTTGTGTCATTGGATGAACAATTAGGTCATTTTCTTCCTCCCTAGGCTAATTCTTGTCCAATTAGGGTTTTTAACCAATCTTGTGCATCCAATAGGTGTTTTGTGTCATTGGATGAACATTTAGGTCATTTTTGTCCTTCCTAAACTTAATCTTGTCCAATTAGGGTTTCTAACCAATCTTGTGCATCCAATAGGTGTTTTTGTGTCGTTGGAAGAACAATTAGGTGATTTTCGTCCTCCCTAAGCTAATTCTTGTCCAATTAGGGTTTTTAACCAATCTTGTGCATCCAATAGGTGTTTTGTGTCATTGGATGAACAATTAGGTCATTTTCGTCCTCCCTAGGCTTATTCTTGTCAAATTAGGGTTTCTAACCAATCTTGTGCATCCAATAGGTGTTTTTGTGTCATTGGAAGAATATTTAGGTCATAATCGTCCTCCCTACAATTAATCTTGTCCAATTAGGGTTTTTAACCAATCTTGTGCATCCAATAGGTGTTTTGTGTCATTGGATGAACATTTAGGTCATTTTTGTCCTTCCTAAACTTAATCTTGTCCAATTAAGGTTTCTAACCAATCTTGTGCATCCAATAGGTTTTTTTGTGTCATTGGATGAACATTTAGGTCATTTTCGTCTTCTCTAGCCTTATGCTTGTCCAATTAGGGTTTCTAACCAATCTGTCATTGGATGAACAATTAGGTCATTTTCGTCCTCCCTAGGCTAATTCTTGTCCAATTAGGGTTTCTAACCAATCTTGTGCATCCAATAGGTGTTTTGTGTCATTGGATGAACAAGTAGGTCATTTTCGTCCTCCCTAGGCTTATTCTTGTCCAATTAGGGTTTTTAACCAATCTTGTGCATCCAATAGGTGTTTTGTGTCATTGGATGAACATTTAGGTCATTTTCGTCCTCGCTAAACTTAATCTTTTCCAATTAGGGTTTCTAACCAATCTTGTGCATCCAATAGGTGTTTTTGTGTCATTGGATGAACATTTAGGTCATTTTCGTCCTCCCTAGGCTTATTCTTGTCCAATTAGGGTTTCTAACCAATCTTGTGCATCCAATAGGTATTTTTGTGTCATTGGATGAACAATTAGGTCATTTTCGTCCACCCTAGGCTAATTCTTGTCCAATTAGGGTTTCTAACCAATCTTGTGCATCCAATTGGTCTTTTGTGTCATTGGATGAACAATTAGGTCATTTTCTTCCTCCCTAGGCTAATTCTTGTCCAATTAGGGTTTTTTACCAATCTTGTGCATCCAATAGGTGTTTTGTGTCATTGGATGAACAATTAGGTCATTTTCGTCCTCCCGAGGCTAATTCTTGTCCAATTAGGGTTTTTAACCAATCTTGTGCATCCAATAGGTGTTTTGTGTCATTGGATGAACATTTAGGTCATTTTCGTCCACCCTAGGCTAATTCTTGTCCAATTAGGGTTTTTAACCAATCTTGTGCATCCAATAGGTGTTTTGTGTCATTGGATGAACAATTAGGTTATTTTCGTCCTCCCTAGGCTTATACTTGTCAAATTAGGGTTTCTAACCAATCTTGTGCATCCAATAGGTGTTTTTGTGTCATTGGAAGAATATTTAGGTCATTTTCGTCCTCCCTAGGCTAATTCTTGTCCAATTAGGGTTTCTAACCAATCATGTGCATCCAATAGGTTTTTTTGTGTCATTGGATGAACATTTAGGTCATTTTCGTCCTCCCTAGGCTTATGCTTGTCCAATTACGGTTTCTAACCAATCTTGTGCATCCATTAGGTGTTTGGTGTCATTGGATGAACATTTAGGTCATTTTCTTCCTCCCTAGGCTTATGCTTGTCCAATTAGGGTTTCTAACCAATCTTGTGCATCCAATAGGTGTTTTTGTGTCATTGGATGAACAATTAGGTCATTTTCGTCCACCCTGGGCTAATTCTTGTCCAATTAGGGTTTTTAACCAATCTTGTGCATCCAATAGGTGTTTTGTGTCATTGGATGAAGAATTAGGTCATTTTCGTCCTCCCTAGGCAAATTCTTGTCCAATTAGGGTTTTTAACCAATCTTGTGCATCCATTTGGTATTTTTGTGTCATTGGAAGAATATTTAGGTCATTTTCGTCCTCCCTAGGCTAATTCTTGTCCAATAAGGGTTTCTAACCAATCTTGTGCATCCAATAGCTGTTTTGTGTCATTGGATGAACATTTAGGTCATTTTCGTCCTCCCTAAACTTGATCTTGTCCAATTAGGGTTTCTAACCAATCTTGTGCATCCAATAGGTGTTTTTGTGTCATCGGATGAACATTGAGGTCATTTTCGTCCTCCCTAGGCTTATGGTTGTCCAATTAGGGTTTCTAACCAATCTTGTGCATCCAATAGGTGTTTTTGTGTCATTGGATGAACATTTAGGTCTTTTTCGTCCTCCCTAAACTTAATCTTGTCCAATTACGGTTTCTAACCAATCTTGTGTATCCAATAGGTGTTTTTTTGTCTTGTGATGAATAATTAGGTCATTTTCGTCCTCCCTAGGCTAATTCTTGTCCAATTAGGGTTTCTAACCAATCTTGTGCATCCAATAGGTGTTTTGTGTCATTGGATGAACAAGTAGGTCATTTTAGTCCTCCCTAGGCTTATTCTTGTCCAATTTGGGTTTTAAACCAATCTTGTGCATCCAATAGGTGTTTTGTGTCATTGGATGAACATTTAGGTCTTTTTCGTCCTCCCTAAACTTAATCTTTTCCAATTAGGGTTTCTAACCAATCTTGTGTATCCAATAGGTATTTTGTGTCATTGCATGAACAATTAGGTCATTTTCGTCCTCCCTAGGCTTATTCTTGTCCAATTAGTGCTTCTAAACAATCTTGTGCATCCAATAGGTGTTTTTGTGTCATTGGAAGAATATTTAGGTCATTTTCGTCCTCCCTAGGCTAATTCTTGTCCAATTAGGGTTTCTAACCAATCTTGTGCATCCAATAGGTGTTTTGTGTCATTGGATGAACAAGTAGGTCATTTTCGTCTTCCCTAGGCTTATTCTTGTCCAATTAGGGTTTTAAAGCAATATTGTGCATCCAATAGGTGTTTTTGTGTCATTGCATGAACAATTAGCTCATTTTCGTCCACCATAGGCTAATGCTTGTCCAATTAGGGTTTTTAACCAATCTTGTGCATCTAATAGGTGTTTTGTGTCATTGGATGAACAATTAGGTCATTTTCGTCCTCCCTAGGCTTATTCTTGTCAAATTAGGGTTTCTAACCAATCTTGTGCATCCAATAGGTGTTTTTGTGTCATTGGAAGAATATTTAGGTCATAATCGTGCTCCCTACAATTAATCTTGTCCAATTAGGGTTTTTAACCAATCTTGTGCATCCAATAGGTGTTTTGTGTCATTGGATGAACATTTAGGTCATTTTCGTCCTTCCTAAACTTAATCTTGTCCAATTAGGGTTTCTAACCAATCTTGTGCATCCAATAGGTGTTTTTGTGTCGTTGGAAGAACAATTAGGTGATTTTCGTCCTCCCTAAGCTAATTCTTGTCCAATTAGGGTTTCTAACCAATCTTTTGCATCCAATAGGTGTTTTGTGTCATTGGATGAATATTTAGGTCATTTTCGTCCTCCCTACACTTAATCTTGTCCAATTAAGGTTTCTAACCAATCTTGTGCATCCAATAGGTGTTTTTGTGTCATTGGATTAACATTTAGGTCTTTTTCGTCCTCCCTAAACTTAATCTTGTCCAATTACGGTTTCTAACCAATCTTGTGTATCCAATAGGTGTTTTTGTGTCATTGGATGAATAATTAGGTCATTTTCGTCCTCCCTAGGCTAATTCTTGTCCAATTAGGGTTTCTAACCAATCTTGTGCATCCAATAGGTGTTTTGTGTCATTGGATGAACAAGTAGGTCATTTTAGTCCTCCCTAGGCTAATTCTTGTCCAATTAGGGTTTTAAACCAATCTTGTGCATCCAATAGGTGTTCTGTGTCATTGGATGAACATTTAGGTCTTTTTCGTCCTCCCTAAACTTAATCATTTCCAATTAGGGTTTCTAACCAATCTTGTGCATCCAATAGGTGTTTTGTGTCATTGCATGAACAATTAGGTCATTTTCGTCCTCCCTAGGCTTATTCTTGTCCAATTAGTGCTTCTAACCAATCTTGTGCATCCAATAGGTGTTTTTGTGTCATTGGAAGAATATTTAGGTCATTTTCGTCCACCCTAGGCTAATTCTTGTCCAATTAGGGTTTTTAACCAATCTTGTGCATCCAATAGGTGTTTTGTGTCATTGGATGAACAATTAGGTCATTTTCGTCCTCCCTAGGCTTATTCCTGTCAAATTAGGGTTTCTAACCAATCTTGTGCATCCAATAGGTGTTTTTGTGTCATTGGAAGAATATTTAGGTCATAATCGTCCTCCCTACACTTAATCTTGTCCAATTAGGGTTTTTAACCAATCTTGTGCATCCAATAGGTGTTTTTGTGTCATCGGATGAACATTGAGGTCATTTTCGTCCTCCCTAGGCTTATGGTTGTCCAATTAGGGTTTCTAACCAATCTTGTGCATCCAATAGGTGTTTTTGTGTCATTGGATGAACAATTAGGTTATTTTCGTCCATCCTAGGCTAATTCTTGTCCAATTAGGGTTTTTAACCAATCTTGTGCATCCAATAGGTGTTTTGTGTCATTGGATGAACAATTAGGTCATTTTCGTCCTCCCTAGGCTTATTCTTGTCAAATTAGGGTTTCTAACCAATCTTGTGCATCCAATAGGTGTTTTTGTGTCATTGGAAGAATATTTAGGTCATTATCGTCCTCCCTACACTTAATCTTGTCCAATTAGGGTTTTTAACCAATCTTGTGCATCCAATAGGTGTTTTGTGTCATTGGATGAACATTTAGGTCATTTTCGTCCTTCCTAAACTTAATCTTGTCCAATTAGGGTTTCTAACCAATCTTGTGCATCCAATAGGTGTTTTTGTGTCGTTGGAAGAACAATTAGGTGATTTTCGTCCTCCTTAAGCTAATTCTTGTCCAATTAAGGTTTCTAACCAATCTTGTGCATCCAATAGGTGTTTTTGTGTCATTGGATGAACATTTAGATCTTTTTCGTCCTCCCTAAACTTAATCTTGTCCAATTACGATTTCTAACCAATCTTGTGCATCCAATAGGTGTTTTGTGTCATTGGATGAACAAGTAGGTCATTTTAGTCCTCCCTAGGCTTATTCTTGTCCAATTAGGGTTTTAAACCAATCTTGTGCATCCAATAGGTGTTTTGTGTCATTGGATGAACATTTAGGTCTTTTTCGTCCTCCCTAAACTTATTCTTTTCCAATTAGGGTTTCTAACAAATCTTGTGCATCCAATAGGTGTTTTTGTGTCATTGGATGAACATTTAGGTCATTTTCGTCCTCCCTAGGCTTATGCTTGTCCAATTAGGGTTTCTAACCAATCTTGTGCATCCAATAGGTGTTTTTGTGTCATTGGATGAACAATCAGGTCATTTTCGTCCTCCCTAGGCTAATTCTTGTCCAATTAGGGTTTCTAACCAATCTTGTGCATCCAATAGGTGTTTTGTGTCATTGGATGAACAAGTAGGTCATTTTCATCCTCCCTAGGCTTATTCTTGTCCAATTAGGGTTTTCAACCAATCTTGTGCATCCAATAGGTGTTTTGTGTCATTGGATGAACATTTAGGTCATTTTCGTCCTCGCTAAACTTAATCTTGTCCAATTAGGGTTTCTAACCAATCATGTGCATCCAATAGGTGTTTTTGTGTCATTGGATGAACATTTAGGTCATTTTCGTCCTCCCTAGGCTTATGCTTGTCCAATTAGGGTTTCTAACCAATCTTGTGCATCCAATAGGTGTTTTGTGTCATTGGATGAACAATTAGGTCATTTTCGTCCACCCTAGGCTAATTCTTGTCCAATTAGGGTTTTTAACCAATCTTGTGCATCCAATAGGAGTTTTGTGTCATTGGATGAACAATTAGGTTATTTTCGTCCTCCCTAGGCTTATACTTGTCAAATTAGGGTTTCTAACCAATCTTGTGCATCCAATAGGTGTTTTTGTGTCATTGGAAGAATATTTAGGTCATTTTCGTCCTCCCTAGGCTAATTCTTGTCCAATTAGGGTTTCTAACCAATCATGTGCATCCAATAGGTTTTTTTGTGTCATTGGATGAACATTTAGGTCATTTTCGTCCTCCCTAGGCTTATGCTTGTCCAATTAGGGTTTCTAACGAATCTTGTGTATCCATTAGGTGTTTTGTGTCATTGGATGAACATTTAGGTCATTTTCTTCCTCCCTAGGCTTATGCTTGTCCAATTAGGGTTTCTAACCAATCTTGTGCATCCAATAGGTGTTTTTGTGTCATTGGATGAACAATTAGGTCATTTTCGTCCACCCTAGGCTAATACTTGTCCAATTAGGGTTTTTAACCAATCTTGTGCATCCAATAGGTGTTTTGTGTCATTGGATGAAGAATTAGGTCATTTTCGTCCTCCCTAGGCTAATTCTTGTCCAATTAGGGTTTTTAACCAATCTTGTGCATCCATTAGGTATTTTTGTGTCATTGGAAGAATATTTAGGTCATTTTCGTCCTCCCTAGGCTAATTCTTGTCCAATAAGGGTTTCTAACCAATCTTGTGCATCCAATAGCTGTTTTGTGTCATTGGATGAACATTTAGGTCATTTTCGTCCTCCCTAAACTTGATCTTGTCCAATTAGGGTTTCTAACCAATCTTGTGCATCCAATAGGTGTTTTTGTGTCATCGGATGAACATTGAGGTCATTTTCGTCCTCCCTAGGCTTATAGTTGTCCAATTAGGGTTTCTAACCAATCTTGTGCATCCAATAGGTGTTTTTGTGTCATTGGATGAACAATTAGGTTATTTTCGTCCACCCTAGGCTAATTCTTGTCCAATTAGGGTTTTTAACCAATCTTGTGCATCCAATAGGTGTTTTGTGTCATTGGATGAACAATTAGGTCATTTTCGTCCTCCCTAGGCTTATTCCTGTCAAATTAGGGTTTCTAACCAATCTTGTGCATCCAATAGGTGTTTTTGTGTCATTGGAAGAATATTTAGGTCATAATCGTCCTCCCTACACTTAATCTTGTCCAATTAGGGTTTTTAACCAATCTTGTGCATCCAATAGGTGTTTTGTGTCATTGGATGAACATTTAGGTCATTTTCGTCCTTCCTAAACTTAATCTTGTCCGATTAGGGTTTCTAACCAATCTTGTGCATCCAATAGGTGTTTTTGTGTCGTTGGAAGAACAATTAGGTGATTTTCGTCCTCCCTAAGCTAATTCTTTTCCAATTAGGGTTTCTAACCAATCTTTTGCATCCAATAGGTGTTTTGTGTCATTGGATGAATATTTAGGTCATTTTTGTCCTCCCTACACTTAATCATGTCCAATTAAGGTTTCTAACCAATCTTGTGCATCCAACAGGTGTTTTTGTGCCATTGGATGAACATTTAGGTCTTTTTCGTCCTCCCTAAACTTAATCTTGTCCAATTACGGTTTCTAACCAATCTTGTGTATCCAATAGGTGTTTTTGTGTCATTGGATGAATAATTAGGTCATTTTCGTCCTCCCTAGGCTAATTCTTGTCCAATTAGGGTTTCTAACCAATCTTGTGCATCCAATAGGTGTTTTTGTGTCATTGGAAGAATATTTAGGTCATTTTCGTCCTCCCTAGGCTAATTCTTGTCCAATTAGGGTTTCTAACCAATCTTGTGCATGCAATAGGTGTTTTTGTGTCATTGGATGAACATTTAGGTCTTTTTCGTCCTCCCTAAACTTAATCTTGTCCAATTACGGTTTCTAACCAATCTTGTGTATCCAATAGGTGTTTTTGTGTCATTGGATGAATAATTAGGTCATTTTCGTCCTCCCTAGGCTAATTCTTGTCCAATTAGGGTTTCTAACCAATCTTGTGCATCCAATAGGTGTTTTGTGTCATTGGATAAACAAGTAGGTCATTTTAGTCCTCCCTAGGCTTATTCTTGTCCATTTAGGGTTTTAAACCAATCTTGTGCATCCAATAGGTGTTTTGTGTCATTGGATGATCATTTAGGTCTTTTTCGTCCTCCCTAAACTTAATATTTTCCAATTAGGGTTTCTAACCAATTTTATGCATCCAATAGGTGTTTTGTGTCATTGCATGAACAATTAGGTCATTTTCGTCCTCCCTAGGCTTATTCTTGTCCAATTAGTGCTTCTAACCAATCTTGTGCATCCAATAGGTGTTTTTGTGTCATTGGAAGAATATTTAGGTCATTTTCGTCCTCCCTAGGCTAATTCTTGTCCAATTAGGGTTTCTAACCAATCTTGTGCATGCAATAGGTGTTTTGTGTCATTGGATGAACAAGTAGGTCATTTTCGTCCTCCCTAGGTTTATTCTTGTCCAATTAGGGTTTTTAACCAATCTTGTGCATCCAATAGGTGTTTTGTGTCATTGGATGAACATTTAGGTCATTTTCGTCCTCGCTAAACTTAATCTTTTCCAATTAGGGTTTCTAACCAATCTTGTGCATCCAATAGGTGTTTTTGTGTCATTGGATGAACATTTAGGTCATTTTCGTCCTCCCTAGGCTTATGCTTGTCCAATTAGGGTTTCTAACCAATCTTGTGCATCCAATACGTGTTTTGTGTCATTGGATGAACAATTAGGTCATTTTCGTCCACCCTAGGCTAATTCTTGTCCAATTAGGGTTTTTAACCAATCTTGTGCATCCAATAGGTGTTTTGTGTCATTGGATGAACAATTAGGTTATTTTCGTCCTCCCTAGGCTTATACTTGTCAAATTAGGGTTTCTAACCAATCTTGTGCATCCAATAGGTGTTTTTGTGTCATTGGAAGAATATTTAGGTCATTTTCGTCCTCCCTAGGCTAATTCTTGTCCAATTAGGGTTTCTAACCAATCATGTGCATCCAATAGGTTTTTTTGTGTCATTGGATGAACATTTAGGTCATTTTCGTCCTCCCTAGGCTTATGCTTGTCCAATTAGGGTTTCTAACCAATCTTGTGCATCCATTAGGTGTTTGGTGTCATTGGATGAACATTTAGGTCATTTTCTTCCTCCCTAGGCTTATGCTTGTCCAATTAGGGTTTCTAACCAATCTTGTGCATCCAATAGGTGTTTTTGTGTCATTGGATGAACAATTAGGTCATTTTAGTCCACCCTGGGCTAATTCTTGTCCAATTAGGGTTTTTAACCAATCTTGTGCATCCAATAGGTGTTTTGTGTCATTGGATGAAGAATTAGGTCATTTTCGTCCTCCCTAGGCTAATTCTTGTCCAATTAGGGTTTTTAACCAATCTTGTGCATCCATTAGGTATTTTTGTGTCATTGGAAGAATATTTAGGTCATTTTCGTCCTCCCTAGGCTAATTCTTGTCCAATAAGGGTTTCTAACCAATCTTGTGCATCCATTAGGTGTTTTGTGTCATTGGATGAACATTTAGGTCATTTTCTTCCTCCCTAGGCTTATGCTTGTCCAATTAGGGTTTCTAACCAATCTTGTGCATCCAATAGGTGTTTTTGTGTCATTGGATGAACAATTAGGTCATTTTCGTCCTCCCTAGGCTAATTCTTGTCCAATTAGGGTTTTTGACCAATCTTGGGCATCCAATAGGTGTTTTTGTGTCATTGGATGAACAATTAGGTCATTTTCGTCCACCCTAGGCTAATTCTTGTCCAATTAGGGTTTTTAACCAATCTTGTGCATCCAATAGGTGTTTTGTGTCATTGGATGAACATTTAGGTCATTTTCGTCCTTCCTAAACTTAATCTTGTCCAATTAGGGTTTCTAACCAATCTTGTGCATCCAATAGGTGTTTTTGTGTCGTTGGAAGAACAATTAGGTGATTTTCGTCCTCCCTAAGCTAATTCTTGTCTAATTAGGGTTTCTAACCAATCTTTTGCATCCAATAGGTGTTTTGTGTCATTGGATGAATATTTAGGTCATTTTCGTCCTCCCTACACTTAATCTTGTCCAATTAAGGTTTCTAACCAATCTTGTGCATCCAATAGGTGTTTTTGTGTCATTGGATGAACATTTAGGTCTTTTTCGTCCTCCCTAAACTTAATCTTGTCCAATTACGGTTTCTAACCAATTTTGTGTATCCAATAGGTGTTTTTGTGTCATTGGATGAATAATTAGGTCATTTTCGTCCTCCCTAGGCTAATTCTTGTCCAATTAGGGTTGCTAACCAATCTTGTGCATGCAATAGGTGTTTTGTGTCATTGGATGAACAAGTAGGTCATTTTCGTCCTCCCTAGGCTTATTCTTGTCCAATTAGGGTTGCTAACCAATCTTGTGCATGCAATAGGTGTGTTGTGTCATTGGATGAACAAGTAGGTCATTTTCGTCCTCCCTAGGCTTATTCTTGTCCAATTAGGGTTTCTAACCAATCTTGTGCATCCAATAGGTGTTTTTGTGTCATTGGATGAACATTTAGGTCATTTTCGTCCTCCCTAGGCTTATGCTTGTCCAATTAGGGTTTCTAACCAATCTTGTGCATCCAATAGGTGTTTTGTGTCATTGGATGAACAATTAGGTCATTTTCGTCCACCCTAGGCTAATTCTTGTTCAATTAGGGTTTTTAACCAATCTTGTGCATCCAATAGGTGTTTTGTGTCATTGGATGAACATTTAGGTCATTTTCGTCCACCCTAGGCTAATTCTTGTCCAATTAGGGTTTTTAACCAATCTTGTGCATCCAATAGGTGTTTTGTGTCATTGGATGAACATTTAGGTCATTTTCGTCCTTCCTAAACTTAATCTTGTCCAATTAGGGTTTCTAACCAATCTTGTGCATCCAATAGGTTTTTTTGTGTCAATGGATGAACAATTAGGTCATTTTCGTCCTCCCTAGGCTTATGCTTGTCCAATTAGGGTTTCTAACCAATCTTGTGCATGCAATAGGTGTTTTTGTGTCATTCGATGAACAATAAGGTCATTTTCGTCCACCCTAGGCTAATTCTTGTCCAATTAGGGTTTTTAACCAATCTTGTGCATCTAATAGGTGTTTTGTGTCATTGGATTAACATTTAGGTCATTTTCGTCCTCTTTAAACTTAATCTTGTCCAATTACGGTTTGTAACCAATCTTGTGCATCCAATAGGTGTTTTTGTGTCATTGGATGAACATTTAGGTCATTTTCTTCCTCCCTAGGCTTATGCTTGCCTATTTAGGGTTTCTAACCAATCTTGTGCATCCAATAGGTATTTTTGTGTCATTGGATGAACAATTAGGTCATTTTCGTCCACCCTAGGCTAATTCTTGTCCAATTAGGGTTTTTAACCAATCTTGTGCATCCAATAGGTGTTTTGTGTCATTGGATGAACAATTAGGTCATTTTCCTCCTCCCTTGGCTTATTCTTGTCAAATTAGGGTTTCTAACCAATCTTGTGCATCCAATAGGTGTTTTTGTGTCATTGGAAGAATATTTAGGTCATAATCGTCCTCCCTACACTTAATCTTGTCCAATTAGGGTTTTTAACCAATCTTGTGCATCCAATAGGTGTTTTGTGTCATTGGATGAACAATTAGGTCATTTTCGTCCTCCCTAGGCTTATTCTTGTCCAATTAGGGTTTTTAACCAATCTTGTGCATCCAATAGGTGTTTTGTGTCATTGGATGAACATTTAGGTCATTTTCGTCCTCGCTAAACTTAATCTTAGTCCAATTAGGGTTTCTAATAAATCTTGTGCATCCAATAGGTGTTTTTGTGTCATTGGATGAACAATTAGGTCATTTTCGTCCACCCTAGGCTAATTCTTGTCCAATTAGGGTTTTTAACCAATCTTGTGCATCCAATAGGTGTTTTGTGTCATTGGATGAACAATTAGGTCATTTTCGTCCTCCCTAGGCTAATTCTTGTCCAATTAGGGTTTTTAACCAATCTTGTGCATCCATTAGGTATTTTTGTGTCATTGGAAGAATATTTAGGTCATTTTCGTCCTCCCTAGGCTAATTCTTGTCCAATAAGGGTTTCTAACCAATCTTGTGCATCCAATAGCTGTTTTGTGTCATTGGATGAACATTTAGGTCATTTTCGTCCTCCCTAAACTTGATCTTGTCCAATTAGGGTTTCTAACCAAGCTTGTGCATCCAATAGGTGTTTTTGTGTCATCGGATGAACATTGAGGTCATTTTCGTCCTCCCTAGGCTTATGGTTGTCCAATTAGGGTTTCTAACCAATCTTGTGCATCCAATAGGTGTTTTTGTGCCATTGGATGAACAATTAGGTCATTTTCGTCCACCCTAGGCTAATTCTTGTCCAATTAGGGTTTTTAACCAATCTTGTGCATCCAATAGGTGTTTTGTGTCATTGGATGAACAATTAGGTCATTTTCGTCCTCCCTAGGCTTATTCCTGTCAAATTAGGGTTTCTAACCAATCTTTTGCATCCAATAGGTGTTTTTGTGTCATTGGAAGAATATTTAGGTCATAATCGTCCTCCCTACACTTAATCTTGTCCAATTAGGGTTTTTAACCAATCTTGTGCATCCAATAGGTGTTTTGTGTCATTGGATGAACATTTAGGTCATTTTCGTCCTCTTTAAACTTAATCTTGTCCAATTACGGTTTGTAACCAATCTTGTGCATCCAATAGGTGTTTTTGTGTCATTGGATGAACATTTAGGTCATTTTCTTCCTCCCTAGGCTTATGCTTGCCTATTTAGGGTTTCTAACCAATCTTGTGCATCCAATAGGTATTTTTGTGTCATTGGATGAACAATTAGGTCATTTTCGTCCACCCTAGGCTAATTCTTGTCCAATTAGGGTTTTTAACCAATCTTGTGCATCCAATAGGTGTTTTGTGTCATTGGATGAAGAATTAGGTCATTTTCGTCCTCCCTAGGCTAATTCTTGTCCAATTAGGGTTTCTAACCAATCATGTGCCTCCAATAGGTTTTTTTGTGTCATTGGATGAACATTTAGGTCATTTTCGTCCTCCCTAGGCTTATGCTTGTCCAATTAGGGTTTCTAACCAATCTTGTGCATCCATTAGGTGTTTTGTGTCATTGGATGAACATTTAGGTCATTTTCTTCCTCCCTAGGCTTATGCTTGTCCAATTAGGGTTTCTAACTAATCTTGTGCATCCAATAGGTGTTTTTGTGTCATTGGATGAACAATTAGGTCATTTTCGTCCACCCTAGGCTAATTCTTGTCCAATTAGGGTTTTTAACCAATCTTGTGCATCCAATAGGTGTTTTGTGTCATTGGATGAAGAATTAGGTCATTTTCGTCCTCCCTAGGCTAATTCTTGTCCAATTAGGGTTTTTAACCAATCTTGTGCATCCATTAGGTATTTTTGTGTCATTGGAAGAATATTTAGGTCATTTTCGTCCTCCCTAGGCTAATTCTTGTCCAATAAGGGTTTCTAACCAATCTTGTGCATCCAATAGCTGTTTTGTGTCATTGGATGAACATTTAGGTCATTTTCGTCCTCCCTAAGCTTGATCTTGTCCAATTAGGGTTTCTAACCAATCTTGTGCATCCAATAGGTGTTTTTGTGTCATCGGATGAACATTGAGGTCATTTTCGTCCTCCCTAGGCTTATGGTTGTCCAATTAGGGTTTCTAACCAATCTTGTGCATCCAATAGGTGTTTTTGTGTCATTGGATGAACAATTAGGTCATTTTCGTCCTCCCTAGGCTAATTCTTGTCCAATTAGGGTTTTTAACCAATCTTGTGCATCCAATAGTTGTTTTGTGTCATTGGATGAACATTTAGGTCATTTTCGTCCTCCCTAAACTTAATCTTGTCCAATTAGGGTTTCTAACCAATCTTGTGCATCCAATAGGTGTTTTTGTGTCATTGGATGAACATTTAGGTCATTTTCGTCCTCCCTAGGCTTATGGTTGTCCAATTAGGGTTTCTAACCAATCTTGTGCATCCAATAGGTGTTTTTGTGTCATTGGATGAACAATTAGGTCATTTTCGTCCACCCTAGGCTAATTCTTGTCTAATTAGGGTTTCTAACCAATCTTGTGCATCCAATTGGTGTTTTGTGTCATTGGACGAACAATTAGGTCATTTTCGTCCTCCCGATGCTAATTCTTGTCCAATTAGGGTTTTTAACCAATCTTGTGCATCCAATATGTGTTTTGTGTCATTGGATGAACATTTAGGTCATTTTCGTCCCCCCTAAACTTAATCTTGTCCAATTAGGGTTTCTAACCAATCTTGTGCATCCAATAGGTGTTTTTGTGTCATTGGATGAACATTTAGGTCATTTTCGTCCTCCCTAGGCTTATTCTTTTCCAATTAGGGTTTCTAACCAATCTTGTGCATCCAATAGGTGTTTTTGTGTCATTGGATGAACAATTAGGTCATTTTCGTCCACCCTAGGCTAATTCTTGTCCAATTACGGTTTCTAACCAATCTTGTGCATCCAATTGGTCTTTTGTGTCATTGGATGACCAATTAGGTCATCTTCGTCCTCCCTAGTCTAATTCTTGTCCAATTAGGGTTTTTAACCAATCTTGTGTATCCAATAGGTGTTTTGTGTCATTGGATGAACATTTAGGTCATTTTCGTCCCCCCTAAACTTAATCTTGTCCAATTAGGGTTTCTAACCAATCTTGTGCATCCAATAGGTGTTTTTGTGTCATTGGATGAACATTTAGGTCATTTTCGTCTTCCCTAAACTTAATCTTGTCCAATTAGGGTTTCTAACCAATCTTATGCATCCAATAGGTATTTTTGTGTCATTGGATGAACAATTAGGTCATTTTCGTCCACCCTAGGCTAATTCTTGTCCAATTAGGGTTTCTAACCAATCTTGTGCATCCAATTGGTCTTTTGTGTCATTGGATGAACAATTAGGTCATTTTCGTCCTCCCTAGGCTTATTCTTGTCCAATTAGGGTTTTTAACCAATCTTGTGCATCCAATAGGTGTTTTGTGTCATTGGATGAACATTTAGGTCATTTTCGTCGTCGCTAACCTTAATCTTAGTCCAATTAGGGTTTTTAACCAATCTCGTTCATCCAATAGGTGTTTTGTGTCATTGGATGAAGAATTAGGTCATTTTCGTCCTCCCTAGGCTAATTCTTGTCCAATTAGGGTTTTTAACCAATCTTGTGCATCCATTAGGTATTTTTGTGTCATTGGAAGAATATTTAGGTCATTTTCGTCCTCCCTAGGCTAATTCTTGTCCAATAAGGGTTTCTAACCAATCTTGTGCATCCAATAGCTGTTTTGTGTCATTGGATGAACATTTAGGTCATTTTCGTCCTCCCTAAACTTGATCTTGTCCAATTAGGGTTTCTAACCAATCTTGTGCATCCAATAGGTGTTTTTGTGTCATCGGATGAACATTGAGGTCATTTTCGTCCTCCCTAGGCTTATGGTTGTCGAATTAGGGTTTCTAACCAATCTTGTGCATCCAATAGGTGTTTTTGTGTCATTGGATGAACATTTAGGTCTTTTTCGTCCTCCCTAAACTTAATCTTGTCCAATTACGGTTTCTAACCAATCTTGTGTATCCAATAGGTGTTTTTGTGTCATTGGATGAATAATTAGGTCATTTTCGTCCTCCCTAGGCTAATTCTTGTCCAATTAGGGTTTCTAACCAATCTTGTACATCCAATAGGTGTTTTGTGTCATTGGATGAACAATTAGGTCATTTTCGTCCTCCCTAGGCTTATTCTTGTCAAATTAGGGTTTCTAACCGATCTTGTGCATCCAATAGGTGTTTTTGTTTCATTGGAAGAATATTTAGGTCATAATCGTCCTCCCTACAATTAATCTTGTCCAATTAGGGTTTTTAACCAATCTTGTGCATCCAATTGGTGTTTTGTGTCATTGGATGAACATTTAGGTCATTTTCGTCCTTCCTAAACTTAATCTTCTCCAATTAGGGTTTCTAACCAATCTTGTGCATCCAATAGGTTTTTTTGTGTCAATGGATGAACAATTAGGTCATTTTCGTCCTCCCTAGGCTTATGCTTGTCCAATTAGGGTTTCTAACCAATCTTATGCATGCAATAGGTGTTTTTGTGTCATTCGATGAACAATAAGGTCATTTTCGTCCACCCTAGGCTAATTCTTGTCCAATTAGGGTTTTTAACCAATCTTGTGCATCCAATAGGTGTTTTGTGTCATTGGATTAACATTTAGGTCATTTTCGTCCTCTTTAAACTTAATCTTGTCCAATTACGGTTTGTAACCAATCTTGTGCATCCAATAGGTGTTTTTGTGTCATTGGATGAACATTTAGGTCATTTTCTTCCTACCTAGGCTTATGCTTGCCTATTTAGGGTTTCTAACCAATTTTGTGCATCCAATAGGTATTTTTGTGTCATTGGATGAACAATTAGGTCATTTTCGTCCACCCTAGGCTAATTCTTGTCCAATTAGGGTTTTTAACCAATCTTGTGCATCCAATAGGTGTTTTGTGTCATTGGATGAACAATTAGGTCATTTTCGTCCTCCCTAGGCTTATTCTTGTCAAATTAGGGTTTCTAACCAATCTTGTGCATCCAATAGGTGTTTTTGTGTCATTCGAAGAATATTTAGGTCATAATCGTCCTCCCTACACTTAATCTTGTCCAATTAGGGTTTTTAACCAATCTTGTGCATCCAGTAGGTGTTTTGTGTCATTGGATGAACATTTAGGTCATTTTCGTCCTTCCTAAACTTAATCTTGTCCAATTAGGGTTTCTAACCAATCTTGTGCATCCAATAGGTGTTTTTGTGTCGTTGGAAGAACAATTAGGTGATTTTCGTCCTCCCTAAGCTAATTCTTGTCCAATTAGGGTTTCTAACCAATCTTTTGCATCCAATAGGTGTTTTGTGTCATTGGATGAACATTTTGGTCATTTTCGTCCTTCCTAAACTTAATCTTGTCCAATTAGGGTTTCTAACCAATTAGGGTTTCTAACCAATCATGTGCATCCAACAGGTTTTTTTGTGTCATTGGATGAACATTTAGGTCATTTTCGTCCTCCCTAGGCTTATGCTTGTCCAATTAGGGTTTCTAACCAATCTTGTGCATCCATTAGGTGTTTTGTGTCATTGGATGAACATTTAGGTCATTTTCTTCCTCCCTAGGCTTATGCTTGTCCAATTAGGGTTTCTAACCAATCTTGTGCATCCAATAGGTGTTTTTGTGTCATTGGATGAACAAGTAGGTCATTTTCGTCCTCCCTAGGCTTATTCTTGTCCAATTAGGGTTTTTAACCAATCTTGTGCATCCAATAGGTGTTTTGTGTCATTGGATGAACATTTAGGTCATTTTCTTCCTCGCTGAACTTAATCTTGTCCAATTAGGGTTTCTAACCAATCTTGTGCATCCAATAGGTGTTTTTGTGTCATTGGATGAACATTTAGGTCATTTTCGTCCTCCCTAGGCTTATGCTTGTCCAATTAGGGTTTCTAACTAATCTTGTGCATCCAATAGGTGTTTTGTGTCATTGGATGAACAATTAGGTCATTTTCGTCCACCCTAGGCTAATTCTTGTGCAATTAGGGTTTTTAATCAATCTTGTGCATCCAATAGGTGTTTTGTGTCATTGGATGAACAATTAGGTTATTTTCGTCCTCCCTAGGCTTATACTTGTCAAATTAGGGTTTCTAACCAATCTTGTGCATCCAATAGGTGTTTTTGTGTCATTGGAAGAATATTTAGGTCATTTTCGTCCTCCCTAGGCTAATTCTTGTCCAATTAGGGTTTCTAACCAATCATGTGCCTCCAATAGGTTTTTTTGTGTCATTGGATGAACATTTAGGTCATTTTCGTCCTCCCTAGGCTTATGCTTGTCCAATTAGGGTTTCTAACCAATCTTGTGCATCCAATAGGTGTTTTGTGTCATTGGATGAACAATTAGGTCATTTTCGTCCACCCTAGGCTAATTCTTGTCCAATTAGGGTTTTTAACCAATCTTGTGCATCCAATAGGTGTTTTGTGTCATTGGATGAACAATTAGGTCATTTTCGTCCTCCCTAGGCTTATTCCTGTCAAATTAGGGTTTCTAACCAATCTTGTGCATCCAATAGGTGTTTTTGTGTCATTGGAAGAATATTTAGGTCATAATCGTCCTCCCTACACTTAATCTTGTCCAATTAGGGTTTTAAACCAATCTTGTGCATCCAATAGGTGTTCTGTGTCATTGGATGAACATTTAGGTCTTTTTCGTCCTCCCTAAACTTAATCGTTTCCAATTAGGGTTTCTAACCAATCTTGTGCATCCAATAGGTGTTTTGTGTCATTGCATGAACAATTAGGTCATTTTCGTCCTCCCTAGGCTTATTCTTGTCCAATTAGTGCTTCTAACCAATCTTGTGCATCCAATAGGTGTTTTTGTGTCATTGGAAGAATATTTAGGTCATTTTCGTCCTCCCTAGGCTAATTCTTGTCCAATTAGGGTTTCTAACCAATCTTGTGCATGCAATAGGTGTTTTGTGTCATTGGATGAACAAGTAGGTCATTTTCGTCCTCCCTAGGCTTATTCTTGTCCAATTAGGTTTTTAACCAATCTCGTTCATCCAATAGGTGTTTTGTGTCATTGGATGAACATTTAGGTCATTTTCGTCCTCGCTAAACATAATCTTGTCCAATTAGGGTTCCTAACCAATCTTGGGCATCCAATAGGTGTTTTTGTGTCATTGGATGAACATTTAGGTCATTTTCGTCCTCCCTAGGCTTATGCTTGTCCAATTAGGGTTTCTAACCAATCTTGTGCATCCAATAGGTGTTTTGTGTCATTGGATGAACAAGTAGGTCATTTTCGTCCTCCCTAGGCTTATTCTTGTCCAATTAGGGTTTTTAACCAATCTTGTCCATCCAATAGGTGTTTTGTGTCATTGGATGAACAAGTAGGTCATTTTCGTCCTCGCTAGGCTTATTCTTGTCCAATTAGGTTTTTTAACCAATCTTGTGCATCCAATAGGTGTTTTGTGTCATTGGATGAACATTTAGGTCATTTTCGTCCTCCCTAGGCTTATGCTTGTCCAATTAGGGTTTCTAACCAATCTTGTGCATCCAATAGGTGTTTTTGTGTCATTGGATGAACAATTAGGTCATTTTCGTCCCCCCTAGGCTAATTCTTGTCCAATTAGGGTTTTTAACCAATCTTGTGCATCCAATAGGTGTTTTGTGTCATTGGATGAACAATTAGGTCATTTTCGTCCTCCCTAGGCTTATTCTTGTCAAATTAGGGTTTCTAACCAATCTTGTGCATCCAATAGGTGTTTTTGTGTCATTGGAAGAATATTTAGGTCATAATCGTCCTCCCTACACTTATTCTTGTCCAATTAGGGTTTTAAACCAATCTTGTGCATCCAATAGGTGT
Source organism: Cicer judaicum (assembly GCA_037974835.1). NCBI lineage: Eukaryota > Viridiplantae > Streptophyta > Magnoliopsida > Fabales > Fabaceae > Cicer > Cicer judaicum. The sequence continues at coordinate 185,627 of JBBPBS010000917.1, forward strand.
TTGGTTTCATTGGATGAACATTTAGGTTTTTTTCGTCCTCCCTAAACTTAATCTTGTCCAATTAGGGTTTCTAACCAATCTTGTGCATCCAATAGGTGTTTTGTGTCATTGCATGAACAATTAGGTCATTTTCATCCTCCCTAGGCTTATTCTTGTCAAATTAGGGTTTCTAACCAATCTTGTGCATCCAATAGCTGTTTTTGTGTCATTGGATGAACAAGTAGGTCATTTTCGTCCTCCCTAGGCTTATTCTTGTCCAATTAGGGTTTTCAACCAATCTTGTGCATCCAATAGGTGTTTTGTGTCATTGGATGAACATTTAGGTCATTTTCGTCCTCGCTAAACTTAATCTTGTCCAATTAGGGTTTCTAACCAATCATGTGCATCCAATAGGTGTTTTTGTGTCATTGGATGAACATTTAGGTCATTTTCGTCCTCCCTAGGCTTATTCTTGTCCAATTAGGGTTTCTAACCAATCTTGTGCATCCAATAGGTGTTTTTGTGTCATTGGATGAACAATCAGGTCATTTTCGTCCTCCCTAGGCTAATTCTTGTCCAATTAGGGTTTCTAACCAATCTTGTGCATCCAATAGGTGTTTTGTGTCATTTGATGAACAAGTAGGTCATTTTCGTCCTCCCTAGGCTTATTCTTGTCCAATTAGGGTTTTGAACCAATCTTGTGCATCCAATAGGTGTTTTGTGTCATTGGATGAACATTTAGGTCATTTTCGTCCTCGCTAAACTTAATCTTGTCCAATTAGGGTTTCTAACCAATCATGTGCATCCAATAGGTGTTTTTGTGTCATTGGATGAACATTTAGGTCATTTTCGTCCTCCCTAGGCTTATTCTTGTCAAATTAGGGTTTCTAACCAATCTTGTGCATTCAATAGGTGTTTTTGTGTCATTGGATGAAAATTTAGGTCTTTTTCGTCCTCCCTAAACTTAATCTTGTCCAATTACGGTTTCTAACCAATCTTGTGTATCCAATAGGTGTTTTTGTGTCATTGGATGAATAATTAGGTCATTTTCGTCCTCCCTAGGCTAATTCTTGTCCAATTAGGGTTTCTAACCAATCTTGTACATCCAATAGGTGTTTTGTGTCATTGGATGAACAATTAGGTAATTTCGTCCTCCCTAGGCTTATTCTTGTCAAATTAGGGTTTCTAACCAATCTTGTGCATCCAATAGGTGTTTTTGTTTCATTGGAAGAATATTTAGGTCATAATCGTCCTCCCTACAATTAATCTTGTCCAATTAGGGTTTTTAACCAATCTTGTGCATCCAATAGGTGTTTTGTGTCATTGGATGAACATTTAGGTCATTTTCGTCCTTCCTAAACTTAATCTTGTCCAATTAGGGTTTCTAACCAATCTTGTGCATCCAATAGGTTTTTTTGTGTCAATGGATGAACAATTAGGTCATTTTCGTCCTCCCTAGGCTTATGCTTGTCCAATTAGGGTTTCTAACCAATCTTGTGCATGCAATAGGTGTTTTTGTGTCATTCGATGAACAATAAGGTCATTTTCGTCCACCCTAGGCTAATTTTTGTCCAATTAGGGTTTTTAACCAATCTTGTGCATCCAATAGGTGTTTTGTGTCATTGGATTAACATTTAGGTCATTTTCGTCCTCTTTAAACTTAATCTTGTCCAATTACGGTTTGTAACCAATCTTGTGCATCCAATAGGTGTTTTTGTGTCATTGGATGAACATTTAGGTCATTTTCTTCCTCCCTAGGCTTATGCTTGCCTATTTAGGGTTTCTAACCAATCTTGTGCATCCAATAGGTATTTTTGTGTCATTGGATGAACAATTAGGTCATTTTCGTCCACCCTAGGCTAATTCTTGTCCAATTAGGGTTTTTAACCAATCTTGAGCATCCAATAGGTGTTTTGTGTCATTGGATGAACATTTAGGTCATTTTCGTCCTTCCTAAACTTAATCTTGTCCAATTAGGGTTTCTAACCAATCTTGTGCATCCAATAGGTTTTTTTGTGTCAATGGATGAACAATTAGGTCATTTTCGTCCTCCCTAGGCTTATGCTTGTCCAATTAGGGTTTCTAACCAATCTTGTGCATGCAATAGGTGTTTTTGTGTCATTCGATGAACAATAAGGTCATTTTCGTCCACCCTAGGCTAATTCTTGTCCAATTAGGGTTTTTAACCAATCTTGTGCATCTAATAGGTGTTTTGTGTCATTGGATTAACATTTAGGTCATTTTCGTCCTCTTTAAACTTAATCTTGTCCAATTACGGTTTGTAACCAATCTTGTGCATCCAATAGGTGTTTTTGTGTCATTGGATGAACATTTAGGTCATTTTCTTCCTCCCTAGGCTTATGCTTGCCTATTTAGGGTTTCTAACCAATCTTGTGCATCCAATAGGTATTTTTGTGTCATTGGATGAACAATTAGGTCATTTTCGTCCACCTTAGGCTAATTCTTGTCCAATTAGGGTTTTTAACCAATCTTGTGCATCCAATAGGTGTTTTGTGTCATTGGATGAACATTTAGGTCATTTTAGTCCTCCCTAGGCTTATTCTTGTCCAATTAGGGTTTTAAACCAATCTTGTGCATCCAATAGGTGTTTTCTGTCATTGCATGAACAATTATGTCTTTTTCGTCCTCCCTAGGCTTATTCTTGTCCAATTAGTGCTTCTAACCAATCTTGTGCATCCAATAGGTGTTTTTGTGTCATTGGAAGAATATTTAGGTCATTTTCGTCCACCCTTGGCTAATTCTTGTCCAATTAGGGTTTTTAACCAATCTTGTGCATCCAATAGGTGTTTTGTGTCATTGGATGAAGAATTAGGTCATTTTCGTCCTCCCTAGGCTAATTCTTGTCCAATTAGGGTTTTTAACCAATCTCGTTCATCCAATAGGTGTTTTGTGTCATGTGATGAACATTTAGGTCATTTTCGTCCTCGCTAAACATAATCTTGTCCAATTAGGATTTCTAACCAATCTTGTGCATCCAATAGGTGTTTTGTGTCATTGGATGAACAATTAGGTCATTTTCGTCCACCCTAGGCTAATTCTTGACCAATTAGGGTTTTTAACCAATCTTGTGCATCCAATAGGTGTTTTGTGTCATTGGATGAACAATTAGGTTATTTTCGTCCTCCCTAGGCTTATACTTGTCAAATTAGGGTTTCTAACCAATCTTGTGCATGCAATAGGTGTTTTTGTGTCATTCGATGAACAATAAGGTCATTTTCGTCCACCCTAGGCTAATTTTTGTCCAATTAGGGTTTTTAACCAATCTTGTGCATCCAATAGGTGTTTTGTGTCATTGGATTAACATTTAGGTCATTTTCGTCCTCTTTAAACTTAATCTTGTCCAATTACGGTTTGTAACCAATCTTGTGCATCCAATAGGTGTTTTTGTGTCATTGGATGAACATTTAGGTCATTTTCTTCCTCCCTAGGCTTATGCTTGCCTATTTAGGGTTTCTAACCAATCTTGTGCATCCAATAGGTATTTTTGTGTCATTGGATGAACAATTAGGTCATTTTCGTCCACCCTAGGCTAATTCTTGTCCAATTAGGGTTTTTAACCAATCTTGTGCATCCAATAGGTGTTTTGTGTCATTGGATGAAGAATTAGGTCATTTTCGTCCTCCCTAGGCTAATTCTTGTCCAATTAGGGTTTTTAACCAATCTTGTGCATCCAATAGGTGTTTTGTGTCATTGGATTAACATTTAGGTCATTTTCGTCCTCTTTAAACTTAATCTTGTCCAATTACGGTTTGTAACCAATCTTGTGCATCCAATAGGTGTTTTTGTGTCATTGGATGAACATTTAGGTCATTTTCTTCCTACCTAGGCTTATGCTTGCCTATTTAGGGTTTCTAACCAATTTTGTGCATCCAATAGGTATTTTTGTGTCATTGGATGAACAATTAGGTCATTTTCGTCCACCCTAGGCTAATTCTTGTCCAATTAGGGTTTTTAACCAATCTTGTGCATCCAATAGGTGTTTTGTGTCATTGGATGAACAATTAGGTCATTTTCGTCCTCCCTAGGCTTATTCTTGTCAAATTAGGGTTTCTAACCAATCTTGTGCATCCAATAGGTGTTTTTGTGTCATTCGAAGAATATTTAGGTCATAATCGTCCTCCCTACACTTAATCTTGTCCAATTAGGGTTTTTAACCAATCTTGTGCATCCAGTAGGTGTTTTGTGTCATTGGATGAACATTTAGGTCATTTTCGTCCTTCCTAAACTTAATCTTGTCCAATTAGGGTTTCTAACCAATCTTGTGCATCCAATAGGTGTTTTTGTGTCGTTGGAAGAACAATTAGGTGATTTTCGTCCTCCCTAAGCTAATTCTTGTCCAATTAGGGTTTCTAACCAATCTTTTGCATCCAATAGGTGTTTTGTGTCATTGGATGAACATTTTGGTCATTTTCGTCCTTCCTAAACTTAATCTTGTCCAATTAGGGTTTCTAACCAATTAGGGTTTCTAACCAATCATGTGCATCCAACAGGTTTTTTTGTGTCATTGGATGAACATTTAGGTCATTTTCGTCCTCCCTAGGCTTATGCTTGTCCAATTAGGGTTTCTAACCAATCTTGTGCATCCATTAGGTGTTTTGTGTCATTGGATGAACATTTAGGTCATTTTCTTCCTCCCTAGGCTTATGCTTGTCCAATTAGGGTTTCTAACCAATCTTGTGCATCCAATAGGTGTTTTTGTGTCATTGGATGAACAAGTAGGTCATTTTCGTCCTCCCTAGGCTTATTCTTGTCCAATTAGGGTTTTTAACCAATCTTGTGCATCCAATAGGTGTTTTGTGTCATTGGATGAACATTTAGGTCATTTTCTTCCTCGCTGAACTTAATCTTGTCCAATTAGGGTTTCTAACCAATCTTGTGCATCCAATAGGTGTTTTTGTGTCATTGGATGAACATTTAGGTCATTTTCGTCCTCCCTAGGCTTATGCTTGTCCAATTAGGGTTTCTAACTAATCTTGTGCATCCAATAGGTGTTTTGTGTCATTGGATGAACAATTAGGTCATTTTCGTCCACCCTAGGCTAATTCTTGTGCAATTAGGGTTTTTAATCAATCTTGTGCATCCAATAGGTGTTTTGTGTCATTGGATGAACAATTAGGTTATTTTCGTCCTCCCTAGGCTTATACTTGTCAAATTAGGGTTTCTAACCAATCTTGTGCATCCAATAGGTGTTTTTGTGTCATTGGAAGAATATTTAGGTCATTTTCGTCCTCCCTAGGCTAATTCTTGTCCAATTAGGGTTTCTAACCAATCATGTGCATCCAATAGGTTTTTTTGTGTCATTGGATGAACATTTAGGTCATTTTCGTCCTCCCTAGGCTTAAGCTTGTCCAATTAGGGTTTCTAACCAATCTTGTGCATCCATTAGGTGTTTTGTGTCATTGGATGAACATTTAGGTCATTTTCTTCCTCCCTAGGCTTATGCTTGTCCAATTAGGGTTTCTAACCAATCTTGTGCATCCAATAGGTGTTTTTGTGTCATTGGATGAACAATTAGGTCATTTTCGTCCACCCTAGGCTAATTCTTGTCCAATTAGGGTTTTTAACCAATCTTGTGCATCCAATAGGTGTTTTGTGTCATTGGATGAAGAATTAGGTCATTTTCGTCCTCCCTAGGCTAATTCTTGTCCAATTAGGGTTTTTAACCAATCTTGTGCATCCATTTGGTATTTTTGTGTCATTGGAAGAATATTTAGGTCATTTTCGTCCTCCCTAGGCTAATTCTTGTCCAATAAGGGTTTCTAACCAATCTTGTGCATCCAATAGCTGTTTTGTGTCATTGGATGAACATTTAGGTCATTTTCGTCCTCCCTAAACTTGATCTTGTCCAATTAGGGTTTCTAACCAATCTTGTGCATCCAATAGGTGTTTTTGTGTCATCGGATGAACATTGAGGTCATTTTCGTCCTCCCTAGGCTTATGCTTGTCCAATTAGGGTTTCTAACCAATCTTGTGCATCCAATAGGTGTTTTTGTGTCATTGGATGAACAATTAGGTCATTTTCGTCCACCCTAGGCTAATTCTTGTCCAATTAGGGTTTTTAACTAATCTTGTGCATCCAATAGGTGTTTTGTGTCATTGGATGAACATTTAGGTCATTTTCGTCCTTCCTAAACTTAATCTTGTCCAATTAGGGTTTCTAACCAATCTTGTGCATCCAATAGGTGTTTTTGTGTCGTTGGAAGAACAATTAGGTGATTTTCGTCCTCCCTAAGCTAATTCTTGTCCAATTAGGGTTTCTAACCAATCTTTTGCATCCAATAGGTGTTTTGTGTCATTGGATGAATATTTAGGTCATTTTCGTCCTCCCTAAACTTAATCTTGTCCAATTAAGGTTTCTAACCAATCTTGTGCATCCAATAGGTGTTTTTGTGTCATTGGATGAACATTTAAATCTTTTTCGTCCTCCCTAAACTTAATCTTGTCCAATTACGGTTTCTAACCAATCTTGTGTATCCAATAGGTGTTTTTGTGTCATTGGATGAATAATTAGGTCATTTTCGTCCTCCCTAGGCTAATTCTTGTCCAATTAGGGTTTCTAACCAATCTTGTGCATCCAATAGGTGTTTTGTGTCATTGGATGAACAAGTAGGTCATTTTAGTCCTCCCTAGGCTTATTCTTGTCCAATTAGGGTTTTAAACCAATCTTGTGCATCCAATAGGTGTTTTGTGTCATTGGATGAACATTTAGGTCTTTTTCGTCCTCCCTAAGCTTAATCTTGTCCAATTAGGATTTCTAACCAATCTTGTGCACCCAATAGGTGTTTTGTGTCATTGCATGAACAATTAGGTCATTTTCGTCCTCCCTAGGCTTATTCTTGTCCAATTAGTGCTTCTAACCAATCTTGTACATCCAATAGGTGTTTTTGTGTCATTGGAAGAATATTTAGGTCATTTTCGTCCTCCCTAGGCTAATACTTGTCCAATTAGGGTTTCTAACCAATCTATTGCCTCCAATAGGTGTTTTGTGTCATTGGATGAACAAGTAGGTCATTTTAGTCCTCCCTAGGCTTATTCTTGTCCAATTAGGGTTTTAAACCAATCTTGTGCATCCAATAGGTGTTTTGTGTCATTGGATGAACAATTAGGTCATTTTCGTCCTCCCTAGGCTTATTCTTGTCCAATTAGGGTTTTTAACCAATCTTGTGCATCCAATAGGTGTTTTTGTGTCATTGGAAGAATATTTAGGTCATAATCGTCCTCCCTACACTTAATCTTGTCCAATTAGGGTTTTTAACCAATCTTGTGCATCCAATAGGTGTTTTGTGTCAATGGATGAACAATTAGGTCATTTTCGTCCTCCCTAGGCTTATTCTTGTCCAATTAGGGTTTTTAACCAATCTTGTGCATCCAATAGGTGTTTTGTGTCATTGGATGAACATTTAGGTCATTTTCGTCGTCGCTAACCTTAATCTTAGTCCAATTAGGGTTTTTAACCAATCTCGTTCATCCAATAGGTGTTTTGTGTCATTGGATGAAGAATTAGGTCATTTTCGTCCTCCCTAGGCTAATTCTTGTCCAATTAGGGTTTTTAACCAATCTTGTGCATCCATTAGGTATTTTTGTGTCATTGGAAGAATATTTAGGTCATTTTCGTCCTCCCTAGGCTAATTCTTGTCCAATAAGGGTTTCTAACCAATCTTGTGCATCCAATAGCTGTTTTGTGTCATTGGATGAACATTTAGGTCATTTTCGTCCTCCCTAAACTTGATCTTGTCCAATTAGGGTTTCTAACCAATCTTGTGCATCCAATAGGTGTTTTTGTGTCATCGGATGAACATTGAGGTCATTTTCGTCCACCCTAGGCTAATTCTTGTCCAATTAGGGTTTTTAACCAATCTTGTGCATCCAATAGGTGTTTTGTGTCATTGGATGAACAATTAGGTCATTTTCGTCCTCCCTAGGCTTATTCCTGTCAAATTAGGGTTTCTAACCAATCTTGTGCATCCAATAGGTGTTTTTGTGTCATTGGAAGAATATTTAGGTCATAATCGTCCTCCCTACACTTAATCTTGTCCAATTAGTGTTTTTAACCAATCTTGTGCATCCAATAGGTGTTTTGTGTCATTGGATGAACATTTAGGTCATTTTAGTCCTCCCTAGGCTTATTCTTGTCCAATTAGGGTTTTAAACCAATCTTGTGCATCCAATAGGTGTTTTCTGTCATTGCATGAACAATTATGTCTTTTTCGTCCTCCCTAGGCTTATTCTTGTCCAATTAGTGCTTCTAACCAATCTTGTGCATCCAATAGGTGTTTTTGTGTCATTGGAAGAATATTTAGGTCATTTTCGTCCACCCTTGGCTAATTCTTGTCCAATTAGGGTTTTTAACCAATCTTGTGCATCCAATAGGTGTTTTGTGTCATTGGATGAAGAATTAGGTCATTTTCGTCCTCCCTAGGCTAATTCTTGTCCAATTAGGGTTTTTAACCAATCTTGTGCATCCATTAGGTATTTTTGTGTCATTGGAAGAATATTTAGGTCATTTTCGTCCTCCCTAGGCTAATTCTTGTCCAATAAGGGTTTCTAACCAATCTTGTGCATCCAATAGCTGTTTTGTGTCATTGGATGAACATTTAGGTCATTTTCGTCCTCCCTAAACTTGATCTTGTCCAATTAGGGTTTCTAAACAATCTTGTGCATCCAATAGGTGTTTTTGTGTCATCGGATGAACATTGAGGTCATTTTCGTCCTCCCTAGGCTTATGGTTGTCCAATTAGGGTTTCTAACCAATCTTGTGCATCCGATAGGTGTTTTTGTGCCATTGGATGAACAAATAGGTCATTTTCGTCCACCCTAGGCTAATTCTTGTCCAATTAGGGTTTTTAACCAATCTTGTGCATCCAATAGGTGTTTTGTGTCATTGGATGAACAATTAGGTCATTTTCGTCCTCCCTAGGCTTATTCCTGTCAAATTACGGTTTCTAACCAATCTTTTGCATCCAATAGGTGTTTGTGTCATTGGAAGAATATTTAGGTCATAATCGTCCTCCCTACACTTAATCTTGTCCAATTAGGGTTTTTAACCAATCTTGTGCATCCAATAGGTGTTTTGTGTCATTGGATGAACATTTAGGTCATTTTAGTCCTCCCTAGGCTTATTCTTGTCCAATTAGGGTTTTAAACCAATCTTGTGCATCCAATAGGTGTTTTGTGTCATTGCATGAACAATTATGTCTTTTTCGTCCTCCCTAGGCTTATTCTTGTCCAATTAGTGCTTCTAACCAATCTTGTGCATCCAATAGGTGTTTTTGTGTCATTGGAAGAATATTTAGGTCATTTTCGTCCTCCCTAGGCTAATTCTTGTCCAATTAGGGTTTCTAACCAATCTTGTGCATGCAATAGGTGTTTTGTGTCATTGGATGAACAAGTAGGTCATTTTCGTCCTCCCTAGGCTTATTCTTGTCCAATTAGGGTTTTTAACCAATCTCGTTCATCCAATAGGTGTTTTGTGTCATTGGATGAACATTTAGGTCATTTTCGTCCTCGCTAAACATAATCTTGTCGAATTAGGGTTCCTAACCAATCTTGTGCATCCAATAGGTGTTTTTGTGTCATTGGATGAACATTTAGGTCATTTTCGTCCTCCCTAGGCTTATGCTTGTCCAATTAGGGTTTCTAACCAATCTTGTGCATCCAATAGGTGTTTTGTGTCATTGGATGAACAATTAGGTCATTTTCGTCCACCCTAGGCTAATTCTTGTACAATTAGGGTTTTTAATCAATCTTGTGCATCCAATAGGTGTTTTGTGTCATTGGATGAACAATTAGGTTATTTTCGTCCTCCCTAGGCTTATACTTGTCAAATTAGGGTTTCTAACCAATCTTGTGCATCCAATAGGTGTTTTTGTGTCATTGGAAGAATATTTAGGTCATTTTCGTCCTCCCTAGGCTAATTCTTGTCCAATTAGGGTTTCTAACCAATCATGTGCATCCAATAGGTTTTTTTGTGTCATTGGATGAACATTTAGGTCATTTTCGTCCTCCCTAGGCTTAAGCTTGTCCAATTAGGGTTTCTAACCAATCTTGTGCATCCATTAGGTGTTTTGTGTCATTGGATGAACATTTAGGTCATTTTCTTCCTCCCTAGGCTTATGCTTGTCCAATTAGGGTTTCTAACCAATCTTGTGCATCCAATAGGTGTTTTTGTGTCATTGGATGAACAATTAGGTCATTTTCGTCCTCCCTAGGCTAATTCTTGTCCAATTAGGGTTTTTGACCAATCTTGGGCATCCAATAGGTGTTTTTGTGTCATTGGATGAACAATTAGGTCATTTTCGTCCACCCTAGGCTAATTCTTGTCCAATTAGGGTTTTTAACCAATCTTGTGCATCCAATAGGTGTTTTGTGTCATTGGATGAACATTTAGGTCATTTTCGTCCTCCCTAGGCTTATTCTTGTCCAATTAGGGTTTTAAACCAATCTTGTGCATCCAATAGGTGTTTTGTGTCATTGCATGAACAATTATGTCTTTTTCGTCCTCCCTAGGCTTATTCTTGTCCAATTAGTGCTTCTAACCAATCTTGTGCATCCAATAGGTGTTTTTGTGTCATTGGAAGAATATTTAGGTCATTTTCGTCCTCCCTAGGCTAATTCTTGTCCAATTAGGGTTTCTAACCAATCTTGTGCATGCAATAGGTGTTTTGTATCATTGGATGAACAAGTAGGTCATTTTCGTCCTCCCTAGGCTTATTCCTGTCAAATTAGGGTTTCTAACCAATCTTTTGCATCCAATAAGTGTTTTTGTGTCATTGGAAGAATATTTAGGTCATAATCGTCCTCCCTACACTTAATCTTGTCCAATTAGGTTTTTTAACCAATCTTGTGCATCCAATAGGTGTTTTGTGTCATTGGATGAACATTTAGGTCATTTTAGTCCTCCCTAGGCTTATTCTTGTCCAATTAGGGTTTCTAACCAATCTTGTGCATCCAATAGGTGTTTTTGTGTCGTTGCATGAACAATTATGTCTTTTTCGTCCTCCCTAGGCTTATTCTTGTCCAATTAGTGCTTCTAACTAATCTTGTGCATCCAATAGGTGTTTTTGTGTCATTGGAAGAATATTTAGGTCATTTTCGTCCTCCCTAGGCTAATTCTTGTCCAATTAGGGTTTCTAACCAATCTTGTGCATGCAATAGGTGTTTTGTGTCATTGGATGAACAAGTAGGTCATTTTCGTCCTCCCTAGGCTTATTCTTGTCCAATTAGGGTTTTTAACTAATCTTGTGCATCCAATAGGTGTTTTGTGTCATTAGATGAACATTTAGGTCATTTTCGTCCTCGCTAAACTTAATCTTTTCCAATTAGGGTTTCTAACCAATCTTGTGCATCCAATAGGTGTTTTGTGTCATTGGATGAACATTTAGGTCTTTTTCGTCCTCCCTAAACTTAATATTTTCCAATTAGGGTTTCTAACCAATCTTATGCATCCAATAGGTGTTTTGTGTCATTGCATGAACAATTAGGTCATTTTCGTCCTCCCTAGGCTTATTCTTGTCCAATTAGTGCTTCTAACCAATCTTGTGCATCCAATAGGTGTTTTTGTGTCATTGGAAGAATATTTAGGTCATTTTCGTCCTCCCTAAGCCAATTCTTGTCCAATTAGGGTTTCTAACCAATCTTGTGCATGCAATAGGTGTTTTGTGTCATTGGATGAACAAGTAGGTCATTTTCGTCCTCCCTAGGCTTATTCTGGTCCAATTAGGGTTTCTAACCAATCTTGTGTATCCAATAGGTGTTTTTGTGTCATTGGATGAATAATTAGGTCATTTTCGTCCTCCCTAGGCTAATTCTTGTCCAATTAGGGTTTCTAACCAATCTTGTGCATCCAATAGGTGTTTTGTGTCATTGGATGAACAAGTAGGTCATTTTAGTCCTCCCTAGGCTTATTCTTGTCCAATTAGGGTTTTAAACCAATCTTGTGCATCCAATAGGTGTTCTGTGTCATTGGATGAACATTTAGGTCTTTTTCGTCCTCCCTAAACTTAATCTTTTCCAATTAGGGTTTCTAACCAATCTTGTGCATCCAATAGGTGTTTTGTGTCATTGCATGAACAATTAGGTCATTTTCGTCCTCCCTAGGCTTATTCTTGTCCAATTAGTGCTTCTAACCAATCTTGTGCATCCAATAGGTGTTTTTGTGTCATTGGAAGAATATTTAGGTCATTTTCATCCTCCCTAGGCTAATTCTTGTCCAATTAGTGTTGCTAACCAATCTTGTGCATGCAATAGGTGTTTTGTGTCATTGGATGAACAAGTAGGTCATTTTCGTCCTCCCTAGGCTTATTCTTGTCCAATTAGGGTTTTTAACCAATCTTGTGCATCCAATAGGTGTTTTGTGTAGTTGGATGAACATTTAGGTCATTTTCGTCCTCGCTAAACTTAATCTTGTCCAATTAGGGTTTCTAACCAATCTTGTGCATCCAATAGGTGTTTTTGTGTCATTGGATGAACATTTAGGTCATTTTTGTCCTCCCTAGGCTTATGCTTGTCCAATTAGGGTTTCTAACCAATCTTGTGCATCCAATAGGTGTTTTTGTGTCATTAGATGAACAATTAGGTCATTTTCGTCCACCCTAGGCTAATTCTTGTCCAATTAGGGTTTTTAACCAATCTTGTGCATCCAATAGGTGTTTTGTGTCATTGGATGAACAATTAGGTCATTTTCGTCCTCCCTAGGCTTATTCTTGTCAAATTAGGGTTTCTAACCAATCTTGTGCATCCAATAGGTGTTTTTGTGTCATTCGAAGAATATTTAGGTCATAATCGTCCTCCCTACACTTAATCTTGTCCAATTAGGGTTTTTAACCAATCTTGTGCATCCAGTAGGTGTTTTGTGTCATTGGATGAACATTTAGGTCATTTTCGTCCTTCCTAAACTTAATCTTGTCCAATTAGGGTTTCTAACCAATCTTGTGCATCCAATAGGTGTTTTTGTGTCGTTGGAAGAACAATTAGGTGATTTTCGTCCTCCCTAAGCTAATTCTTGTCCAATTAGGGTTTCTAACCAATCTTTTGCATCCAATAGGTGTTTTGTGTCATTGGATGAACATTTTGGTCATTTTCGTCCTTCCTAAACTTAATCTTGTCCAATTAGGGTTTCTAACCAATTAGGGTTTCTAACCAATCATGTGCATCCAACAGGTTTTTTTGTGTCATTGGATGAACATTTAGGTCATTTTCGTCCTCCCTAGGCTTATGCTTGTCCAATTAGGGTTTCTAACCAATCTTGTGCATCCATTAGGTGTTTTGTGTCATTGGATGAACATTTAGGTCATTTTCTTCCTCCCTAGGCTTATGCTTGTCCAATTAGGGTTTCTAACCAATCTTGTGCATCCAATAGGTGTTTTTGTGTCATTGGATGAACAAGTAGGTCATTTTCGTCCTCCCTAGGCTTATTCTTGTCCAATTAGGGTTTTTAACCAATCTTGTGCATCCAATAGGTGTTTTGTGTCATTGGATGAACATTTAGGTCATTTTCTTCCTCGCTGAACTTAATCTTGTCCAATTAGGGTTTCTAACCAATCTTGTGCATCCAATAGGTGTTTTTGTGTCATTGGATGAACATTTAGGTCATTTTCGTCCTCCCTAGGCTTATGCTTGTCCAATTAGGGTTTCTAACCAATCTTGTGCATCCAATAGGTGTTTTTGTGTCATTGGATGAACAATTAGGTCATTTTCGTCCTCCTTAGGCTAATTCTTGTCCAATTAGGGTTTCTAACCAATCTTGTGCATCCAATAGGTGTTTTGTGTCATTGGATGAACAAGTAGGTCATTTTCGTCCTCCCTAGGCTTATTCTTGTCCAATTAGGGTTTTTAACCAATCTTGTGCATCCAATAGGTGTTTTGTGTCATTGGATGAACATTTAGGTCATTTTCGTCCTTCCTAAACTTAATCTTGTCCAATTAGGGTTTCTAACCAATCTTGTGCATCCAATAGGTGTTTTTGTGTCATTGGATGAACAATTAGGTCATTTTCGTCCACCCTAGGCTAATTCTTGTCCAATTAGGGTTTTTAACCAATCTTGTGCATCCAATAGGTGTTTTTGTGTCATTGGATGAATATTTAGATCATTTTCGTCCTCCCTACACTTAATCTTGTCCAATTAGGGTTTCTAACCAATCTTGTGCATCCAATAGGTGTTTTGTGTCATTGGATGAACATTTAGGTCATTTTCGTCCTCCCTACACTTAATCTTGTCCAATTAGGGTTTCTAACCAATCTTGTGCATCCAATTGTTGTTTTTGTCTCATTGGATGAACATTGATGTCATTTTCGTCGTCCCTAAACTTAATCTCTTCCAATTAGGGTTTCTAACCAATCTTGTGCATCCAATAGGTGTTTTTGTGTCATTGGATGAACAATTAGGTCATTTTCGTCCTCCCTAGGCTAATTCTTGTCCAATTAGGGTTTTTAACCAATCTTGTGCATCCAATAGGTGTTTTGTGTCATTGGATGAAGAATTAGGTCATTTTCGTCCTCCCTAGGCTAATTCTTGTCCAATTAGGGTTTCTAACCAATCATGTGCCTCCAATAGGTTTTTTTGTGTCATTGGATGAACATTTAGGTCATTTTCGTCCTCCCTAGGCTTATGCTTGTCCAATTAGGGTTTCTAACCAATCTTGTGCATCCATTAGGTGTTTTGTGTCATTGGATGAACATTTAGGTCATTTTCTTCCTCCCTAGGCTTATGCTTGTCCAATTAGGGTTTCTAACTAATCTTGTGCATCCAATAGGTGTTTTTGTGTCATTGGATGAACAATTAGGTCATTTTCGTCCACCCTAGGCTAATTCTTGTCCAATTAGGGTTTTTAACCAATCTTGTGCATCCAATAGGTGTTTTGTGTCATTGGATGAAGAATTAGGTCATTTTCGTCCTCCCTAGGCTAATTCTTGTCCAATTAGGGTTTTTAACCAATCTTGTGCATCCATTAGGTATTTTTGTGTCATTGGAAGAATATTTAGGTCATTTTCGTCCTCCCTAGGCTAATTCTTGTCCAATAAGGGTTTCTAACCAATCTTGTGCATCCAATAGCTGTTTTGTGTCATTGGATGAACATTTAGGTCATTTTCTTCCTCCCTAGGCTTATGCTTGTCCAATTAGGGTTTCTAACCAATCTTGTGCATCCAATAGGTGTTTTTGTGTCATTGGATGAACAATTAGGTCATTTTCGTCCACCCTAGGCTAATTCTTGTCCAATTAGGGTTTTTAACCAATCTTGTGCATCCAATAGGTGTTTTGTGTCATTGGATGAAGAATTAGGTCATTTTCGTCCTCCCTAGGCTAATTCTTTTCCAATTAGGGTTTTAAACCAATCTTGTGCATCCATTAGGTATTTTTGTGTCATTGGAAGAATATTTAGGTCATTTTCGTCCTCCCTAGGCTAATTCTTGTCCAATAAGGGTTTCTAACCAATCTTGTGCATCCAATAGGTTTTTTTGTGTCATTGGATGAACATTTAGGTCATTTTCGTCTTCTCTAGGCTTATGCTTGTCCAATTAGGGTTTCTAACCAATCTTGTACATCCAATAGGTGTTTTTGTGTCATTGGATGAACAATTAGGTCATTTTCGTCCTCCCTAGGCTAATTCTTGTCCAATTAGGGTTTCTAACCAATCTTGTGCATCCAATAGGTGTTTTGTGTCATTGGATGAACAAGTAGGTCATTTTCGTCCTCCCTAGGCTTATTCTTGTCCAATTAGGGTTTTTAACAAATCTTGTGCATCCAATAGGTGTTTTGTGTCATTGGATGAACATTTAGGTCATTTTCTTCCTCGCTGAACTTAATCTTGTCCAATTAGGGTTTCTAACCAATCTTGTGCATCCAATAGGTGTTTTTGTGTCATTGGATGAACAATTAGGTCATTTTCGTCCTTCTTAAACTTAATCTTGTCCAATTAGGGTTTCTAACCAATCTTGTGCATCCAATAGGTGTTTTTGTGTCGTTGGAAAAACAATTAGGTGATTTTCTTCCTCCCTAGGCTAATTCTTGTCCAATTAGGGTTTCTAACAAATCTTGTGCATCCAATAGGTGTTTTGTGTCATTGGATGAACATTTAGATGATTTTAGTCTTCCCTAGGCTTATGCTTGTCCAATTAGGGTTTCTAACCAATCTTGTGCATCCAATAGGTGTTTTTATGTCATTGGATGAACAATTAGGTCATTTTCGTCCTCCCTAGGCTAATTCTTGTCCAATTAGGGTTTCTAACCAATCTTGTGCATCCAATAGGTGTTTTGTGTCATTGGATGAACAAGTAGGTCATTTTCGTCCTCCTTAGGCTTATTCTTGTCCAATTAGGGTTTTTAACCAATCTTGTGCATCCAATAGGTGTTTTGTGTCATTGGATCAACATTTAGGTCATTTTCGTCCTCCCTAAACTTAATCTTGTCCAATTAGGGTTTCCAACCAATCTTGTGTATCCAATAGGTGTTTTTGTGTCATTGGATGAACATTTAGGTCATTTTCGTCCTCCCTAGGCTAATTCTTGTTCAATTAGGGTTTCTAACCAATCTTGTGCATCCAATAGGTGTTTTTGTGTCATTGGATGAACATTTAGGTCATTTTCGTCCTCCCTAGGCTTATGGTTGTCCGATTAGGGTTTCTAACCAATCTTGTGCATCCAATAGGTGTTTTTGTGTCATTGGATGATCAATTAGGTCATTTTTGTCCTCCCTGGGCTAATTCTTGTCCAATTAGGGTTTTTAACCAATCTTGTGCATCCAATAGGTGTTTTGTGTCATTGGATGAACATTTAGGTCATTTTCGTCCCCCATAAACTTAATCTTGTCCAATTAGGGTTTCTAACCAATCTTGTGCATCCAATAGGTGTTTTTGTGTCATTGGATGAACATTTAGGTCATTTTCGTCCTCCCTAGGCTTATGGTTGTCCGATTAGGGTTTTTAACCAATCTTGTGCATCCAATAGGTGTTTTTGTGTCATTGGATGAACAATTAGGTCATTTTCTTCCTCCCTAGGCTAATTCTTGTCCAATTAGGGTTTCTAACCAATCTTGTGCATCCAATAGGTGTTTTGTGTCATTGGATGAACAAGTAGGTCATTTTCGTCCTCCCTAGGCTTATTCTTGTCCAATTAGGTTTTTTAACCAATCTTGTGCATTTAATAGGTGATTTGTGTCATTGGATGAACATTTAGGTCATTCGTCCCCCCTAAACTTAATCTTGTCCAATTAGGGTTTCTAACCAATCTTGTGCATCCAATAGGTGTTTTGTGTCATTGGATGAACATTTAGGTCATGTTCATCCTCCCTAAACTTAATCTTGTCCAATTAGGGTTTCTAACCAATCTTGTGCATCCAATAGGTGTTTTTGTGTCATTGGATGAACATTTAGGTCATTTTCGTCCACCCTAGGCTAATTCTTGTCCAATTAGGGTTTTTAACCAATCTTGTGCATCCAATAGGTGTTTTGTGTCATTGGATGAACAATTAGGTCATTTTCGTCCTCCCTAGGCTTATTCTTGTCAAATTAGGGTTTCTAACCAATCTTGTGCATCCAATAGGTGTTTTTGTGTCATTGGAAGAATATTTAGGTCATAATCGTCCTACCTACACTTAATCTTGTCCAATTAGGGTTTTTAACCAATCTTGTGCATCCAATAGGTGTTTTGTGTCATTGGATGAACAATTAGGTCATTTTCGTCCTCCCTAGGATTATTCTTGTCCAATTAGGGTTTTTAACCAATCTTGTGCATCCAATAGGTGTTTTTGTGTCATTGGATGAACATTTAGGTCATTTTCGTCCTCCCTAAACTTAATCCTGTCCAATTAGGGTTTTCAACCAATCTCGTTCATCCAATAGGTGTTTTGTGTCATTGGATGAATAATTAGGTCATTTTCGTCCTCCCTAGGCTAATTCTTGTCCAATTAGGGTTTCTAACCAATCTTGTGCATGCAATAGGTGTTTTGTGTCATTGGATGAACAAGTAGGTCATTTTCGTCCTCCCTAGGCTTATTCTTGTCCAATTAGGGTTTTTAACCAATCTTGTGCATCCAATAGGTGTTTTGTGTCATTGGATGAACATTTATGTCATTTTCGTCCTCGCTAAACTTAATCATGTCCAATTAGGGTTTCTAATCAATCTTGTGCATCCAATAGGTGTTTCTGTGTCATTGGATGAACATTTAGGTCATTTTCTTCCTCCCTAGGCTTATGCTTGTCCAATTAGGGTTTCTAACCAATCTTGTGCATCCAATAGGTATTTTTGTGTCATTGGATGAACAATTAGGTCATTTTCGTCCACCCTAGGCTAATTCTTGTCCAATTAGGGTTTTTAACCAATCTTGTGCATCCAATAGGTGTTTTGTGTCATTGGATGAACAATTAGGTCATTTTCGTCCTCCCTAGGCTTATTCTTGTCAAATTAGGGTTTCTAACCAATCTTGTGCATCCAATAGGTGTTTTTGTGTCATTGGAAGAATATTTAGGTCATAATCGTCCTGCCTACACTTAATCTTGTCCAATTAAGGTTTCTAACCAATCTTGTGCATCCAATAGGTGTTTTGTGTCATTGGATGAACAATTAGGTCATTTTCGTCCTCCCTAGGCTTATTCTTGTCAAATTAGGCTTTCTAACCAATCTTGTGCATCCAATAGGTGTTTTTGTGTCATTGGAAGAATATTTAGGTCATAATCGTCCTGTCTACACTTAATCTTGTCCAATTAAGGTTTCTAACCAATCTTGTGCATCCAATAGGTGTTTTTGTGTCATTGGATGAACATTTAGGTCTTTTTCGTCCTCCCTAAACTTAATCTTGTCCAATTACGGTTTCTAACCAATCTTGTGTATCCCATAGGTGTTTTTGTGTCATTGGATGAACAAGTAGGTCATTTTCGTCCACCCTAGGCTAATTCTTGTCCAATTAGGGTTTTTAACCAATCTTGTGCATCCAATAGGTGTTTTGTGTCATTGGATGAACATTTAGGTCATTTTCGTCCTTCCTAAACTTAATCTTGTCCAATTAGGGTTTCTAACCAATCTTGTGCATCCAATAGGTGTTTTTGTGTCGTTGGAAGAACAATTAGGTGATTTTCGTCCTCCCTAAGCTAATTCTTGTCCAATTAGGGTTTCTAACCAATGTTTTGCATCCAATAGGTGTTTTGTGTCATTGGATGAATATTTAGGTCATTTTCGTCCTCCCTACACTTAATCTTGTCCAATTAAGGTTTCTAACCAATCTTGTGCATCCAATAGGTGTTTTTGTGTCATTGGATGAACATTTAGGTCTTTTTCGTCCTCCCTAAACTTAATCTTGTCCAATTACGGTTTCTAACCAATCTTGTGTATCCAATAGGTGTTTTTGTGTCATTGGATGAATAATTAGGTCATTTTCGTCCTCCCTAGGCTAATTCTTGTCCAATTAGGGTTTCTAACCAATCTTGTGCATCCAATAGGTGTTTTGTGTCATTGGATGAACAAGTAGGTCATTTTAGTCCTCCCTAGGCTTATTCTTGTCCAATTAGGGTTTTAAACCAATCTTGTGCATCCAATAGGTGTTCTGTGTCATTGGATGAACATTTAGGTCTTTTTCGTCCTCCCTAAACTTAATCTTATCCAATTAGGGTTTCTAACCAATCTTGTGCATCCAATAGGTGTTTTGTGTCATTGCATGAACAATTAGGTCATTTTCGTCCTCTCTAGGCTTATTCTTGTCCAATTAGTGCTTCTAACCAATCTTGTGCATCCAATAGGTGTTTTTGTGTCATTGGAAGAATATTTAGGTCATTTTCGTCCTCCCTAGGCTAATTCTTGTCCAATTAGGGTTGCTAACCAATCTTGTGCATGCAATAGGTGTTTTGTGTCATTGGATGAACAAGTAGGTCATTTTCGTCCTCCCTCGGCTTATTCTGGTCCAATTAGGGTTTTTAACCAATCTTGTGCATCCAATAGGTGTTTTGTGTCATTGGATGAACATTTAGGTCATTTTCGTCCTCGCTAAACTTAATCTTGTCCAATTAGGGTTTCTAACCAATCTTGTGCATCCAATAGGTGTTTTTGTGTCATTGGATGAACATTTAGGTCATTTTCGTCCTCCCTAGGCTTATGCTTGTCCAATTAGGGTTTCTAACCAATCTTGTGCATCCAATAGGTGTTTTTGTGTCATTGGATGAACATTTAGGTCTTTTTCGTCCTCCCTAAACTTAATCTTGTCTAATTACGGTTTCTAACCAATCTTCTGTATCCAATAGGTGTTTTTGTGTCATTGGATGAATAATTAGGTCATTTTCGTCCTCCCTAGGCTAATTCTTGTCCAATTAGGGTTGCTAACCAATCTTGTGCATGCAATAGGTGTGTTGTGTCATTGGATGAACAAGTAGGTCATTTTCGTCCTCCCTAGGCTTATTCTTGTCCAATTAGGGTTTTTAACCAATCTTGTGCATCCAATAGGTATTTTTGTGTCATTGGATGAACATTTAGGTCTTTTTCGTCCTCCCTAAACTTAATCTTGTCTAATTACGGTTTCTAACCAATCTTGTGTATCCAATAGGTGTTTTTGTGTCATTGGATGAATAATTAGGTCATTTTCGTCCTCCCTAGGCTAATTCTTGTCCAATTAGGGTTGCTAACCAATCTTGTGCATGCAATAGGTGTGTTGTGTCATTGGATGAACAAGTAGGTCATTTTCGTCCTCCCTAGGCTTATTCTTGTCCAATTAGGGTTTTTAACCAATCTTGTGCATCCAATAGGTATTTTTGTGTCATTGGATGAACATTTAGGTCTTTTTCGTCCTCCCTAGGCTTATTCTTGTCCAATTAGTGCTTCTAACCAATCTTGTGCATCCAATAGGTGTTTTGTGTCATTGGATGAACAATTAGGTCATTTTCGTCCTCCCTAGGCTTATTCTTGTCCAATTAGGGTTTTTAACCAATCTTGTGCATCCAATAGGTGTTTTGTGTCATTGGATGAACATTTAGGTCATTTTCGTCCTCGCTAACCTTAATCTTAGTCCAATTAGGGTTTTTAACCAATCTCGTTCATCCAATAGGTGTTTTGTGTCATTGGATGAATAATTAGGTCATTTTCGTCCTCCCTAGGCTAATTCTTGTCCAATTAGGGTTTTTAACCAATCTTGTGCATCCAATAGGTGTTTTGTGTCATTGGATGAACAATTAGGTCATTTTCGTCCTCCCTAGGCTTATTCTTGTCAAATTAGGGTTTCTAACCAATCTTGTGCATCCAATAGGTGTTTTTGTGTCATTGGAAGAATATTTAGGTCATAATCGTCCTCCCTAAACTTAATCGTGTCCAATTAGGGTTTTTAACCAATCTTGTGCATCCAATAGGTGTTTTGTGTCATTGGATGAACAATTAGGTCATTTTCGTCCTCCCTAGGCTTATTCTTGTCCAATTAGGGTTTTTAACCAATCTTGTGCATCCAATAGGTGTTTTTGTGTCATTGGATGAACATTTAGGTCATTTTCGTCCTCCCTAGGCTTATGCTTGTCCAATTAGGGTTTCTAACCAATCTTGTGCATCCAATAGGTGTTTTTGTGTCTTTGGATGAACATTTAGGTCATTTTCGTCCTCCCTAGGCTTATGCTTGTCCAATTAGGTTTTCTAACCAATCTTGTGCATCCAATAGGTGTTTTCTGTCATTGCATGAACAATTAGGTCATTTTCGTCCTCCCTAGGCTTATTCTTGTCCAATCAGTGCTTCTAACCAATCTTGTGCATCCAATAGGTGTTTTTGTGTCATTGGAAGAATATTTAGGTCATTTTCGTCCTCCCTAGGCTAATTCTTGTCCAATTAGGGTTTTTAACCAATCTTATGCATCCAATAGGTGTTTTGTGTCATTGGATGAACATTTAGGTCATTTTCGTCCTCCCTAAACTTAATCTTGTCCAATTAGGGTTTCTAACCAATCTTGTGGATCCAATAGGTGTTTTTGTGTCATTGGATGAACATTTAGGTCATGTTCGTCCTCCCTGGGCTAATTCTTGTCCAATTAGGGTTTCCAACCAATCTTGTGCATCCAATAGGTGTTTTGTGTCATTGGATGAACAAGTAGGTCATTTTCGTCCTCCCTAGGCTTATTCTTGTCCAATTAGGGTTTTTAACCAATCTTGTGCATCCAATAGGTGTTTTGTGTCATTGGATGAACATTTAGGCCTTTTTCGTCCTCCCTAAAGTTAATCTTGTCCAATTAGGGTTTCTAACCAATCTTGTGCATCCAATAGGTGTTTTGTGTCATTGCATGAACAATTAGGTCATTTTCGTCCTCCCTAGGCTTATTCTTGTCCAATTAGTGCTTCTAACCAATCTTGTGCATCCAATAGGTGTTTTTGTGTCATTGGAAGAATATTTAGGTCATTTTCGTCCTCCCTAGGCTAATTCTTGTCCAATTAGGGTTTCTAACCAATCTTGTGCAAGCAATAGGTGTTTTGTGTCATTGGATGAACAAGTAGGTCATTTTCGTCCTCCCTAGGCTTATTCTTGTCCAATTAGGGTTTTTAACTAATCTTGTGCATCCAATAGGTGTTTTGTGTCATTAGATGAACATTTAGGTCATTTTCGTCCTCGCTAAACTTAATCTTTTCCAATTAGGGTTTCTAACCAATCTTGTGCATCCAATAGGTGTTTTGTGTCATTGGATGAACATTTAGGTCTTTTTCGTCCTCCCTAAACTTAATATTTTCCAATTAGGGTTTCTAACCAATCTTATGCATCCAATAGGTGTTTTGTGTCATTGCATGAACAATTAGGTCATTTTTGTCCTCCCTAGGCTTATTCTTGTCCAATTAGTGCTTCTAACCAATCTTGTGCATCCAATAGGTGTTTTTGTGTCATTGGAAGAATATTTAGGTCATTTTCGTCCTCCCTAGGCTAATTCTTGTCCAATTAGGGTTTCTAACCAATCTTGTGCATGCAATAGGTGTTTTGTGTCATTGGATGAACAAGTAGGTCATTTTCGTCCACCCTAGGCTAATTCTTGTCCAATTAGGGTTTTTAACCAATCTTGTGCATCCAATAGGTGTTTTGTGTCATTGGATGAACAATTAGGTCATTTTCGTCCTCCCTAGGCTTATTCTTGTCCAATTAGGGTTTTTAACCAATCTTGTGCATCCAATAGGTGTTTTGTGTCATTGGATGAACATTTAGGTCATTTTCGTCCTCGCTAAACTTAATCATGTCCAATTAGGGTTTCTAACCAATCTTATGCATCCAATAGGTGTTTTTGTGTCATTGGATGAACATTTAGGTCATTTTCGTCCTCCCTAGGCTTATGCTTGTCCAATTAGGGTTTCTAACCAATCTTGTGCATCCAATAGGTGTTTTTGTGTCATTGGATGAACAATTAGGTCATTTTCTTCCTCCCTAGGCTAATTCTTGTCCAATTACGGTTTCTAACAATTCTTGTGCATCCAATAGGTGTTTTGTGTCATTGGATGAACAAGTAGGTCATTTTCGTCCTCCCTAGGCTTATTCTTGTCCAATTAGGGTTTTTAACCTATCTTGTGCATCCAATAGGTGTTTTGTGTCATTGGATGAACATTTAGGTCATTTTCGTCCTCCCTAAACTTAATCTTGTCCAAGTAGGGTTTCTAACCAATCTTGTGCATCCAATAGGTGTTTTGTGTCATTGCATGAACAATTAGGTAATTTTCGTCCTCCCTAGGCTTATTCTTGTCCAATTAGTGCTACTAACCAATCTTGTGCCTCCAATAGGTTTTTTGTTTCATTGGATGAACATTTAGGTCATTTTCGTCCTCCCTAAACATAATCTTGTGCATCCAATAGGTGTTTTTGTGTCATTGGATGAACATTTAGGTCATTTTCGTCCTCCCTAGGCTTATGCTTGTCCAATTAGGGTTTCTAACCAATCTTGTGCATCCAATAGGTGTTTTTGTGTCATTGGATGAACATTTAGGTCATTTTCGTCCACCCTAGGCTAATTCTTGTCCAATTAGGGTTTTTAACCAATCTTGTGCATCCAATAGGTGTTTTGTGTCATTGGATGAACAATTAGGTCATTTTCGTCCTCCCTAGGCTTATTCTTGTCAAATTAGGGTTTCTAACCAATCTTGTGCATCCAATAGGTGTTTTTGTGTCATTGGAAGAATATTTAGGTCATAATCGTCCTACCTACACTTAATCTTGTCCAATTAGGGTTTTTAACCAATCTTGTGCATCCAATAGGTGTTTTGTGTCATTGGATGAACAATTAGGTCATTTTCGTCCTCCCTAGGATTATTCTTGTCCAATTAGGGTTTTTAACCAATCTTGTGCATCCAATAGGTGTTTTTGTGTCATTGGATGAACATTTAGGTCATTTTCGTCCTCCCTAAACTTAATCCTGTCCAATTAGGGTTTTCAACCAATCTCGTTCATCCAATAGGTGTTTTGTGTCATTGGATGAATAATTAGGTCATTTTCGTCCTCCCTAGGCTAATTCTTGTCCAATTAGGGTTTCTAACCAATCTTGTGCATGCAATAGGTGTTTTGTGTCATTGGATGAACAAGTAGGTCATTTTCGTCCTCCCTAGGCTTATTCTTGTCCAATTAGGGTTTTTAACCAATCTTGTGCATCCAATAGGTGTTTTGTGTCATTGGATGAACATTTATGTCATTTTCGTCCTCGCTAAACTTAATCATGTCCAATTAGGGTTTCTAATCAATCTTGTGCATCCAATAGGTGTTTCTGTGTCATTGGATGAACATTTAGGTCATTTTCTTCCTCCCTAGGCTTATGCTTGTCCAATTAGGGTTTCTAACCAATCTTGTGCATCCAATAGGTATTTTTGTGTCATTGGATGAACAATTAGGTCATTTTCGTCCACCCTAGGCTAATTCTTGTCCAATTAGGGTTTTTAACCAATCTTGTGCATCCAATAGGTGTTTTGTGTCATTGGATGAACAATTAGGTCATTTTCGTCCTCCCTAGGCTTATTCTTGTCAAATTAGGGTTTCTAACCAATCTTGTGCATCCAATAGGTGTTTTTGTGTCATTGGAAGAATATTTAGGTCATATTCGTCCTCCCTACACTTAATCTTGTCCAATTAGGGTTTTTAACCAATCTTGTGCATCCAATAGGTGTTTTGTGTCATTGGATGAACATTTAGGTCATTTTAGTCCTCCCTAGGCTTATTCTTGTCCAATTAGGGTTTTAAACCAATCTTGTGCATCCAATAGGTGTTTTGTGTCATTGCATGAACAATTATGTCTTTTTCGTCCTCCCTAGGCTTATTCTTGTCCAATAAGTGCTTCTAACCAATCTT
Source organism: Cicer judaicum (assembly GCA_037974835.1). Lineage (NCBI taxonomy): Eukaryota > Viridiplantae > Streptophyta > Magnoliopsida > Fabales > Fabaceae > Cicer > Cicer judaicum. The sequence continues at coordinate 210,880 of JBBPBS010000917.1, forward strand.
GTGCATCCAATAGGTGTTTTTGTGTCATTGGAAGAATATTTAGGTCATTTTCGTCCTCCCTAGGCTAATTCTTGTCCAATTAGGGTTTCTAACCAATCTTGTGCATGCAATAGGTGTTTTGTGTCATTGGATGAACAAGTAGGTCATTTTCGTCCTCCCTAGGCTTATTCTTGTCCAATTAGGGTTTTTAACCAATCTTGTGCATCCAATAGGTATTTTTGTGTCATTGGATGAACATTTAGGTCTTTTTCGTCATCCCTAAACTTAATCTTGTCCAATTACGGTTTCTAACCAATCTTGTGTATCCAATAGGTGTTTTTGTGTCATTGGATGAATAATTAGGTCATTTTCGTTCTCCCTAGGCTAATTCTTGTCCAATTAGGGTTTCTAACCAATCTTGTGCATCCAATAGGTGTTTTGTGTCATTGGATAAACAAGTAGGTCATTTTAGTCCTCCCTAGGCTTATTCTTGTCCATTTAGGGTTTTAAACCAATCTTGTGCATCCAATAGGTGTTTTGTGTCATTGGATGAACATTTAGGTCTTTTTCGTCCTCCCTAAACTTAATATTTTCCAATTAGGGTTTCTAACCAATCTTATGCATCCAATAGGTGTTTTGTGTCATTGCATGAACAATTAGGTCATTTTCGTCCTCCCTAGGCTTATTCTTGTCCAATTAGTGCTTCTAACCAATCTTGTGCATCCAATAGGTGTTTGTGTCATTGGAAGAATATTTAGGTCATTTTCGTCCTCCCTAGGCTAATTCTTGTCCAATTAGGGTTTCTAACCAATCTTGTGCATGCAATAGGTGTTTTGTGTCATTGGATGAACAAGTAGGTCATTTTCGTCCTCCCTAGGCTTATTCTTGTCCAATTAGGGTTTTTAACTAATCTTGTGCATCCAATAGGTGTTCTGTGTCATTAGATGAACATTGAGGTCATTTTCGTCCTCGCTAAACTTAATCTTTTCCAATTAGGGTTTCTAACCAATCTTGTGCATGCAATAGGTGTTTTGTGTCATTGGATGAACAAGTAGGTCATTTTCGTCCTCCCTAGGCTTATTCTTGTCCAATTAGGGTTTTAAACCAATCTTGTGCATCCAATAGGTGTTCTGTGTCATTGGATGGACATTTAGGTCTTCTTCGTCCTCCCTAAACTTAATCTTGTCCAATTAGGGTTTCTAACCAATCTTGTGCATCCAATAGGTGTTTTTGTGTCATTGCATGAACAATTAGGTCATTTTCGTCCTCCCTAGGCTTATTCTTGTCCAATTAGTGCTTCTAACCAATCTTGTGCATGCAATAGGTGTTTTGTGTCATTGGAAGAATATTTAGGTCATTTTCGTCCTCCCTAGGCTAATTCTTGTCCAATTAGGGTTGCTAACCAATCTTGTGCATGCAATAGGTGTTTTGTGTCATTGGATGAACATTTAGGTCATTTTCGACCTCCATAGGCTTATTCTTGTCCAATTAGGGTTTTTAACCAATCTTGTGCATCCAATGGGTGTTTTGTGTCATTGGATGAACATTAAGGTCATTTTCGTCCTCGCTAAACTTAATCTTGTCCAATTAGGGTTTCTAACCAATCTTGTGCATCCAATAGGTGTTTTTGTGTCATTGGATGAACATTTAGGTCATTTTCGTCCTCCCTAGGCTTATGCTTGTCCAATTAGGGTTTCTAACCAATCTTGTGCATCCAATAGGTGTTTTTGTGTCATTGGATGAACATTTAGGTCTTTTTCGTCCTCCCTAAACTTAATCTTGTCCAATTAGGGTTTCTAACCAATCTTGTGCATCCAATAGGTGTTTTTGTGTCGTTGGAAGAACAATTAGGTGATTTTCGTCCTCCCTAAGCTAATTCTTGTCCAATTAGGGTTTCTAACCAATGTTTTGCATCCAATAGGTGTTTTGTGTCATTGAATGAATATTTAGGTCATTTTCGTCCTCCCTACACTTAATCTTGTCCAATTAAGGTTTCTAACCAATCTTGTGCATGCAATAGGTGTTTTTGTGTCATTGGATGAACATTTAGGTCTTTTTAGTCCTCCCTAAACTTAATCCTGTCCAATTACGGTTTCTAACCAATCTTGTGTATCCAATAGGTGTTATTGTGTCATTGGATGAATAATTAGGTCATTTTCGTCCTCCCTAGGCTAATTCTTGTCTAATTAGGGTTTCTAACCAATCTTGTGCATCCAATAGGTGTTTTGTGTCATTGGATGAACAAGTAGGTCATTTTCGTCCTCCCTAGGCTTATTCTTGTCCAATTAGGGTTTTTAACCAATCTTGTGCATCCAATAGGTGTTTTGTGTCATTGGATGAACATTTAGGTCATTTTCGTCCTCGCTAAACTTAATCATGTCCAATTAGGGTTTCTAACAAATCTTGTGCATCCAATAGGTGTTTTTGTGTCATTGGATGAACATTTAGGTCATTTTCGTCCTCCCTAGGCTTATGCTTGTCCAATTAGGGTTTCTAACCAAACTTGTGCATCCAATAGGTGTTTTTGTGTCATTGGATGAACAATTAGGTCATTTTCGTCCACCCTAGGCTAATTCTTGTCCAATTAGGGTTTTTAACCAATCTTGTGCATCCAATAGGTGTTTTGTGTCATTGGATGAACAATTAGGTCATTTTCGTCCTCCCTAGGCTTATTCTTGTCAAATTAGGGTTTCTAACCAATCTTGTGCATCCAATAGGTGTTTTTGTGTCATTGGAAGAATATTTAGGTCATAATCGTCCTCCCTACACTTAATCTTGTCCAATTAGGGTTTTTAACCAATCTTGTGCATCCAATAGGTGTTTTGTGTCATTGGATGAACAAGTAGGTCATTTTCGTCCTCCCTAGGCTTATTCTTGTCCAATTAGGGTTTTTAACCAATCTTGTGCATCCAATAGGTGTTTTGTGTCATTGGATGAACATTTAGGTCATTTTCGTCGTCGCTAACCTTAATCTTAGTCCAATTAGGGTTTTTAACCAATCTCGTTCATCCAATAGGTGTTTTGTGTCATTGGATGAATAATTAGGTCATTTTCGTTCTCCCTAGGCTAATTCTTGTCCAATTAGGGTTTTTAACCAATCTTGTGCATCCAATAGGTGTTTTGTGTCATTGGATGAACAATTAGGTCATTTTCGTCCTCCCTAGGCTTATTCTTGTCCAATTAGGGTTTCTAACCAATCTTGTCCATCCAATAGGTGTTTTGTGTCATTGCATGAACAATTAGGTCATTTTCGTCCTCCTTAGGCTTATTCTTGTCCAATTAGTGCTTCTAACCAATCTTGTGCATCCAATAGGTGTTTTTGTGTCATTGGATGAACATTTAGGTCTTTTTCGTCCTCCCTAAACTTAAACTTGTCCAATTACGGTTTCTAACCAATCTTGTGTATCCAATAGGTGTTTTTGTGTCATTGGAAGAATATTTAGGTTATTTTCGTCCTCCCTAGGCTAATTCTTGTCCAATTAGGGTTTCTAACCAATCTATTGCATCCAATAGGTGTTTTGTGTCATTGGATGAACAAGTTGGTCATTTTCGTCCTCCCTAGGCTTATTCTTGTCCAATTAGGGTTTTTAACCAATCTTGTGCATCCAATAGGTGTTTTGTGTCATTGGATGAACAAGTAGGTCATTTTAGTCCTCCCTAGGCTTATTCTTGTCCAATTAGGGTTTTAAACCAATCTTGTGCATCCAATAGGTGTTTTGTGTCATTGGATGAACATTTAGGTCTTTTTCGTCCTCCCTAAACTTAAGCTTGTCCAATTAGGGTTTGTAACCAATCTTTTGCATCCAATAAGTGTTTTTTTCTCATTGCATGAACAATTAGGTCATTTTCGTCCTCCCTAGGCTTATTCTTGTCCAATTAGTGCTTCTAACCAATCTTGTGCATCCAATATGTTTTTTTGTGTCATTGGAAGAATATTTAGGTCATTTTCGTCCTCCCTAAACTTAATCTTGTCCAATTAGGGTTTCTAAACAATCTTGTGCATCCAATAGGTGTTTTTATGTCATTGGATGAACATTTAGGTCATTTTCGTCCTTCCTAAACTTAATCTTGTCCAATTAGGGTTTCTAACCAATCTTGTGCATCCAATAGGTATTTTGTGTCATTGGAAGAACAATTAGGTGATTTTTGTCCTCCCTAAGCTAATTCTTGTCCAATTAGTGCTTCTAACCAATCTTGTGCATCCAATAGTTGTTTTTGTGTCATTGGATGAACATTTAGGTCATTTTCGTCCTCCCTAGGCTTATGCTTGTCCAATTAGGGTTTCTAACCAATCTTGTGCATCCAATAGGTGTTTTTGTGTCATTGGATGAACAATTAGGTCATTTTTTTCCACCCTAGGCTAATTCTTGTCCAATTAGGGTTTCTAACCAATCTTGTGCATCCAATAGGTGTTTTGTGTCATTGGATGAACAAGTAGGTCATTTTCGTCCTCCCTAGGCTTATTCTTGTCCAATTAGGGTTTTTAACCAATCTTGTGCATCCAATAGGTGTTTTGTGTCATTGGATGAACATTTAGGTCATTTTCTTCCTCCCTGAACTTAATCTTGTCCAATTAGGGTTTCTAACCAATCTTGTGCATCCAATAGGTGTTTTTGTGTCATTGGATGAACATTTAGGTCATTTTCGTCCTCCCTAGGCTTATGCTTGTCCAATTAGGGTTTCTAACTAATCTTGTGCATCCAATAGGTGTTTTGTGTCATTGGATGAACATTTAGGTCATTTTCGTCCTTCCTAAACTTAATCTTGTCCAATTAGGGTTTCTAACCAATCTTGTGCATCCAATAGGTGTTTTTGTGTCGTTGGAAGAACAATTAGGTGATTTTCGTCCTCCCTAAGCTAATTCTTGTCCAATTAGGGTTTCTAACCAATCTTTTGCATCCAATAGGTGTTTTGTGTCATTGGATGAATATTTAGGTCATTTTCGTCCTCCCTAAACTTAATCTTGTCCAATTAAGGTTTCTAACCAATCTTGTGCATCCAATAGGTGTTTTTGTGTCATTGGATGAACATTTAAATCTTTTTCGTCCTCCCTAAACTTAATCTTGTCCAATTACGGTTTCTAACCAATCTTGTGTATCCAATAGGTGTTTTTGTGTCATTGGATGAATAATTAGGTCATTTTCGTCCTCCCTAGGCTAATTCTTGTCCAATTAGGGTTTCTAACCAATCTTGTGCATCCAATAGGTGTTTTGTGTCATTGGATGAACAAGTAGGTCATTTTAGTCCTCCCTAGGCTTATTCTTGTCCAATTAGGGTTTTAAACCAATCTTGTGCATCCAATAGGTGTTTTGTGTCATTGGATGAACATTTAGGTCTTTTTCGTCCTCCCTAAACTTAATCTTTTCCAATTAGGGTTTCTAACCAATCTTGTGCATCCAATAGGTGTTTTTGTGTCATTGGATGAACATTTAGGTCTTTTTCGTCCTCCCTAAACTTAATCTTGTCCAATTACGGTTTCTAACCAATCTTGTGTATCCAATAGGTGTTTTTGTGTCATTGGATAAATAATTAGGTCATTTTCGTCCTCCCTAGGCGAATTCTTGTCCAAATAGGGTTTCTAACCAATCTTGTGCATCCAATAGGTGTTTTGTGTCATTGGATGAACAAGTAGGTCATTTTCGTCCTCCCTAGGCTTATTCTTGTCCAATTAGGGTTTTAAACCAATCTTGTGCATCCAATAGGTGTTTTGTGTCATTGGATGAAAAATTAGGTCATTTTCGTCCTCCCTAGGCTAATTCTTGTCCAATTAGGGTTTCTAACCAATCTTGTGCATCCAATAGGTGTTTTGTGTCATTGGATGAACAAGTAGGTCATTTTAGTCCTCCCTAGGCTTATTCTTGTTCAATTAGGGTTTTAAACCAATCTTGTGCATTCAATAGGTGTTTTGTGTCATTGGATGAACATTTAGGTCTTTTTCGTCCTCCCTAAACTTAAGCTTGTCCAATTAGGGTTTCTAACCAATCTTGTGCATCCAATAGGTGTTTTGTGTTATTGCATGAACAATTAGGTCATTTTCGTCCTCCCTAGGCTTATTCTTGTCCAATTAGTGCTTCTAACCAATCTTGTGCATCCAATAGGTGTTTTTGTGTCATTGGAAGAATATTTAGGTCATTTTCGTCCTCCCTAGGCTAATTCTTGTCCAGTTAGGGTTTTTAACCAATCTTATGCATCCAATAGGCGTTTTGTGTCATTGGATGAACATTTCGGTCATTTTCGTCCTGCCTAAACTTAATCTTGTCCAATTAGGGTTTCTAACCAATCTTGTGCATCCAATAGGTGTTTTTGTGTCATTGGATGAACATTTAGGTCATTTACGTCCTCCCTAGGCTTATGCTTGTCCAATTAGGGTTTCTAACCAATCTTGTGCATCCAATAGGTGTTTTTGTGTCATTGGATGAACATTTAGGTCATTTTCGTCCTCCCTAGGCTTATGCTTGTCCAATTAGGGTTTCTAACCAATCTTGTGCATCCAATAGGTGTTTTTGTGTCATTGGAAGAATATTTAGGTCATTTTCGTCCTCCCTAGGCTAATTCTTGTCCAATTAGGGTTGCTAACCAATCTTGTGCATGCAATAGGTGTTTTGTGTCATTGGATGAACAAGTAGGTCATTTTCGTCCTCCCTAGGCTTATTCTTGTCCAATTAGGGTTTTTAACCAATCTTGTGCATCCAATAGGTGTTTTGTGTCATTGGATGAACAAGTAGGTCATTTTAGTCCTCCCTAGGCTTATTCTTGTCCAATTAGGGTTTTAAACCAATCTTGTGCATCCAATAGGTGTTTTGTGTCATTGGATGAACAATTAGGTCATTTTCGTCCTCCCTAGGCTTATTCTTGTCCAATTAGGGTTTTTAACCAATCTTGTGCATCCAATAGGTGTTTTTGTGTCATTGGAAGAATATTTAGGTCATAATCGTCCTCCCTACACTTAATCTTGTCCAATTAGGGTTTTTAACCAATCTTGTGCATCCAATAGGTGTTTTGTGTCATTGGATGAACAATTAGGTCATTTTCGTCCTCCCTAGGCTTATTCTTGTCCAATTAGGGTTTTTAACCAATCTTGTGCATCCAATAGGTGTTTTGTGTCATTGGATGAACATTTAGGTCATTTTCGTCCTCGCTAAACTTAATCTTTTCCAATTAGGGTTTCTAACGAATCTTGTGCATCCAATAGGTGTTTTTGTGTCATTGGATGAACATTTAGGTCATTTTCGTCCTCCCTAGGCTTATGCTTGTCCAATTAGGGTTTCTAACCAATCTTGTGCATCCAATACGTGTTTTGTGTCATTGGATGAACATTTAGGTCATTTTCGTCCACCCTAGGCTAATTCTTGTCCAATTAGGGTTTTTAACCAATCTTGTGCATCCAATAGGTGTTTTGTGTCATTGGATGAACATTTAGGTCATTTTCGTCCTTCCTAAACTTAATCTTGTCCAATTAGGGTTTCTAACCAATCTTGTGCATCCAATAGGTGTTTTTGTGTCGTTGGAAGAACAATTAGGTGATTTTCGTCCTCCCTAAGCTAATTCTTGTCCAATTAGGGTTTCTAACCAATCTTTTGCATCCAATAGGTGTTTTGTGTCATTGGATGAACATTTAGGTCTTTTTCGTCCTCCCTAAACTTAATCTTTTCCAATTAGGGTTTCTAACCAATCTTGTGCATCCAATAGGTGTTTTGTGTCATTGCATGAACAATTAGGTCATTTTCGTCCTCTCTAGGCTTATTCTTGTCCAATTAGTGCTTCTAACCAATCTTGTGCATCCAATAGGTGTTTTTGTGTCATTGGAAGAATATTTAGGTCATTTTCGTCCTCCCTAGGCTAATTCTTGTCCAATTAGGGTTGCTAACCAATCTTGTGCATGCAATAGGTGTTTTGTGTCATTGGATGAACAAGTAGGTCATTTTCGTCCTCCCTAGGCTTATTCTGGTCCAATTAGGGTTTTTAACCAATCTTGTTCATCCAATAGGTGTTTTGTGTCATTGGATGAACATTTACGTCATTTTCGTCCTCGCTAAACTTAATCTTGTCCAATTAGGGTTTCTAACCAATCTTGTGCATCCAATAGGTGTTTTTGTGTCATTGGATGAACATTTAGGTCATTTTCGTCCTCCCTAGGCTTATGCTTGTCCAATTAGGGTTTCTAACCAATCTTGTGCATCCAATAGGTGTTTTTGTGTCATTGGATGAACATTTAGGTCTTTTTCGTCCTCCCTAAACTTAATCTTGTCTAATTACGGTTTCTAACCAATCTTGTGTATCCAATAGGTGTTTTTGTGTCATTGGATGAATAATTAGGTCATTTTCGTCCTCCCTAGGCTAATTCTTGTCCAATTAGGGTTGCTAACCAATCTTGTGCATGCAATAGGTGTGTTGTGTCATTGGATGAACAAGTAGGTCATTTTCGTCCACCCTAGGCTTATTCTTGTCCAATTAGGGTTTTTAACCAATCTTGTGCATCCAATAGGTATTTTTGTGTCATTGGATGAACATTTAGGTCTTTTTCGTCCTCCCTAAACTTAATCTTGTCCAATTACGGTTTCTAACCAATCTTGTGTATCCAATAGGTGTTTTTGTGTCATTGGATGAATAATTAGGTCATTTTCGTCCTCCCTAGGCTAATTCTTGTCCAATTAGGGTTTCTAACCAATCTTGTGCATCCAATAGCTGTTTTGTGTCATTGGATGAACATTTAGGTCATTTTCGTCCTCCCTAAACTTGATCTTGTCCAATTAGGGTTTCTAACCAATCTTGTGCATCCAATAGGTGTTTTTGTGTCATCGGATGAACATTGAGGTTATTTTCGTCCTCCCTAGGCTTATGGTTGTCCAATTAGGGTTTCTAACCAATCTTGTGCATCCAATAGGTGTTTTTGTGTCATTGGATGAACAATTAGGTCATTTTCGTCCACCCTAGGCTAATTCTTGTCCAATTAGGGTTTTTAACCAATCTTGTGCATCCAATCGGTGTTTTGTGTCATTGGATGAACAATTAGGTCATTTTCGTCCTCCCTAGGCTTATTCTTGTCAAATTAGGGTTTCTAACCAATCTTGTGCATCCAATAGGTGTTTTTGTGTCATTGGAAGAATATTTAGGTCATAATCGTCCTCCCTACACTTAATCTTGTCCAATTAGGGTTTTTAACCAATCTTGTGCATCCAATAGGTGTTTTGTGTCATTGGATGAACAATTAGGTCATTTTCGTCCTCCCTAGGCTTATTCTTGTGAAATTAGGGTTTCTAACCAATCTTGTGCATCCAATAGGTGTTTTTGTGTCATTGGAAGAATATTTAGGTCATAATCGTCCTGCCTACACTTAATCTTGTCCAATTAAGGTTTCTAACCAATCTTGTGCATCCAATAGGAGTTTTTGTGTCATTGGATGAACATTTAGGTCTTTTTCGTCCTCCCTAAACTTAATCTTGTCCAATTACGGTTTCTAACCAATCTTGTGTATCCCATAGGTGTTTTTGTGTCATTGGAAAAATATTTAGGTCATTTTCATCCTCCCTAGGCTAATTCTTGTCCAATTAGGGTTTCTAACCAATCTTGTGCATGCAATAGGTGTTTTGTGTCATTGGATGAACAAGTAGGTCATTTTCGTCCTCCCTAGGCTTATTCTTGTCCAATTAGGGTTTTTAACCAATCTTGTGCATCCAATAGGTGTTTTGTGTCATTGGATGAACATTTAGGTCATTTTCGTCCTCGCTAAACTTAATCTTTTCCAATTAGGGTTTCTAACGAATCTTGTGCATCCAATAGGTGTTTTTGTGTCATTGGATGAACATTTAGGTCATTTTCGTCCACCCTAGGCTAATTGTTGTCCAATTAGGGTTTTTAACCAATCTTGTGCATCCAATAGGTGTTTTGTGTCATTGGATGAACATTTAGGTCATTTTCGTCCTTCCTAAACTTAATCTTGTCCAATTAGGGTTTCTAACCAATCTTGTGCATCCAATAGGTGTTTTTGTGTCGTTGGAAGAACAATTAGGTGATTTTCGTCCTCCCTAAGCTAATTCTTGTCCAATTAGGGTTTCTAACCAATCTTTTGCATCCAATAGGTGTTTTGTGTCATTGGATGAATATTTAGGTCATTTTCGTCCTCCCTAAACTTAATCTTGTCCAATTAAGGTTTCTAACCAATCTTGTGCATCCAATAGGTGTTTTTGTGTCATTGGATGAACATTTAAATCTTTTTCGTCCTCCCTAAACTTAATCTTGTCCAATTACGGTTTCTAACCAATCTTGTGTATCCAATAGGTGTTTTTGTGTCATTGGATGAATAATTAGGTCATTTTCGTCCTCCCTAGGCTAATTCTTGTCCAATTAGGGTTTCTAACCAATCTTGTGCATCCAATAGGTGTTTTGTGTCATTGGATGAACAAGTAGGTCATTTTAGTCCTCCCTAGGCTTATTCTTGTCCAATTAGGGTTTTAAACCAATCTTGTGCATCCAATAGGTGTTTTGTGTCATTGGATGAACATTTAGGTCTTTTTCGTCCTCCCTAAACTTAAGCTTGTCCAATTAGGGTTTCTAACCAATCTTGTGCATCCAATAGGTGTTTTGTGTTATTGCATGAACAATTAGGTCATTTTCGTCCTCCCTAGGCTTATTCTTGTCCAATTAGTGTTTCTAACCAATCCTGTGCATCCAATAGGTGTTTTTGTGTCATTGGAAGAATATTTAGGTCATTTCCGTCCTCCCTAGGCTAATTCTTGTCCAATTAGGGTTTCTAACCAATCTTGTGCATCCAATAGGTGTTTTGTTTCATTGGATGAACAAGTAGGTCATTTTAGTCCTCCCTAGGCTTATTCTTGTCCAATTAGGGTTTTAAACCAATCTTGTGCATCCAATAGGTGTTTTGTGTCATTGGATGAACATTTAGGTCTTTTTCGTCCTCCCTAAACTTAAGCTTGTCCAATTAGGGTTTCTAACCAATCTTGTGCATCCAATAGGTGTTTTGTGTCATTGGATGAACAAGTAGGTCATTTTCGTCCTCCCTAGGCTTATTCTTGTCCAATTAGGGTTTTTAACCAATCTTGTGCATCCAATAGGTGTTTTGTGTAATTGGATGAACATTTAGGTCATTTTCTTCCTCGCTAAACTTATTCATGTCCAATTAGGGTTTCTAACAAATCTTGTGCATCCAATAGGTGTTTTTGTGTCATTGGATGAACATTTAGGTCATTTTCGTCCTCCCTAGGCTTATGCTTGTCCAATTAGGGTTTCTAACCAATCTTGTGCATCCAATAGGTGTTTTTGTGTCATTGGATGAACATTTAGGTCTTTTTCGTCCTCCCTAAACTTAATCTTGTCCAATTACGGTTTCTAACCAATCTTGTGTATCCAATAGGTGTTTTTGTGTCATTGGATGAATAATTAGGTCATTTTCGTCCTCCCTAGGCTAATTCTTGTCCAATTAGGGTTGCTAACCAATCTTGTGCATGCAATAGGTGTGTTGTGTCATTGGATGAACAAGTAGGTCATTTTCGTCCTCCCTAGGCTTAATCTTGTCCAATTAGGGTTTTTAACCAATCTTGTGCATCCAATAGGTATTTTTGTGTCATTGGATGAACATTTAGGTCTTTTTCGTCCTCCCTAGGCTTATGCTTGTCCAATTAGGGTTTCTAACCAATCTTGTGCATCCAATAGGTGTTTTTGTGTCATTGGATGAACATTTAGGTCTTTTTCGTCCTCCCTAAACTTAATCTTGTCTAATTACGGTTTCTAACCAATCTTGTGTATCCAATAGGTGTTTTTGTGTCATTGGATGAATAATTAGGTCATTTTCGTCCTCCCTAGGCTAATTCTTGTCCAATTAGGGTTTCTAACCAATCTTGTGCATCCATTAGGTGTTTTGTGTCATTGGATGAACAAGTAGGTCATTTTCGTCCTCCCTAGGCTTATTCTTGTCCAATTAGGGTTTTAAACCAATCTTGTGCATCCAATAGGTGTTTTGTGTCATTGGATGAACAATTAGGTCATTTTCGTCCTCCCTAGGCTTATTCTTGTCCAATTAGGGTTTCTAACCAATCTTGTGCATCCAATAGGTGTTTTGTGTCATTGGATGAACAAGTAGGTCATTTTAGTCCTCCCTAGGCTTATTCTTGTCCAATTAGGGTTTTAAACCAATCTTGTGCATCCAATAGGTGTTCTGTGTCATTGGATGAACATTTAGGTCTTTTTCGTCCTCCCTAAACTTAATCTTTTCCAATTAGGGTTTCTAACCAATCTTGTGCATCCAATAGGTGTTTTGTGTCATTGCATGAACAATTAGGTCATTTTCGTCCTCTCTAGGCTTAATCTTTTCCAATTAGTCCTTCTAACCAATCTTGTGCATCCAATAGGTGTTTTGGTGTCGTTGGAAGAATATTTAGGTCATTTTCGTCCTGCCTAGGCTAATTCTTGTCCAATTAGGGTTGCTAACCAATCTTGTGCATGCAATAGGTGTTTTGTGTCATTGGATGAACAAGTAGGTCATTTTCGTCCTCCCTAGGCTTATTCTTGTCCAATTAGGGTTTTTAACCAATCTTGTGCATCCAATAGGTGTTTTGTGTCATTGGATGAACATTTAGGTCATTTTCGTCCTCGCTAAACTTAATCTTGTCCAATTAGGGTTTCTAACCAATCTTGTGCATCCAATAGGTGTTTTTGTGTCATTGGATGAACATTTAGGTCATTTTCGTCCTCCCTAGGCTTATGCTTGTCCAATTAGGGTTTCTAACTAATCTTGTGCATCCAATAGGTGTTTTGTGTCATTGGATGAACAATTAGGTCATTTTCGTCCTTCCTAAACTTAATCTTGTCCAATTAGGGTTTCTAACCAATCTTGTGCATCCAATAGGTGTTTTTGTGTCATTGGATGAACATTTAGGTCATTTTCGTCCTCCCTAGGCTTATGCTTGTCCAATTAGGGTTTCTAACCAATCTTGTGCATCCAATAGGTGTTTTTGTGTCATTGGATGAACAATTAGGTCATTTTCGTCCTCCTTAGGCTAATTCTTGTCCAATTAGGGTTTCTAACCAATCTTGTGCATCCAATAGGTGTTTTGTGTCATTGGATGAACAAGTAGGTCATTTTCGTCCTCCCTAGGCTTATTCTTGTCCAATTAGGGTTTTTAACCAATCTTGTGCATCCAATAGGTGTTTTGTGTCAGTGGATGAACATTTAGGTCATTTTCGTCCTTCCTAAACTTAATCTTGTCCAATTAGGGTTTCTAACCAATCTTGTGCATCCAATAGGTGTTTTTGTGTCATTGGATGAACATTTAGGTCATTTTCGTCCTCCCTAGGCTTATGCTTGTCCAATTAGGGTTTCTAACCAATCTTGTGCATCCAATAGGTGTTTTTGTGTCATTGGATGAACAATTAGGTCATTTTCGTCCTCCCTACACTTAATCTTGTCCAATTAGGGTTTCTAACCAATCTTGTGCATCCAATAGGTGTTTTTGTGTCATTGGATGAACGATTAGGTCATTTTCGACCACCCTAGGCTAATTCTTGTCCAATTAGGGTTTCTAACCAATCTTGTGCGTCCAATATGTGTATTTGTGTCATTGGATGAACAATTAGGTCCTTTTCGTCCTCCCTAAATTTATTCTTGTCCAATTAGGGTTTTTGACCAATCTTGTGCATCCAATAGGTGTTTTGTGTAATTGGATGAACAATTAGGTCATTTTCATCCTCCCTAGGCTAATTCTTGTCCAATTAGGGTTTCTAACCAATCTTGTGCATCCAATAGGTGTTTTTGTGTCATTGGCTAAAAAATTACGTCATTTACGTCGTCCCTAGGCTAATTCTTGTCCAATTAGGGGTTTTTTAACCAATCTTGTGCATCCAATAGGTGTTTTGTGTAATTGGATGAACAATTAGGTCATTTTCATCCTCCCTAGGCTAATTCTTGTCCAATTAGGGTTTTTAACCAATCTTTTGCATCCAATAGGTGTTTTTGTGTCATCGGATGAACATTTAGGTCATTTTCGTCCTCCCTAGGCTTATGCTTGTCCAATTAGGGTTTCTAACCAATCTTGTGCATCCAATAGGTGTTTTTGTGTCATTGGATGAACATTTAGGTCATTTTCGTCCTCCCTAGGCTTATGCTTCTCCAATTAGGTTTTCTAACCAATCTTGTGCATCCAATAGGTGTTTTGTGTCATTGCATGACCAATTAGGTCATTTTCGTCCTCCCTAGGCTTATTCTTGTCCAATTAGTGCTTCTAACCAATCTTGTGCATCCAATAGGTGTTTTGTGTCATTGGATGAACAAGTAGGTCATTTTCGTCCTCCTTAGGCTTATTCTTGTCCAATTAGGGTTTTTAACCAATCTTGTGCATCCAATAGGTGTTTTTGTGTCATTGGATGAACATTTAGGTCATTTTCGTCCTCCCTAGGCTTATGCTTGTCCAATTAGGGTTTCTAACCAATCTTGTGCATCCAATAGGTGTTTTTGTGTCATTGGATGAACATTTAGGTCATTTTCGTCCACCCTAGGCTAATTCTTGTCCAATTAGGGTTTTTAACCAATCTTGTGCATCCAATAGGTGTTTTGTGTCATTGGATGAACAATTAGGTCATTTTCGTCCTCCCTAGGCTTATTCTTGTCAAATTAGGGTTTCTAACCAATCTTGTGCATCCAATAGGTGTTTTTGTGTCATTGGAAGAATATTTAGGTCATAATCGTCCTACCTACACTTAATCTTGTCCAATTAGGGTTTTTAACCAATCTTGTGCATCCAATAGGTGTTTTGTGTCATTGGATGAACAATTAGGTCATTTTCGTCCTCCCTAGGATTATTCTTGTCCAATTAGGGTTTTTAACCAATCTTGTGCATCCAATAGGTGTTTTTGTGTCATTGGATGAACATTTAGGTCATTTTCGTCCTCCCTAAACTTAATCCTGTCCAATTAGGGTTTTCAACCAATCTCGTTCATCCAATAGGTGTTTTGTGTCATTGGATGAATAATTAGGTCATTTTCGTCCTCCCTAGGCTAATTCTTGTCCAATTAGGGTTTCTAACCAATCTTGTGCATGCAATAGGTGTTTTGTGTCATTGGATGAACAAGTAGGTCATTTTCGTCCTCCCTAGGCTTATTCTTGTCCAATTAGGGTTTTTAACCAATCTT
The DNA here is from genome assembly GCA_037974835.1 of Cicer judaicum. Lineage (NCBI taxonomy): Eukaryota > Viridiplantae > Streptophyta > Magnoliopsida > Fabales > Fabaceae > Cicer > Cicer judaicum. Next base: position 226,000 of record JBBPBS010000917.1, read on the forward strand.
GTGCATCCAATAGGTGTTTTGTGTCATTGGATGAACATTTAGGTCATTTTCATCCTCGCTAAACTTAATCTTGTCCAATTAGGGTTTCTAACCAATCTTGTGCATCCAATAGGTGTTTTTGTGTCATTGGATGAACATTTAGGTCATTTTCGTCCTCCCTAGGCTTATGCTTGTCCAATTAGGGTTTCTAACCAATCTTGTGCATCCAATAGGTGTTTTTGTGTCATTGGATGAACATTTAGGTCTTTTTCGTCCTCCCTAAACTTAATCTTGTCTAATTACGGTTTCTAACCAATCTTGTGTATCCAATAGGTGTTTTTGTGTCATTGGATGAATAATTAGGTCATTTTCGTCCTCCCTAGGCTAATTCTTGTCCAATTAGGGTTGCTCACCAATCTTGTGCATGCAATAGGTGTGTTGTGTCGTTGGATGAACAAGTAGGTCATTTTCGTCCTCCCTAGGCTTATTCTTGTCCAATTAGGGTTTTTAACCAATCTTGTGCATCCAATAGGTATTTTTGTGTCATTGGATGAACATTTAGGTCTTTTTCGTCCTCCCTAAACTTAATCTTGTCCAATTACGGTTTCTAACAAATCTTGTGTATCCAATAGGTGTTTTTGTGTCATTGGATGAATAATTAGGTCATTTTCGTCCTCCCTAGGCTAATTCTTGTCCAATTAGGGTTTCTAACCAATCTTGTGCATCCAATAGGTATTTTGTGTCATTGGATAAACAAGTAGGTCATTTTAGTCCTCCCTAGGCTTATTCTTGTCCATTTAGGGTTTTAAACCAATCTTGTGCATCCAATAGGTGTTTTGTGTCATTGGATGAACATTTAGGTCTTTTTCGTCCTCCCTAAACTTAATATTTTCCAATTAGGGTTTCTAACCAATCATGTGCATCCAATAGGTGTTTTTCTGTCATTGGAAGAACAATTAGGTGATTTTCGTCCTCCCTAAGCTAATTCTTGTCCAATTAGGGTTTCTAACCAATCTTTTGCATCCAATAAGTGTTTTGTGTCATTGGATGAATATTTAGGTCATTTTCGTCCTCCCTAGGCTTATCCTTGTCCAATTAGGGTTTCTAACCAATCTTGTGCATCCAATAGGTGTTTTTGTGTCATTGGATGAACAATTACGTCATGTTCGTCCACCCTAGGCTAATTCCTGTCCAATTTGGGTTTTTAACCAATCTTGTGCATCCAATAGGTATTTTGTGTCATTGGATGAACAATTAGGTCATTTTCGTCCTCCCTAGGCTTATTCTTCCAAATTAGGGTTTCTAACCAATCTTGTGCATCCAATAGGTGTTTTTGTGTCATTGGAAGAATATTTAGGTCATAATCGTCCTCCCTACACTTAATCTTGTCCAATTAGGGTTTTTAACCAATCTTGTGCATCCAATAGGTGTTTTTGTGTCATTGGATGAACATTTAGGTCTTTTTTGTCCTCCCTAAACTTAATCTTGTCCAATTACGGTTTCTAACCAATCTTGTGTATCCAATAGGTGTTTTTGTGTCATTGGATGAATAATTAGGTCATTTTCGTCCTCCCTAGGTTAATTCTTGTCCAATTAGGATTTCTAACCAATCTTGTGCATCCAATAGGTGTTTTGTGTCATTGGATGAACAATTAGGTCATTTTAGTCCTCCCTAGGCTTATTCTTGGCCAATTAGGGTTTTAAACCAATCTTGTGCATCCAATAGGTGTTTTGTGTCATTGGATGAACATTTAGGTCTTTTTCGTCCTCCCTAAACTTCATCTTTTCCAATTAGGGTTTCTAACCAATCTTGTGCATCCAATAGGTGTT
>JBBPBS010000917.1:227950-265831 GCA_037974835.1 Cicer judaicum
TCTTGTCCAATTAGGGTTTTTAACCAATCTTGTGCATCCAATAGGTGTTTTGTGTCATTGGATGAACATTTAGGTCATTTTCGTCCTCGCTAAACTTAATCTTGTCCAATTAGGGTTTCTAACCAATCTTGTGCATCCAATAGGTGTTTTTGTGTCATTGGATGAACATTTAGGTCATTTTCCTCCACCCTAGGCTTATGCTTGTCCAATTAGGGTTTCTAACCAATCTTGTGCATCCAATAGGTGTTTATGTGTCATTGGATGAACAATAAGGTCATTTTCGTCCACCCTAGGCTAATTCTTGTCCAATTAGGGTTTTTAACCAATCTTGTGCATCCAATAGGTGTTTTGTGTTATTGGATGAACAATTAGGTCATTCTGGTCCTCCCTAGGCGTATTCTTGTCAAATTAGGGTTTCTAACCAATCTTGTGCATCCAATAGGTGTTTTTGTGTCATTGGAAGAATATTTAGGTCATAATCGTCCTCCCTACAATTAATCTTGTCCAATTAGGGTTTTTAACCAATCTTGTGCATCCAATAGGTGTTTTGTGTCATTGGATGAACATTTAGGTCATTTTCGTCCTTCCAAAACTTAATCTTGTCCAATTAGGGTTTCTAACCAATCTTGTGCATCCCATAGGTTTTTTTGTGTCATTGGATGAACATTTAGGTCATTTTCGTCCTCCCTAGGTTATGCTTGTCCAATAAGGGTTTCTAACCAATCTTGTGCATCCAATAGGTGTTTTTGTGTCATTGGATGAACAATTAGGTCATTTTCGTCCTCCCTGGGCTAATTCTTGTCCAATTAGGGTTTCTAACCAATCTTGTGCATCCAATAGGTGTTTTGTGTCATTGGAAGAACAATTAAGTGATTTTCGTCCTCCCTAAGCTAATTCTTGTCCAATTTGGGTTTCTAACCTATCTTTTGCATCCAATAGTTGTTTTTGTGTCATTGGAAGAATATTTACGTCATAATCGTCCTCCCTACACTTAATCTTATCCAATTAGGGTTTTTAACCAATCTTGTGCATCCAATAGGTGTTTTGTGTCATTGGATGAACATTTAGGTCATTTTCGTCCTTCCTAAACTTAATCTTGTCCTATTAGGGTTTCTAACCAATCTTGTGCATCCAATAGGTGTTTTGTGTCATTGGATGAACAAGTAGGTCATTTTAGTCCTCCCTAGGCTTATTCTTGTCCAATTAGGGTTTTTAACCAATCTTGTACATCCAATAGGTGTTTTGTCTCATTGCATGAACAATTAGGTCATTTTCGTCCTCCCAAGGCTTATGCTTGTCCAATTAGGGTTTCTAACCAATCTTGTGCATCCAATAGTTGTTTTTGTGTCATTGGATGAACAATTAGGTCATTTTCGTCCTCCCTGGGCTAATTCTTGTCCAATTAGGGTTTCTAACCAATCTTATGCATCCAATAGGTGTTTTGTGTCATTGGAAGAACAATTAGGTGATTTTCGTCCTCCCTAAGCTAATTCATGTCCAATTTGGGTTTCTAACCTATCTTTTGCATCCAATAGCTGTTTTTGTGTCATTGGAAGAATATTTACGTCATAATCGTCCTCCCTACACTTAATCTTGTCCAATTAGGGTTTTTAACCAATCTTGTGCATCCAATAAGTGTTTTGTGTCATTGGATGAACATTTAGGTCATTTTCGTCCTTCCTAAACTTAATCTTGTCCTATTAGGGTTTCAAACCAATCTTGTGCATCTAATAGGTGTTTTTGTGTTATTGGAAGAACAATTAGGTGATTTTCGTCCTCCATAAGCTAATTCTTGTCCAATTAGGGTTTCTAACCAATCTTGTGCATCCAATAGCTGTTTTTGTGTCATTGGATGAACAATTAGGTCATTTTCGTCCTCCCTGGGCTAATTCTTGTCCAATTAGGGTTTCTAACCAATCTTGTGCATCCAATAGGTGTTTTGTGTCATTGGAAGAACAATTAAGTGATTTTCGTCCTCCCTAAGCTAATTCTTGTCCAATTTGGGTTTCTAACCTATCTTTTGCATCCAATAGTTGTTTTTGTGTCATTGGAAGAATATTTACGTCATAATCGTCCTCCCTACACTTAATCTTATCCAGTTAGGGTTTTTAACCAATCTTGTGCATCCAATAGGTGTTTTGTGTCATTGGATGAACATTTAGGTCATTTTCGTCCTTCCTAAACTTAATCTTGTCCTATTAGGGTTTCTAACCAATCTTGTGCATCCAATAGGTGTTTTTGTGTTATTGGAAGAACAATTAGGTGATTTTCGTCCTCCCTAAGCTAATTCTTGTCCAATTAGGGTTTCTAACCAATCTTTTGCATCCAATAGGTGTTTTGTGTCATTGGAGGAATATTTAGGTCATTTTCGTCCTCCCTACACTTAATCTTGTCCAATTAGGGTTTCTAACCAATCTTGTGCATCCCATAGGTGTTTTTGTGTCATTGGATGAACATTTAGGTCTTTTTCGTCCTCCCTAAACTTAATCTTGTCTAATTACGGTTTCTAACCACTCTTGTGTATCCAATAGGTGTTTTTGTGTCATTGGATGAATAATTAGGTCATTTTCGTCCTCCCTAGGCTAATTCTTGTCCAATTAGGGTTTCTAACCAATCTTGTGCATCCAATAGGTGTTTTGTGTCATTGGATGAACAAGTAGGTCATTTTAGTCCTCCCTAGGCTTATTCTTGTCCAATTAGGGTTTTTAACCAATCTTGTACATCCAATAGGTGTTTTGTCTCATTGCATGAACAATTAGGTCATTTTCGTCCTCCCTACGCTTATTCTTGTCCAATTTGGTGCTTCTAACCAATCTTGTGCATCCAATAGGTGTTTTTGTGTCATTGGAAGAATATTTAGGTCATTTTCGTCCTCCCTAAGCTAATTCTTGTCGAATTAGGGTTTCTAACCAATCTTGTGCATCCAATAGGTGTTTTGTGTCATTGGATGAACATTTAGGTTATTTTCGTCGTCACTAGGCTTATGCTTGCCCAATTAGGGTTTCTAACCAATCTTGTGCATCCAAAAGGTGTTTTTGTGTCATTGGAAGAATATTTAGGTCATAATCGTCCTCCCTACACTTAATCTTGTCCAATTAAGGTTTCTAACCAATCTTGTGCATCCAATAGGTGTTTTGTGTCATTGGATGAACAAGTAGGTCATTTTCGTCCTCCCTAGGCTTATTCTTGTCCAATTAGGGTTTTTAACCAATCTTGTACATCCAATAGGTGTTTTGTGTCATTGGATGAACAATTAGGTCATTTTCGTCCTCCCTAGGCTTATTCTTGTCAAATTAGGGTTTTTAACCAATCTTGTACATCCAATAGGTGTTTTGTGTCATTGGATGAACAATTAGGTCATTTTCGTCCTCCCTAGGCTTATTCTTGTCAAATTAGGGTTTCTAACCAATTTTGTGCATCCAATAGGTGTTTTTCTGTCATTGGAAGAATATTTAGGTCATAATCGTCCTCCCTAAACTTAATCTTTTCCCATTAGGGTTTCTAACCAATCTTGTGCATGCGATAGGTGTTTTGTGTCATTGGATGAACAAGTAGGTCATTTTCGTCCTCCCTAGGCTTATTCTTGTCCAATTAGTGCTTCTAACCAATCTTGTGCATCCAATAGGTGTTTTTGTGTCATTGGAAGAATATTTAGGTCATTTTCGTCCTCCCTAGGCTTATTCTTGTCAAATTAGGGTTTCTAACCAATCTTGTGCATGCAATAGGTGTTTTGTGTCATTGGATGAACAAGTAGGTCATTTTCGTCCTCCCTAGGCTTAATCTTTTCCCATTAGGGTTTCTAACCAATCTTGTGCATCCAATAGGTGTTTTGTGTCATTTCATGAACAATTAGATCATTTTCGTCCTCCCTAGGCTTATTCTTGTCGAATTAGTGCTTCTAACCAATCTTGTGCATCCAATAGGTGTTTTTGTGTCATTGGATGAACATTTAGGTCATTTTCTTCCTCCCTAGGCTTATGCTTGTCCAATTAGGGTTTCTAACCAATCTTGTGCATCCAATAGGTATTTTTGTGTCATTGGATGAACAATTAGGTCATTTTCGTCCACCCTAGGCTAATTCTTGTCCAATTAGGGTTTTTAACCAATCTTGTGCATCCAATAGGTGTTTTGTGTCATTGGATGAACAATTAGGTCATTTTCGTCCTCCCTAGGCTTATTCTTGTCAAATTAGGGTTTCTAACCAATCTTGTGCATCCAATAGGTGTTTTTGTGTCATTGGAAGAATATTTAGGTCATAATCGTCCTGCCTACACTTAATCTTGTCCAATTAGGGTTTTTAACCATTCTTGTGCATCCAATAGGTGTTTTGTGTCATTGGATGAACATTTAGGTCATTTTCGTCCTTCCTAAACTTAATCTTGTCCACTTACGGTTTCTAACCAATCTTGTGCATCCAATAGGTGTTTTTGTCTCATTGGAAGAACAATTAGGTGATTTTCGTCCTCCCTAAGCTTATTCTTGTCCAATTAGGGTTTCTAACCAATCTTGTGCATCCAATAGGTGTTTTTGTGTCATTGGATGAACATTTAGGTCTTTTTCGTCCTCCCTAAACTTAATCTTGTCCAATTACGGTTTCTAACCAATCTTGTGTATCCAATAGGTGTTTTTGTGTCATTGGAAGAATATTTAGGTCATAATCGTCCTCCCTACACTTAATCTTGTCCAATTAGGGTTTTTAACCAATCTTGTGCATCCAATAGGTGTTTTGTGTCATTGGATGAAAATTTAGGTTATTTTCGTCCTCCCTAGGCTTATTCTTGTCCAATTAGTGCTTCTAGCCAATCTTGTGCATCCAATAGGTGTTTTTGTGTCATTGGAAGAACAATTAGGTGATTTTCGTCCTCCCTAAGCTAATTCTTGTCCAATTAGGGTTTCTAACCAATCTTTTGCATCCAATAGGTGTTTTGTGTCATTGGATGAACAATTAGGTCATTTTCGTCCTCCCTAGGCTTATTCTTGTCAAATTAGGGTTTCTAACCAATCTTGTGCATCCAATAGGTGTTTTTGTGTCATTGGAAGAATATTTAGGTCATAATCGTCCTGCCTACACTTAATCTTGTCCAATTAGGGTTTTTAACCAATCTTGTGCATCCAATAGGTGTTTTGTGTCATTGGAAGACTATTTAGGTCATTTTCGTCCTCCCTAGGCTAATTCTTGTCCAATTAGGGTTTCTAACCAATCTTTTGCATGCAATAGGTGTTTTGTGTCATTGGATGAACAAGTAGGTCATTTTCGTCCTCCCTAGGCTTATTCTTGTCCAATTAGGGTTTTTAACCAATCTTGTACATCCAATAGGTGTTTTGTGTCATTGGATGAACAATTAGGTCATTTTCGTCCTCCCTAGGCTTATTCTTGTCAAATTAGGGTTTCTAACCAATCTTGTGCATTCAATAGGTGTTTTTGTGTCATTGGAAGAATATTTAGGTCATAATCGTCCTCCCTAAACTTAATCTTTTCCCATTAGGGTTTCTAACCAATCTTGTGCATCCAATAGGTGTTTTGTGTCATTTCATGAACAATTAGATCATTTTCGTCCTCCCTAGGCTTATTCTTGTCCAATTAGTGCTTCTAACCAATCTTGTGCATCCAATAGGTGTTTTTGTGTCATTGGAAGAATATTTAGGTCATTTTCGTCCTCCCTAGGCTATTTGTTGTCCAATTAGGGTTTCTAACCAATCTTGTGCATGCAATAGGTGTTTTGTGTCATTGGATGAACAAGTAGGTCATTTTCGTCCTCCCTAGGCTTATTCTTGTCCAATTAGGGTTTTTAACCAATCTTGTGCATCCAATAGGTGTTTTGTGTCATTGGATGAACATTTATGTCATTTTCGTCCTCGCTAAACTTAATCATGTCCAATTAGGGTTTCTAATCAATCTTGTGCATCCAATAGGTGTTTCTGTGTCATTGGATGAACATTTAGGTCATTTTCTTCCTCCCTAGGCTTATGCTTGTCCAATTAGGGTTTCTAACCAATCTTGTGCATCCAATAGGTATTTTTGTGTCATTGGATGAACAATTAGGTCATTTTCGTCCACCCTAGGCTAATTCTTGTCCAATTAGGGTTTTTAACCAATCTTGTGCATCCAATAGGTGTTTTGTGTCATTGGATGAACAATTAGGTCATTTTCGTCCTCCCTAGGCTTATTCTTGTCAAATTAGGGTTTCTAACCAATCTTGTGCATCCAATAGGTGTTTTTGTGTCATTGGAAGAATATTTAGGTCATAATCGTCCTGCCTACACTTAATCTTGTCCAATTAGGGTTTTTAACCATTCTTGTGCATCCAATAGGTGTTTTGTGTCATTGGATGAACATTTAGGTCATTTTCGTCCTTCCTAAACTTAATCTTGTCCACTTACGGTTTCTAACCAATCTTGTGCATCCAATAGGTGTTTTTGTCTCATTGGAAGAACAATTAGGTGATTTTCGTCCTCCCTAAGCTAATTCTTGTCCAATTAGGGTTTCTAACCAATCTTGTGCATCCAATAGGTGTTTTTGTGTCATTGGATGAACATTTAGGTCTTTTTCGTCCTCCCTAAACTTAATCTTGTCCAATTACGGTTTCTAACCAATCTTGTGTATCCAATAGGTGTTTTTTTGTCTTGTGATGAATAATTAGGTCATTTTCGTCCTCCCTAGGCTAATTCTTGTCCAATTAGGGTTTCTAACCAATCTTGTGCATCCAATAGGTGTTTTGTGTCATTGGATGAACAAGTAGGTCATTTTAGTCCTCCCTAGGCTTATTCTTGTCCAATTTGGGTTTTAAACCAATCTTGTGCATCCAATAGGTGTTTTGTGTCATTGGATGAACATTTAGGTCTTTTTCGTCCTCCCTAAACTTAATCTTTTCCAATTAGGGTTTCTAACCAATCTTGTGTATCCAATAGGTATTTTGTGTCATTGCATGAACAATTAGGTCATTTTCGTCCTCCCTAGGCTTATTCTTGTCCAATTAGTGCTTCTAAACAATCTTGTGCATCCAATAGGTGTTTTTGTGTCATTGGAAGAATATTTAGGTCATTTTCGTCCTCCCTAGGCTAATTCTTGTCCAATTAGGGTTTCTAACCAATCTTGTGCATGCAATAGGTGTTTTGTGTCATTGGATGAACAAGTAGGTCATTTTAGTCCTCCCTAGGCTTATTCTTGTCCAATTTGGGTTTTAAACCAATCTTGTGCATCCAATAGGTGTTTTGTGTCATTGGATGAACATTTAGGTCTTTTTCGTCCTCCCTAAACTTAATCTTTTCCAATTAGGGTTTCTAACCAATCTTGTGCATCCAATAGGTATTTTGTGTCATTGCATGAACAATTAGGTCATTTTCGTCCTCCCTAGGCTTATTCTTGTCCAATTAGTGCTTCTAAACAATCTTGTGCATCCAATAGGTGTTTTTGTGTCATTGGAAGAATATTTAGGTCATTTTCGTCCTCCCTAGGCTAATTCTTGTCCAATTAGGGTTTCTAACCAATCTTGTGCATGCAATAGGTGTTTTGTGTCATTGGATGAACAAGTAGGTCATTTTCGTCCTCCCTAGGCTTATTCTTGTCCAATTAGGGTTTTTAACTAATCTTGTGCATCCAATAGGTGTTTTGTGTCATTGGATGAACATTTAGGTCTTTTTCGTCCTCCCTAAACTTAATATTTTCCAATTAGGGTTTCTAACCAATCTTATGCATCCAATAGGTGTTTTGTGTCATTGCATGAACAATTAGGTCATTTTCGTCCTCCCTAGGCTTATTCTTGTCCAATTAGTGCTTCTAACCAATCTTGTGCATCCAATAGGTGTTTTTGTGTCATTGGAAGAATATTTAGGTCATTTTCGTCCTCCCTAGGCTAATTCTTGTCCAATTAGGGTTTCTAACCAATCTTGTGCATGCAATAGGTGTTTTGTGTCATTGGATGAACAAGTAGGTCATTTTCGTCCTCCCTAGGCTTATTCTTGTCCAATTAGGGTTTTTAACCAATCTCGTTCATCCAATAGGTGTTTTGTGTCATTGGATGAACATTTAGGTCATCTTCGTCCTCGCTAAACATAATCTTGTCCAATTAGGGTTCCTAACCAATCTTGTGCATCCAATAGGTGTTTTTGTGTCATTGGATGAACATTTAGGTCATTTTCGTCCTCCCTAGGCTTATGCTTGTCCAATTAGGGTTTCTAACCAATCTTGTGCATCCAATAGGTGTTTTTCTGTCATTGGATGAACAATTAGGTCATTTTCGTCCACCCTAGGCTAATTCTTGTCCAATTAGGGTTTTTAACCAATCTTGTGCATCCAATAGGTGTTTTGTGTCATTGGATGAACAATTAGGTCATTTTCGTCCTCCCTAGGCTTATTCTTGTCAAATTAGGGTTTCTAACCAATCTTGTGCATCCAATAGGTGTTTTTGTGTCATTCGAAGAATATTTAGGTCATAATCGTCCTCCCTACACTTAATCTTGTCCAATTAGGGTTTTTAACCAATCTTGTGCATCCAGTAGGTGTTTTGTGTCATTGGATGAACATTTAGGTCATTTTCGTCCTTCCTAAACTTAATCTTGTCCAATTAGGGTTTCTAACCAATCTTGTGCATCCAATAGGTGTTTTTGTGTCGTTGGAAGAACAATTAGGTGATTTTCGTCCTCCCTAAGCTAATTCTTGTCCAATTAGGGTTTCTAACCAATCTTTTGCATCCAATAGGTGTTTTGTGTCATTGGATGAACAATTAGGTCATTTTCGTCCTCCCTAGGCTTATTCTTGTCAAATTAGGGTTTCTAACCAATCTTGTGCATCCAATAGGTGTTTTTGTGTCATTGGAAGAATATTTAGGTCATAATCGTGCTCCCTACAATTAATCTTGTCCAATTAGGGTTTTTAACCAATCTTGTGCATCCAATAGGTGTTTTGTGTCATTGGATGAACATTTAGGTCATTTTCATCCTCCCTAAACTTAATCTTGTCCAATTAGGGTTTCTAACCAATCTTGTGCATCCAATAGGTGTTTTTGTGTCATTGGATGAACATTTACGTCATTTTCGTCCACCCTAGGCTTATGCTTGTCCAATTAGGGTTTCTAACCAATCTTGTGCATCCAATAGGTGTTTTTGTGTGGATGAACAATTAGGTCATTTTCGTCCACCCTAGGCTAAATCTTTTCCAATTAGGGTTTTTAACCAATCTTGTGCATCCAATAGGTGTTTTGTGTTATTGGATGAACAATTAGGTCATTTTCGTCCTCCCTAGGCTTATTCTCGTCAAATTAGGGATTCTACCCAATCTTGTGCATCCAATAGGTGTTTTTCTGTCATTGGATGAACAAGTAGGTCATTTTAGTCCTCCCAAGGCTTATTCTTGTCCAATAGGTGTTTTGTCTCATTGGATGAACATTTAGGTCATTTTCATCCTCCCTAAACTTAATCTTGTCCAATTAGGGTTTCTAACCAATCTTGTGCATCCAATAGGTGTTTTTGTGTCATTGGATGAACAATTAGGTCATTTTCGTCCACCCTAGGCTAATTCTTGTCCAATTAGGGTTTCTAACCAATCTTGTGCATCCAATTGGTGTTTTGTGTCATTGGATGAACAATTAGGTTATTTTCGTCCTCTCGAGGCTAATTCTTGTCCAATTAGGGTTTTTAACCAATCTTGTGCATCCAATAGGTGTTTTGTGTCATTGGATGAACATTTAGGTCATTTTCGTCCTCCCTAAACTTAATCTTGTCCAATTAGGGTTTCTAACCAATCTTGTGCATCCAATAGGTGTTTTGTGTCATTGGATGAACAATTAGGTCATTTTCGTCCTCCTTAGGCTTATTCTTGTCCAATTAGTGCTTCTAACCAATCTTGTGCATCCAATAGGTGTTTTTGTGTCATTGGATGAACATTTAGGTCTTTTTCGTCCTCCCTAAACTTAATCTTGTCCAATTACGGTTTCTAACCAATCTTGTGTATCCAATAGGTGTTTTTGTGTCATTGGATGAATAATTAGGTCATTTTCGTCCTCCCTAGGCGAATTCTTGTCCAAATAAGGTTTCTAACCAATCTTGTGCATCCAATAGGTGTTTTGTGTCATTGGATGAACAAGTAGGTCATTTTCGTCCTCCCTAGGCTTATTCTTGTCCAATTAGGGTTTTAAACCAATCTTGTGCATCCAATAGGTGTTTTGTGTCATTGGATGAACATTTAGGTCTTTTTCGTCCTCCCTAAACTTAATCTTGTCCAATTAGGGTTTCTAACCAATCTTGTGCATCCAATATGTGTTTTTGTGTCATTGGATGAACATTTAGGTCTTTTTCGTCCTCCCTAAACTTAATCTTGTCCAATTACGATTTCTAACCAATCTTGTGTATCCAATAGGTGTTTTTGTGTCATTGGATGAATAATTAGGTCATTTTCATCCTCCCTAGGCTAATTCTTGTCCAATTAGTGCTTCTAACCAATCTTGTGCATCCAATAGGTGTTTTGTGTCATTGGATGAACAAGTAGGTCACTTTAGTCCTCCCTAGGCTTATTCTTGGCCAATTAGGGTTTTAAACCAATCTTGTGCATCCAATAGGTGTTTTGTGTCATTGGATGAATATTTAGGTCATTTTCGTCCTCCCTACACTTAATCTTGTCCAATTAAGGTTTCTAACCAATCTTGTGCATCCAATAGGTGTTTTTGTGTCATTGGATGAACATTTAGGTCTTTTTCGTCCTCCCTAAACATAATCTTGTCCAATTACGGTTTCTAACCAATCTTGTGTATCCAATAGGTGTTTTTGTGTCATTGGATGAATAATTAGGTCATTTTCGTCCTCCCTAGGCTAATTCTTGTCCAATTAGGGTTTCTAACCAATCTTGTGCATCCAATAGGTGTTTTGTGTCATTGGATGAACATTTAGGTCATTTTCGTCCTTCCTAAACTTAATCTTGTCCACTTACGGTTTCTAACCAATCTTGTGCATCCAATAGGTGTTTTTGTCTCATTGGAAGAACAATTAGGTGATTTTCGTCCTCCCTAAGCTAATTCTTGTCCAATTAGGGTTTCTAACCAATCTTGTGCATCCAATAGGTGTTTTTGTGTCATTGGATGAACATTTAGGTCTTTTTCGTCCTCCCTAAACTTAATCTTGTCCAATTACGGTTTCTAACCAATCTTGTGTATCCAATAGGTGTTTTTTTGTCTTGTGATGAATAATTAGGTCATTTTCGTCCTCCCTAGGCTAATTCTTGTCCAATTAGGGTTTCTAACCAATCTTGTGCATCCAATAGGTGTTTTGTGTCATTGGATGAACAAGTAGGTCATTTTAGTCCTCCCTAGGCTTATTCTTGTCCAATTTGGGTTTTAAACCAATCTTGTGCATCCAATAGGTGTTTTGTGTCATTGGATGAACATTTAGGTCTTTTTCGTCCTCCCTAAACTTAATCTTTTCCAATTAGGGTTTCTAACCAATCTTGTGTATCCAATAGGTATTTTGTGTCATTGCATGAACAATTAGGTCATTTTCGTCCTCCCTAGGCTTATTCTTGTCCAATTAGTGCTTCTAAACAATCTTGTGCATCCAATAGGTGTTTTTGTGTCATTGGAAGAATATTTAGGTCATTTTCGTCCTCCCTAGGCTAATTCTTGTCCAATTAGGGTTTCTAACCAATCTTGTGCATGCAATAGGTGTTTTGTGTCATTGGATGAACAAGTAGGTCATTTTCGTCCTCCCTAGGCTTATTCATGTCCAATTAGGGTTTTTAACCAATCTTGTGCATCCAATAGGTGTTTTGTGTCATTGGATGAACATTTAGGTCATTTTCGTCCTCGCTAAACTTAATCTTTTCCAATTAGGGTTTCTAACCAATCTTGTGCATCCAATAGGTGTTTTTGTGTCATTGGATGAACATTTAGGTCATTTTCGTCCTCCCTAGGCTTATGCTTGTCCAATTAGGGTTTCTAACCAATCTTGTGCATCCAATAGGTGTTTTTGTGTCATTGGATGAACAATTACGTCATGTTCGTCCACCCAAGGCAAATTCTTGTCCAATTAGGGTTTTTAACCAATCTTGTCCATCCAATATGTGTTTTGTGTCATTGGATGAACAATTAGGTCATTTTCATCCTCCCTAAACTTAATCTTGTCCAATTAGGGTTTCTAACCAATCTTGTGCATCCAATAGGTGTTTTTGTGTCATTGGAAGAATATTTAGGTCATAATCGTCCTCCCTACCCTTAATCTTGTCCAATTAGGGTTTTTAACCAATCTTGTGCATCCAATAGGTGTTTTGTGCCATTGGATGAACATTTAGGTCATTTTCGTCCTCCCTAAACTTAATCTTTTCCAATTAGGGTTTCTAACCAATCTTGTGCATCCAATAGGTGTTTTGTGTCATTGCATGAACAATTAGGTCATTTTCGTCCTCCCTAGGCTTATTCTTGTCCAATTAGTTCTTCTAACCAATCTTTTGCATCCAATAGGTGTTTTGTGTCATTGGATGAATATTTAGGTCATTTTCGTCCTCCCTACACTTAATCTTGTCCAATTAAGGTTTCTAACCAATCTTGTGCATCTAATAGGTGTTTTTGTGTTATTGGATAAACATTTAGGTCTTTTTCGTCCTCCCTAAACTTAATCTTGTCCAATTACGATTTCTAACCAATCTTGTGTATCCAATAGGTGTTTTTGTGTCATTGGATGAATAATTAGGTCATTTTCATCCTCCCTAGGCTAATTCTTGTCCAATTAGTGCTTCTAACCAATCTTGTGCATCCAATAGGTGTTTTGTGTCATTGGATGAACAAGTAGGTCACTTTAGTCCTCCCTAGGCTTATTCTTGGCCAATTAGGGTTTTAAACCAATCTTGTGCATCCAATAGGTGTTTTGTGTCATTGGATGAACATTTAGGTCTTTTTCGTCCTCCCTAAACTTAATCTTGTCCAATTAGGGTTTCTAACCAATCTTGTGCATCCAATATGTGTTTTTGTGTCATTGGATGAACATTTAGGTCTTTTTCGTCCTCCCTAAACTTAATCTTGTCCAATTAGTGCTTCTAACCAATCTTGTGCATCCAATAGGTGTTTTTGTGTCATTGGAAGAATATTTAGGTCATTTTCGTCCTCCCTAGGCTAATTCTTGTCCGTTTAGGGTTTCTAACCAATCTTGTGCATGCAATAGGTGTTTTGTGTCATTGGATGAACAAGTAGATCATTTTCGTCCTCCCTAGGCTTATTCTTGTCCAATTAGGGTTTTTAACCAATCTTGTGCATCCAATAGGTGTTTTGTGTCATTGGATGAACATTTAGGTCATTTTCGTCCTCATTAAACTTAATCTTTTCCAATTAGGGTTTCTAACCAATCTTGTGCATCCAATAGGTGTTTTTTTGTCATTGGAAGAATATTTAGGTCATTTTCGTGCTCCCTAGGCTAATTCTTGTCCAATTAGGGTTTCTAACCGATCTTGTGCATCCAATAGGTGTTTTTGTGTCGTTGGATGAACAATTAGGTCATTTTCGTCCTCCCTAGGAAAATTCTTGTCCAATTAGAGTTTCTAACCAATCATGTGCATCCAATAGGTTTTTTTGTGTCATTGGATGAACATTTAGGTCATTTTCGTCCACCCTAGGCTAATTCTTGTCCAATTAGGGTTTTTAACCAATCTAGTACATCCAATAGGTGTTTTGTGTCATTGGATGAACAATTAGGTCATTTTCGTCCTCCCTAGGCTTATACGTGTCAAATTAGGGTTTCTAACCAATCTTGTGCATCCAATAGGTGTTTTTGTGTCATTGGAAGAATATTTAGGTCATTTTCGTCCACCCTAGGCTAATTCTTGTCCAATTACGGTTTCTAACCAATCTTGTGCATCCAATAGGTGTTTTTGTGTCATTGGATGAACAATTAGGTCATTTTCGTCCTCCCTAGGCTAATTCTTGTCCAATTAAGGTTTCTAACCAATCATGTCCATCCAATAGGTTTTTTTGTGTCATTGGATGAACATTTAGGTCATTTTCGTCCACCCTAGGCTTATACTTGTCCAATTAGGGTTTCTAACCAATCTTGTGCATCCATTAGGTGTTTTGTGTCATTGGATGAACATTTAGGTCATTTTCTTCCTCCCTAGGCTTATGCTTGTCCAATTAGTGTTTCTAACCAATCTTGTGCATCCAATAGGTGTTTTTGTGTCATTGGATGAACAATTAGGTCATTTTCGTCCACCCTAGGCTAAATCTTTTCCAATTAGGGTTTTTAACCAATCTTGTGCATCCAATAGGTGTTTTCTGTTATTGGATGAACAATTAGGTCATTTTCGTCCTCCCTAGGCTTATTCTCGTCAAATTAGGGATTCTACCCAATCTTGTGCATCCAATAGGTGT
The DNA here is from genome assembly GCA_037974835.1 of Cicer judaicum. Lineage (NCBI taxonomy): Eukaryota > Viridiplantae > Streptophyta > Magnoliopsida > Fabales > Fabaceae > Cicer > Cicer judaicum. Next base: position 242,290 of record JBBPBS010000917.1, read on the forward strand.
TTTTCTGTCATTGGATGAACAAGTAGGTCATTTTAGTCCTCCCAAGGCTTATTCTTGTCCAATAGGTGTTTTGTCTCATTGGATGAACATTTAGGTCATTTTCATCCTCCCTAAACTTAATCTTGTCCAATTAGGGTTTCTAACCAATCTTGTGCATCCAATAGGTGTTTTTGTGTCATTGGATTAACATTTACGTCATTTTCGTCCACCCTAGGCTTATGCTTGTCCAATTAGGGTTTCTAACCAATCTTGTGCATCCAATAGGTGTTTTTGTGTGGATGAACAATTAGGTCATTTTCGTCCACCCTAGGCTAAATCTTTTCCAATTAGGGTTTTTAACCAATCTTGTGCATCCAATAGGTGTTTTGTGTTATTGGATGAACAATTAGGTCATTTTCGTCCTCCCTAGGCTTATTCTTGTCAAATTAGGGTTTCTACCCAATCTTGTGCATCCAATAGGTGTTTTTGTGTCATTGGATGAACAAGTAGGTCATTTTAGTCCTCCCTAGGCTTATTCTTGTCCAATAGGTGTTTTGTGTCATTGGATGAACATTTAGGTCATTTTCATCCTCCCTAAACTTAATCTTGTCCAATTAGGGTTTCTAACCAATCTTGTGCATGCAATAGGTGTTTTGTGTCATTGGATGAACAATTAGGTCATTTTCATCCTTCCTAAACTTAATCTTGTCCAATTAGGGTTTCTAACCAATCTTGTGCATCCAATAGGTGTTTTTGTGTCATTGGATGAATATTTAGGTCATTTTCGTCCTCCCTACACTTAATCTTGTCCAATTAATGTTTCTAACCAATCTTGTGCATCCAATAGGTGTTTTGTGTCATTGGATGAACATTTAGGTCTTTTTCGTCCTCCCTAAACTTAATCTTTTCCAATTAGGGTTTCTAACCAATCTTGTGCATCCAATAGGTGTTTTGTGTCATTGCACGAACAATTAGGTCATTTTCGTCCTCCCTAGGCTTATTCTTGTCCAATTAGTGCTTCTAACCAATCTTGTGCATCCAATAGGTGTTTTTGTGTCATTGGAAGAATATTTAGGTCATTTTCATCCACCCTAGGCTAATTCTTGTCCAATTAGGGTTGCTAACCAATCTTGTGCATGCAATAGGTGTTTTGTGTCATTGGATGAACAAGTAGGTCATTTTCGTCCTCCCTAGGCTTATTCTTGTCCAATTAGGGTTTTTAACCAATCTTGTGCATCCAATAGGTGTTTTGTGTAATTGGATGAACATTTAGGTCATTTTCGTCCTCGCTAAACTTAATCTTGTCCAATTAGGGTTTCTAACCAATCTTGTGCATCCAATAGGTGTTTTTGTGTCATTGGATGAACATTTAGGTCATTTTTGTCCTCCCTAGGCTTATGCTTGTCCAATTAGGGTTTCTAACCAATCTTGTGCATCCAATAGGTGTTTTTGTGTCATTAGATGAACAATTAGGTCATTTTCGTCCACCCTAGGCTAATTCTTGTCCAATTAGGGTTTTTAACCAATCTAGTGCATCCAATAGGTGTTTTGTGTCATTGGATGAACAAGTAGGTCATTTTCGTCCTCCCTAGGCTTATTCTTGTCCAATTAGGGTTTTTAACCAATCTTGTGCATCCAATAGGTGTTTTGTGTAATTGGATGAACATTTAGGTCATTTTCGTCCTCGCTAAACTTAATCTTGTCCAATTAGGGTTTCTAACCAATCTTGTGCATCCAATAGGTGTTTTTGTGTCATTGGATGAACATTTAGGTCATTTTTGTCCTCCCTAGGCTTATTCTTGTCCAATTAGGGTTTCTAACCAATCTTGTGCATCCAATAGGTGTTTTTGTGTCATTGGATGAACAATTAGGTCATTTTCGTCCACCCTAGGCTAATTCTTGTCCAATTAGGGTTTTTAACCAATCTTGTGCATCAAATAGGTGTTTTGTGTCATTGGATGAACAATTAGGTCATTTTCGTCCTCCCTAGGCTTATTCTTGTCAAATTAGGGTTTCTAACCAATCTTGTGCATCCAATAGGTGTTTTTGTGTCATTGGAAGAATATTTAGGTCATAATCGTCCTGCCTACACTTAATCTTGTCCAATTAGGGTTTTTAACCATTCTTGTGCATCCAATAGGTGTTTTGTGTCATTGGATGAACATTTAGGTCATTTTCGTCCTTCCTAAACTTAATCTTGTCCACTTACGGTTTCTAACCAATCTTGTGCATCCAATAGGTGTTTTTGTCTCATTGGAAGAACAATTAGGTGATTTTCGTCCTCCCTAAGCTAATTCTTGTCCAATTAGGGTTTCTAACCAATCTTGTGCATCCAATAGGTGTTTTTGTGTCATTGGATGAACATTTAGGTCTTTTTCGTCCTCCCTAAACTTAATCTTGTCCAATTACGGTTTCTAACCAATCTTGTGTATCCAATAGGTGTTTTTTTGTCTTGTGATGAATAATTAGGTCATTTTCGTCCTCCCTAGGCTAATTCTTGTCCAATTAGGGTTTCTAACCAATCTTGTGCATCCAATAGGTGTTTTGTGTCATTGGATGAACAAGTAGGTCATTTTAGTCCTCCCTAGGCTTATTCTTGTCCAATTTGGGTTTTAAACCAATCTTGTGCATCCAATAGGTGTTTTGTGTCATTGGATGAACATTTAGGTCTTTTTCGTCCTCCCTAAACTTAATCTTTTCCAATTAGGGTTTCTAACCAATCTTGTGTATCCAATAGGTATTTTGTGTCATTGCATGAACAATTAGGTCATTTTCGTCCTCCCTAGGCTTATTCTTGTCCAATTAGTGCTTCTAAACAATCTTGTGCATCCAATAGGTGTTTTTGTGTCATTGGAAGAATATTTAGGTCATTTTCGTCCTCCCTAGGCTAATTCTTGTCCAATTAGGGTTTCTAACCAATCTTGTGCATGCAATAGGTGTTTTGTGTCATTGGATGAACAAGTAGGTCATTTTAGTCCTCCCTAGGCTTATTCTTGTCCAATTTGGGTTTTAAACCAATCTTGTGCATCCAATAGGTGTTTTGTGTCATTGGATGAACATTTAGGTCTTTTTCGTCCTCCCTAAACTTAATCTTTTCCAATTAGGGTTTCTAACCAATCTTGTGCATCCAATAGGTATTTTGTGTCATTGCATGAACAATTAGGTCATTTTCGTCCTCCCTAGGCTTATTCTTGTCCAATTAGTGCTTCTAAACAATCTTGTGCATCCAATAGGTGTTTTTGTGTCATTGGAAGAATATTTAGGTCATTTTCGTCCTCCCTAGGCTAATTCTTGTCCAATTAGGGTTTCTAACCAATCTTGTGCATGCAATAGGTGTTTTGTGTCATTGGATGAACAAGTAGGTCATTTTCGTCCTCCCTAGGCTTATTCTTGTCCAATTAGGGTTTTTAACTAATCTTGTGCATCCAATAGGTGTTTTGTGTCATTGGATGAACATTTAGGTCTTTTTCGTCCTCCCTAAACTTAATATTTTCCAATTAGGGTTTCTAACCAATCTTATGCATCCAATAGGTGTTTTGTGTCATTGCATGAACAATTAGGTCATTTTCGTCCTCCCTAGGCTTATTCTTGTCCAATTAGTGCTTCTAACCAATCTTGTGCATCCAATAGGTGTTTTTGTGTCATTGGAAGAATATTTAGGTCATTTTCGTCCTCCCTAGGCTAATTCTTGTCCAATTAGGGTTTCTAACCAATCTTGTGCATGCAATAGGTGTTTTGTGTCATTGGATGAACAAGTAGGTCATTTTCGTCCTCCCTAGGCTTATTCTTGTCCAATTAGGGTTTTTAACCAATCTCGTTCATCCAATAGGTGTTTTGTGTCATTGGATGAACATTTAGGTCATCTTCGTCCTCGCTAAACATAATCTTGTCCAATTAGGGTTCCTAACCAATCTTGTGCATCCAATAGGTGTTTTTGTGTCATTGGATGAACATTTAGGTCATTTTCGTCCTCCCTAGGCTTATGCTTGTCCAATTAGGGTTTCTAACCAATCTTGTGCATCCAATAGGTGTTTTTGTGTCATTGCATGAACAATTAGGTCATTTTCGTCCACCCTAGGCTAAGGCTTGTCCAATTAGGGTTTTTAACCAATCTTGTGCATCCAATAGGTGTTTTGTGTCATTGGATGAACAATTAGGTCATTTTCGTCCTCCCTAGGCTTATACTTGTCAAATTAGGGTTTCTAACCAATCTTGTGCATCCAATAGGTGTTTTTGTGTCATTGGATTAACATTTAGGTCATTTTCGTCCTCTTTAAACTTAATCTTGTCCAATTACGGTTTGTAACCAATCTTGTGCATCCAATAGGTGTTTTTGTGTCATTGGATGAACATTTAGGTCATTTTCTTCCTACCTAGGCTTATGCTTGCCTATTTAGGGTTTCTAACCAATTTTGTGCATCCAATAGGTATTTTTGTGTCATTGGATGAACAATTAGGTCATTTTCGTCCACCCTAGGCTAATTCTTGTCCAATTAGGGTTTTTAACCAATCTTGTGCATCCAATAGGTGTTTTGTGTCATTGGATGAACAATTAGGTCATTTTCGTCCTCCCTAGGCTTATTCTTGTCAAATTAGGGTTTCTAACCAATCTTGTGCATCCAATAGGTGTTTTTGTGTCATTGGAAGAATATTTAGGTCATAATCGTCCTCCCTACACTTAATCTTGTCCAATTAGGGTTTTTAACCAATCTTGTACATCCAATAGGTGTTTTGTGTCATTGGATGAACAATTAGGTCATTTTCGTCCTCCCTAGGCTTATTCTTGTCAAATTAGGCTTTCTAACCAATCTTGTGCATCCAATAGGTGTTTTTGTGTCATTAGAAGAATATTTAGGTCATAATCGTCCTGCCTACACTTAATCTTGTCCAATTAAGGTTTCTAACCAATCTTGTGCATCCAATAGGTGTTTTTGTGTCATTGGATGAACATTTAGGTCTTTTTCGTCCTCCCTAAACTTAATCTTGTCCAATTACGGTTTCTAACCAATCTTGTGTATCCAATAGGTGTTTTTGTGTCATTGGAAGAATATTTAGGTCATAATCGTCCTCCCTACACTTAATCTTGTCCAATTAGGGTTTTTAACCAATCTTGTGCATCCAATAGGTGTTTTGTGTCATTGGATGAACATTTAGGTCATTTTCGTCCTCCCTAAACTTAATCTTGTCCAATTAGGGTTTCTAACCAATCTTGTGCATCCAATATGTGTTTTTGTGTCATTGGATGAACATTTAGGTCTTTTTCGTCCTCCCTAAACTTAATCTTGTCCAATTAGTGCTTCTAACCAATCTTGTGCATCCAATAGGTGTTTTTGTGTCATTGGAAGAATATTTAGGTCATTTTCGTCCTCCCTAGGCTAATTCTTGTCCGTTTAGGGTTTCTAACCAATCTTGTGCATGCAATAGGTGTTTTGTGTCATTGGATGAACAAGTAGGTCATTTTCGTCCTCCCTAGGCTTATTCTTGTCCAATTAGGGTTTTTAACCAATCTTGTGCATCCAATAGGTGTTTTGTGTCATTGGATGAACATTTAGGTCTTTTTCGTCCTCCCTAAACTTAATCTTGTCCAATTAGGGTTTCTAACCAATCTTGTGCATCCAATATGTGTTTTTGTGTCATTGGATGAACATTTAGGTCTTTTTCGTCCTCCCTAAACTTAATCTTGTCCAATTACGATTTCTAACCAATCTTGTGTATCCAATAGGTGTTTTTGTGTCATTGGATGAATAATTAGGTCATTTTCATCCTCCCTAGGCTAATTCTTGTCCAATTAGTGCTTCTAACCAATCTTGTGCATCCAATAGGTGTTTTGTGTCATTGGATGAACAAGTAGGTCACTTTAGTCCTCCCTAGGCTTATTCTTGGCCAATTAGGGTTTTAAACCAATCTTGTGCATCCAATAGGTGTTTTGTGTCATTGGATGAACATTTAGGTCTTTTTCGTCCTCCCTAAACTTAATCTTGTCCAATTAGGGTTTCTAACCAATCTTGTGCATCCAATAGGTGTTTTGTGTCATTGCATGAACAATTAGGTCATTTTCGTCCTCCCTAGGCTTATTCTTGTTCAATTAGTGCTTCTAACCAATCTTGTGCATCCAATAGGTGTTTTTGTGTCATTGGAAGAATATTTAGGTCATTTTCGTCCTCCCTAGGCTAATTCTTGTCCAATTAGGGTTTCTAACCAATCTTGTGCATCCAATAGGTGTTTTGTGTCATTGAATGAACAAGTAGGTCATTTTAGTCCTCCCTAGTCTTATTCTTGTCCAATTAGGGTTTTAAACCAATCTTGTGCATCCAATAGGTGTTTTGTGTCATTGGATGATCATTTAGGTCTTTTTCGTCCTCCCTAAACTTAATGTTGTCCTATTAGGGTTTCTAACCAATCTTGTGCATCCAATAGGTGTTTTGTCTCATTGCATGAACAATTAGGTCATTTTCGTCCTTCCTAGGCTTATTCTTGTCCAATTAGTGCTTCTAACCAATCTTGTGCATCCAAAAGGTGTTTTTGTGTCATTGGAAGAATATTTAGGTCATTTTCGTCCTCCCTAGGCTAATTCTTGTCCAATTAGGGTTTCTAACGAATCTTGTGCATCCAATAGGTGTTTTGTGTCATTGGATGAACAAGTAAGTCATTTTCGTCCTCCCTAGGCTTATTCTTGTCCAATTAGGGTTTTTAACCAATCTTGTGCATCCAATAGGTGTTTTGTGTCATTGGATGAACATTTAGGTCATTTTCGTCCTCGCTAAACTTAATCATGTCCAATTAGGGTTTCTAACAAATCTTGTGCATCCAATAGGTGTTTTTGTGTCATTGGATGAACATTTAGGTCATTTTCGTCCTCCCTAGGCTTATGCTTGTCCAATTAGGGTTTCTAACCAATCTTGTGCATCCAATAGGTGTTTTTGTGTCATTGGATGAACAATTAGGTCATTTTCGTACACCCTAGGCTAATTCTTGTCCAATTAGGGTTTTTAACCAATCTTGTGCATCCAATAGGTGTTTTGTGTCATTGGATGAACAATTAGGTCATTTTCGTCCTCCCTAGGCTTATTCTTGTCAAATTAGGGTTTCTAACCAATCTTGTGCATCCAATAGGTGTTTTTGTGTCATTGGAAGAATATTTAGGTCATAATCGTCTTCCCTACACTTAATCTTGTCCAATTAGGGTTTTTAACCAATCTTGTACATCCAATAGGTGTTTTGTGTCATTGGATGAACAATTAGGTCATTTTCGTCCTCCCTAGGCTTATTCTTGTCAAATTAGGCTTTCTAACCAATCTTGTGCATCCAATAGGTGTTTTTGTGTCATTAGAAGAATATTTAGGTCATAATCGTCCTGCCTACACTTAATCTTGTCCAATTAAGGTTTCTAACCAATCTTGTGCATCCAATAGGTGTTTTTGTGTCATTGGATGAACATTTAGGTCTTTTTCGTCCTCCCTAAACTTAATCTTGTCCAATTACGGTTTCTAACCAATCTTGTGTATCCCACAGGTGTTTTTGTGTCATTGGATGAATAATTAGGTCATTTTCGTCCTCCCTAGGCTAATTCTTGTCCAATTAGGGTTTCTAACCAATCTTGTGCATCCAATAGGTGTTTTGTGTCATTGGATGAACAAGTAGGTCATTTTAGTCCTCCCTAGGCTTCTTCTTGTCCAATTAGGGTTTTAAACAAAACTTGTGCGTCCAATAGGTGTTTTGTGTCATTGGATGAACATTTAGGTCATTTTCGTCCTCCCTAAACTTAATCTTTTCCAATTAGGGTTTCTAACCAATCTTGTGCATCCAATAGGTGTTTTGTGTCATTGCATGAACAATTAGGTCATTTTCGTCGTCCCTAGGCTTATTCTTGTCCAATTAGTGCTTCTAACCAATCTTGTGCATCCAATAGGTGTTTTTGTGTCATTGGAAGAATATTTAGGTCATTTTCGTCCTCCCTAGGCTAATTCTTGTCCAATTAGGGTTTCTAACGAATCTTGTGCATCCAATAGGTGTTTTGTGTCATTGGATGAACAAGTAGGTCATTTTAGTCCTCCCTAGGCTTATTCTTGTCCAATTTGGGTTTTAAACCAATCTTGTGCATCCAATAGGTGTTTTGTGTCATTGGATGAACATTTAGGTCTTTTTCGTCCTCCCTAAACTTAAGCTTGTCCAATTAGGGTTTCTAACCAATCTTTTGCATCCAATATGTGTTTTTTCTCATTGCATAAACAATTAGGTCATTTTCGTCCTCCCTAGGCTTATTCTTGTCCAATTAGTGCTTCTAACCAATCTTGTGCATCCAATAGGTGTTTTTGTGTCATTGGAAGAATATTTAGGTCATTTTCGTCCTCCCTAGGCTAATTCTTGTCCAATTAGGGTTTCTAACCAATCTTGTGCATGCAATAGGTGTTTTGTGTCATTGGATGAACAAGTAGGTCATTTTCGTCCTCCCTAGGTTTATTCTTGTCCAATTAGGGTTTTTAACCAATCTTGTGCATCCAATAGGTGTTTTGTGTCATTGGATGAACATTTAGGTCATTTTCGTCCTCGCTAAACTTAATCTTTTCCAATTAGGGTTTCTAACCAATCTTGTGCATCCAATAGGTGTTTTTGTGTCATTGGATGAACATTTAGGTCATTTTCGTCCTCCCTAGGCTTATGCTTGTCCAATTAGGGTTTCTAACCAATCTTGTGCATCCAATAGGTGTCTTTGTGTCATTGGATGAACATTTAGGTCATTTTCGTCCTCGCTAAACTTAATCTTGTCGAATTAGGGTTTCTAACCAATCTTGTGCCTCCAATAGGTGTTTTTGTTTCATTGGATGAAGATTTAGGTCATTTTCGTCCTCCCTAGGCTTATTCTTGTCCAATTAGTGCTTCTAACCAATCTTGTGCATCCAATAGGTGTTTTTGTGTCATTGGAAGAATGTTTAGGTCATTTTCGTCCTCCCTAGGCTAATTCTTGTCCAATTAGGGTTTCTAACGAATCTTGTGCAACCAATAGGTGTTTTGTGTCATTGGATGAACAAATAGGTCATTTTCGTCCTCCATAGGCTTATTCTTGTCCAATTAGGGTTTCTAACCAATCTTTTGCATCCAATAGGTGTTTTGTGTCATTGGATGAATATTTAGGTCATTTTCGTCCTCCCTACACTTAATCTTGTCCAATTAGGGTTTCTAACCAATCTTGTGCATCCAATAGGTGTTTTTGTGTCATTGGATGAACATTTAGGTCATTTTCGTCCTTGCTAAACTTAATCTTGTCCAATTAGGGTTTCTAACCAATCTTGTGCATCCAATAGGTGTTTTTGTGTCATTGGATGAACATTTAGGTCATATTCGTCCTCCCTAGGCTTATGCTTGTCCAATTAGGGTTTCTAACCAATCTTGTGCATCCAATAGGTGTCTTTGTGTCATTGGATGAACATTTAGGTCATTTTCGTCCTCGCTAAACTTAATCTTGTCGAATTAGGGTTTCTAACCAATCTTGTGCCTCCAATAGGTGTTTTTGTTTCATTGGATGAAGATTTAGGTCATTTTCGTCCTCCGTAGGCTTATTCTTGTCCAATTAGTGCTTCTAACCAATCTTGTGCATCCAATAGGTGTTTTTGTGTTATTGGAAGAATGTTTAGGTCATTTTCGTCCTCCCTAGGCTAATTCTTGTCCAATTAGGGTTTCTAACGAATCTTGTGCAACCAATAGGTGTTTTGTGTCATTGGATGAACAAATAGGTCATTTTCGTCCTCCATAGGCTTATTGTTGTCCAATTAGGGTTTTTAACCAATCTTGTGCATCCAATAGGTGTTTTGTGTCATTGGATGAACATTTAGGTCATTTTCGTCCTCGCTAAACTTAATCTTGTCCAATTAGGGTTTCTAACCAATCTTGTGCATCCAATAGGTGTTTTTGTGTCATTGGATGAACATTTAGGTCATTTTTGTCCTCCCTAGGCTTATGCTTGTCCAATTAGGGTTTCTAACCAATCTTGTGCATCCAATAGGTGTTTTTGTGTCATTAGATGAACAATTAGGTCATTTTCGTCCACCCTAGGCTAATTCTTGTCCAATTAGGGTTTTTAACCAATCTAGTGCATCCAATAGGTGTTTTGTGTCATTGGATGAACAATTAGGTCATTTTCGTCCTCCCTAGGCTTATACGTGTCAAATTAGGGTTTCTAACCAATCTTGTGCATCCAATAGGTGTTTTTGTGTCATTGGAAGAATATTTAGGTCATTTTCGTCCACCCTAGGCTAATTCTTGTCCAATTAGGGTTTCTAACCGATCTTGTGCATCCAATAGGTGTTTTTGTGTCGTTGGATGAACAATTAGGTCATTTTCGTCCTCCCTAGGCAAATTCTTGTCCAATTAGAGTTTCTAACCAATCTTGTGCATCCAATAGGTTTTTTTGTGTCATTGGATGAACATTTAGGTCATTTTCGTCCACCCTAGGCTAATTCTTGTCCAATTAGGGTTTTTAACCAATCTAGTGCATCCAATAGGTGTTTTGTGTCATTGGATGAACAATTAGGTCATTTTCGTCCTCCCTAGGCTTATACGTGTCAAATTAGGGTTTCTAACCAATCTTGTGCATCCAATAGGTGTTTTTTTGTCATTGGAAGAATATTTAGGTCATTTTCGTGCTCCCTAGGCTAATTCTTGTCCAATTAGGGTTTCTAACCGATCTTGTGCATCCAATAGGTGTTTTTGTGTCGTTGGATGAACAATTAGGTCATTTTCGTCCTCCCTAGGAAAATTCTTGTCCAATTAGAGTTTCTAACCAATCATGTGCATCCAATAGGTTTTTTTGTGTCATTGGATGAACATTTAGGTCATTTTCGTCCACCCTAGGCTAATTCTTGTCCAATTAGGGTTTTTAACCAATCTAGTGCATCCAATAGGTGTTTTGTGTCATTGGATGAACAATTAGGTCATTTTCGTCCTCCCTAGGCTTATTCGTGTCAAATTAGGGTTTCTAACCAATCTTGTGCATCCAATAGGTGTTTTTGTGTCATTGGAAGAATATTTAGGTCATTTTCGTCCACCCTAGGCTAATTCTTGTCCAATTAGGGTTTCTAACCAATCTTGTGCATCCAATAGGTGTTTTTGTGTCATTGGATGAACAATTAGGTCATTTTCGTCCTCCCTAGGCTAATTCTTGTCCAATTAAGGTTTCTAACCAATCATGTCCATCCAATAGGTTTTTTTGTTTCATTGGATGAACATTTAGGTCATTTTCGTCCACCCTAGGCTTATACTTGTCCAATTAGGGTTTCTAACCAATCTTGTGCATCCATTAGGTCTTTTGTGTCATTGGATGAACATTTAGGTCATTTTCTTCCTCCCTAGGCTTATGCTTGTCCAATTAGTGTTTCTAACCAATCTTGTGCATCCAATAGGTGTTTTTGTGTCATTGGATGAACAATTAGGTCATTTTCGTCCACCGTAGGCTAATTCTTGTCCAATTAGGGTTTTTAACCAATCTTGTGCATCCAATAGGTGTTTTTGTGTCATTGGATGAACAATTAGGTCATTTTCGTCCACCCTAGGCTAAATCTTTTCCAATTAGGGTTTTTAACCAATCTTGTGCATCCAATAGGTGTTTTGTGTTATTGGATGAACAATTAGGTCATTTTCGTCCTCCCTAGGCTTATTCTTGTCAAATTAGGGATTCTACCCAATCTTGTGCATCCAATAGGTGTTTTTCTATCATTGGATGAACAAGTAGGTCATTTTAGTCCTCCCAAGGCTTATTCTTGTCCAATAGGTGTTTTGTCTCATTGGATGAACATTTAGGTCATTTTCATCCTCCCTAAACTTAATCTTGTCCAATTAGGGTTTCTAACCAATCTTGTGCATCCAATAGGTGTTTTTGTGTCATTGGATGAACATTTACGTCATTTTCGTCCACCCTAGGCTTATGCTTGTCCAATTAGGGTTTCTAACCAATCTTGTGCATCCAATAGGTGTTTTTGTGTGGATGAACAATTAGGTCATTTTCGTCCACCCTAGGCTAAATCTTTTCCAATTAGGGTTTTTAACCAATCTTGTGCATCCAATAGGTGTTTTGTGTTATTGGATGAACAATTAGGTCATTTTCGTCCTCCCTAGGCTTATTCTTGTCAAATTAGGGTTTCTACCCAATCTTGTGCATCCAATAGGTGTTTTTGTGTCATTGGATGAACAAGTAGGTCATTTTAGTCCTCCCTAGGCTTATTCTTGTCCAATAGGTGTTTTGTGTCATTGGATGAACATTTAGGTCATTTTCATCCTCCCTAAACTTAATCTTGTCCAATTAGGGTTTCTAACCAATCTTGTGCATGCAATAGGTGTTTTGTGTCATTGGATGAACAATTAGGTCATTTTCATCCTTCCTAAACTTAATCTTGTCCAATTAGGGTTTCTAACCAATCTTGTGCATCCAATAGGTGTTTTTGTGTCATTGGATGAATATTTAGGTCATTTTCGTCCTCCCTACACTTAATCTTGTCCAATTAAGGTTTCTAACCAATCTTGTGGATCCAATAGGTGTTTTGTGTCATTGGATGAACATTTAGGTCTTTTTCGTCCTCCCTAAACTTAATCTTTTCCAATTAGGGTTTCTAACCAATCTTGTGCATCCAATAGGTGTTTTGTGTCATTGCACGAACAATTAGGTCATTTTCGTCCTCCCTAGGCTTATTCTTGTCCAATTAGTGCTTCTAACCAATCTTGTGCATCCAATAGGTGTTTTTGTGTCATTGGAAGAATATTTAGGTCATTTTCATCCACCCTAGGCTAATTCTTGTCCAATTAGGGTTGCTAACCAATCTTGTGCATGCAATAGGTGTTTTGTGTCATTGGATGAACAAGTAGGTCATTTTCGTCCTCCCTAGGCTTATTCTTGTCCAATTAGGGTTTTTAACCAATCTTGTGCATCCAATAGGTGTTTTGTGTAATTGGATGAACATTTAGGTCATTTTCGTCCTCGCTAAACTTAATCTTGTCCAATTAGGGTTTCTAACCAATCTTGTGCATCCAATAGGTGTTTTTGTGTCATTGGATGAACATTTAGGTCATTTTTGTCCTCCCTAGGCTTATGCTTGTCCAATTAGGGTTTCTAACCAATCTTGTGCATCCAATAGGTGTTTTTGTGTCATTGGATGAACAATTAGGTCATTTTCGTCCACCGTAGGCTAATTCTTGTCCAATTAGGGTTTCTAACCAATCTTGTGCATCCAATAGGTGTTTTTGTGTCATTGGATGAACAATTAGGTCATTTTCGTCCTCCCTAGGCTAATTCTTGTCCAATTAAGGTTTCTAACCAATCATGTCCATCCAATAGGTTTTTTTGTTTCATTGGATGAACATTTAGGTCATTTTCGTCCACCCTAGGCTTATACTTGTCCAATTAGGGTTTCTAACCAATCTTGTGCATCCATTAGGTGTTTTGTGTCATTGGATGAACAATTAGGTCATTTTCGTCCTCCCTAGGCTTATACGTGTCAAATTAGGGTTTCTAACCAATCTTGTGCATCCAATAGGTGTTTTTGTGTCATTGGAAGAATATTTAGGTCATTTTCGTCCACCCTAGGCTAATTCTTGTCCAATTAGGGTTTCTAACCAATCTTGTGCATCCAATAGGTGTTTTTGTGTCATTGGATGAACAATTAGGTCATTTTCGTCCTCCCTAGGCTAATTCTTGTCCAATTAAGGTTTCTAACCAATCATGTCCATCCAATAGGTTTTTTTGTTTCATTGGATGAACATTTAGGTCATTTTCGTCCACCCTAGGCTTATACTTGTCCAATTAGGGTTTCTAACCAATCTTGTGCATCCATTAGGTGTTTTGTGTCATTGGATGAACATTTAGGTCATTTTCTTCCTCCCTAGGCTTATGCCTGTCCAATTAGTGTTTCTAACCAATCTTGTGAATCCAATAGGTGTTTTTGTGTCATTGGATGAACAATTAGGTCATTTTCGTCCACCGTAGGCTAATTCTTGTCCAATTAGGGTTTCTAACCAATCTTTGCATCCATTAGGTGTTTTTGTGTCATTGGATGAACAATAAGGTCATTTTCGTCCTCCCTAGGCTAATTCTTGTCCAATTAGGGTTTCTAACCAATCTTGTGCATCCAATAGGTGTTTTGTGTCATTTGATGAACATTTAGGTCATTTTCGTCCTCCCTAAACTTAATCTTGTCCAATTAGGGTTTCTAAACAATCTTGTGCATCCAATAGGTGTTTTTGTGTCATTGGATGAACATTTACGTCATTTTCGTCCACCCAAGGCTTATGCTTGTCCAATTAGGGTTTCTAACCAATCTTGTGCATCCAATAGGTGTTTTTGTGTCATTGGATGAACAATTAGGTCATTTTCGTCCACCCTAGGCTAAATATTTTCCAATTAGGGTTTTTAACCAATCTTGTGCATCCAATAGGTGTTTTGTGTTATTTGATGAACAATTAGGTAATTTTCGTCCTCCCTAGGCTTATTCTTGTCAAATTAGGGTTTCTACCCAATCTTGTGCATCCAATAGGTGTTTTTGTGTCATTGGATGAACAAGTAGGTCATTTTAGTCCTCCCTAGGCTTATTCTTGTCCAATAGGTGTTTTGTGTCATTGGATGAACATTTAGGTCATTTTCATCCTCCCTAAACTTAATCTTGTCCAATTAGGGTTTCTAACCAATCTTGTGCATCCAATAGGTGTTTTTGTGTCATTGGATGAACAATTAGGTCATTTTCGTCCACCCTAGGCTAATTCTTGTCCAATTAGGGTTTCTAACCAATCTTGTGCATCCAATATGTGCTTTTGTGTCATTGGATGAACATTTAGGTCTTTTTCGTCCTCCCTAAACTTAATCTTGTCCAATTAGGGTTTCTAACCAATCTTGTGCATCCAATAGGTGTTTTTGTGTCATTGGATGAACATTTAGGTCATTTTCGTCCTCCCTAAGCTAATTCTTGTCCAATTAGGGTTTCTAACCAATCTTTTCCAACCAATAGTTGTTTTGTGTCATTGGACGAATATTTAGGTCATTTTCGTCCTCCCTACACTTAATCTTGTCCAATTAGGGTTTCTAACCAATCCTGTGATTCCAATAGGTGTTTTGTGTCATTGGATGAACAAGTAGGTCATTTTCATCCTTCCTAAACTTAATCTTGTCCAATTAGGGTTTCTAACCAATCTTGTGCATCCAATAGGTGTTTTTGTGTCATTGGATGAATATTTAGGTCATTTTCGTCCTCCCTACACTTAATCTTGTCCAATTAAGGTTTCTAACCAATCTTGTGGATCCAATAGGTGTTTTGTGTCATTGGATGAACATTTAGGTCTTTTTCGTCCTCCCTAAACTTAATCTTTTCCAATTAGGGTTTCTAACCAATCTTGTGCATCCAATAGGTGTTTTGTGTCATTGCACGAACAATTAGGTCATTTTCGTCCTCCCTAGGCTTATTCTTGTCCAATTAGTGCTTCTAACCAATCTTGTGCATCCAATAGGTGTTTTTGTGTCATTGGAAGAATATTTAGGTCATTTTCATCCACCCTAGGCTAATTCTTGTCCAATTAGGGTTGCTAACCAATCTTGTGCATGCAATAGGTGTTTTGTGTCATTGGATGAACAAGTAGGTCATTTTCGTCCTCCCTAGGCTTATTCTTGTCCAATTAGGGTTTTTAACCAATCTTGTGCATCCAATAGGTGTTTTGTGTAATTGGATGAACATTTAGGTCATTTTCGTCCTCGCTAAACTTAATCTTGTCCAATTAGGGTTTCTAACCAATCTTGTGCATCCAATAGGTGTTTTTGTGTCATTGGATGAACATTTAGGTCATTTTTGTCCTCCCTAGGCTTATGCTTGTCCAATTAGGGTTTCTAACCAATCTTGTGCATCCAATAGGTGTTTTTGTGTCATTAGATGAACAATTAGGTCATTTTCGTCCACCCTAGGCTAATTCTTGTCCAATTAGGGTTTTTAACCAATCTAGTGCATCCAATAGGTGTTTTGTGTCATTGGATGAACAAGTAGGTCATTTTCGTCCTCCCTAGGCTTATTCTTGTCCAATTAGGGTTTTTAACCAATCTTGTGCATCCAATAGGTGTTTTGTGTAATTGGATGAACATTTAGGTCATTTTCGTCCTCGCTAAACTTAATCTTGTCCAATTAGGGTTTCTAACCAATCTTGTGCATCCAATAGGTGTTTTTGTGTCATTGGATGAACATTTAGGTCATTTTTGTCCTCCCTAGGCTTATTCTTGTCCAATTAGGGTTTCTAACCAATCTTGTGCATCCAATAGGTGTTTTTGTGTCATTGGATGAACAATTAGGTCATTTTCGTCCACCCTAGGCTAATTCTTGTCCAATTAGGGTTTTTAACCAATCTTGTGCATCAAATAGGTGTTTTGTGTCATTGGATGAACAATTAGGTCATTTTCGTCCTCCCTAGGCTTATTCTTGTCAAATTAGGGTTTCTAACCAATCTTGTGCATCCAATAGGTGTTTTTGTGTCATTGGAAGAATATTTAGGTCATAATCGTCCTGCCTACACTTAATCTTGTCCAATTAGGGTTTTTAACCATTCTTGTGCATCCAATAGGTGTTTTGTGTCATTGGATGAACATTTAGGTCATTTTCGTCCTTCCTAAACTTAATCTTGTCCACTTACGGTTTCTAACCAATCTTGTGCATCCAATAGGTGTTTTTGTCTCATTGGAAGAACAATTAGGTGATTTTCGTCCTCCCTAAGCTAATTCTTGTCCAATTAGGGTTTCTAACCAATCTTGTGCATCCAATAGGTGTTTTTGTGTCATTGGATGAACATTTAGGTCTTTTTCGTCCTCCCTAAACTTAATCTTGTCCAATTAGGGTTTCTAACCAATCTTGTGCATCCAATAGGTGTTTTTGTGTCATTGGATGAACATTTAGGTCATTTTCGTCCTCCCTAAGCTAATTCTTGTCCAATTAGGGTTTCTAACCAATCTTTTCCAACCAATAGTTGTTTTGTGTCATTGGACGAATATTTAGGTCATTTTCGTCCTCCCTACACTTAATCTTGTCCAATTAGGGTTTCTAACCAATCCTGTGCATCCAATAGGTGTTTTGTGTCATTGGATGAACAAGTAGGTCATTTTCATCCTTCCTAAACTTAATCTTGTCCAATTAGGGTTTCTAACCAATCTTGTGCATCCAATAGGTGTTTTTGTGTCATTGGATGAATATTTAGGTCATTTTCGTCCTCCCTACACTTAATCTTGTCCAATTAAGGTTTCTAACCAATCTTGTGCATCCAATAGGTGTTTTGTGTCATTGCATGAACAATTAGGTCATTTTCGTCCTCCCTAGGCTTATTCTTGTCCAATTAGTGCTTCTAACCAATCTTGTGCATCCAATAGGTGTTTTTGTGTCATTGGAAGAATATTTAGGTCATTTTCATCCTCCCTAGGCTAATTCTTGTCCAATTAGGGTTGCTAACCAATCTTGTGCATGCAATAGGTGTTTTGTGTCATTGGATGAACAAGTAGGTCATTTTCGTCCTCCCTAGGCTTATTCTTGTCCAATTAGGGTTTTTAACCAATCTTGTGCATCCAATAGGTGTTTTGTGTAGTTGGATGAACATTTAGGTCATTTTCGTCCTCGCTAAACTTAATCTAGTCCAATTAGGGTTTCTAACCAATCTTGTGCATCCAATAGGTGTTTTTGTGTCATTGGATGAACATTTAGGTCATTTTTGTCCTCCCTAGGCTTATGCTTGTCCAATTAGGGTTTCTAACCAATCTTGTGCATCCAATAGGTGTTTTTGTGTCATTAGATGAACAATTAGGTCATTTTCGTCCTCCCTAGGCTAATTCTTGTCCAATTAGGGTTTTTAACCAATCTAGTGCATCCAATAGGTGTTTTGTGTCATTGGATGAACAATTAGGTCATTTTCGTCCTCCCTAGGCTTATACTTGTCAAATTAGGGTTTCTAACCAATATTGTGCATCCAATAGGTGTTTTTGTGTCATTGGAAGAATATTTAGGTCATTTTCGTCCTCCCTAGGCTAATTCTTGTCCAATTAGGGTTTCTAACCGATCTTGTGCATCCAATAGGTGTTTTTGTGTCGTTGGATGAACAATTAGGTCATTTTCGTCCTCCCTAGGCAAATTCTTGTCCAATTAGAGTTTCTAACCAATCATGTGCATCCAATAGGTTTTTTTGTGTCATTGGATGAACATTTAGGTCATTTTCGTCCACCCTAGGCTAATTCTTGTCCAATTAGGGTTTTTAACCAATCTAGTGCATCCAATAGGTGTTTTGTGTCATTGGATGAACAATTAGGTCATTTTCGTCCTCCCTAGGCTTATTCGTGTCAAATTAGGGTTTCTAACCAATCTTGTGCATCCAATAGGTGTTTTTGTGTCATTGGAAGAATATTTAGGTCATTTTCGTCCACCCTAGGCTAATTCTTGTCCAATTAGGGTTTCTAACCAATCTTGTGCATCCAATAGGTGTTTTTGTGTCATTGGATGAACAATTAGGTCATTTTCGTCCTCCCTAGGCTAATTCTTGTCCAATTAAGGTTTCTAACCAATCATGTCCATCCAATAGGTTTTTTTGTTTCATTTGATGAACATTTAGGTCATTTTCGTCCACCCTAGGCTTATACTTGTCCAATTAGGGTTTCTAACCAATCTTGTGCATCCATTAGGTGTTTTGTGTCATTGGATGAACATTTAGGTCATTTTCTTCCTCCCTAGGCTTATGCTTGTCCAATTAGTGTTTCTAACCAATCTTGTGCATCCAATAGGTGTTTTTGTGTCATTGGATGAACAATTAGGTCATTTTCGTCCACCCTAGGCTAATTCTTGTCCAATTAGGGTTTTTAACCAATCTTGTGCATCCAATAGGTGTTTTCTGTCATTGGATGAACAATTAGGTCATTTTCGTCCTCCCTAGGCTAATTCTTGTCCAATTAAGGTTTCTAACCAATCATGTCCATCCAATAGGTTTTTTTGTTTCATTGGATGAACATTTAGGTCATTTTCGTCCACCCTAGGCTTATACTTGTCCAATTAGGGTTTCTAACCAATCTTGTGCATCCATTAGGTCTTTTGTGTCATTGGATGAACATTTAGGTCATTTTCTTCCTCCCTAGGCTTATGCTTGTCCAATTAGTGTTTCTAACCAATCTTGTGCATCCAATAGGTGTTTTTGTGTCATTGGATGAACAATTAGGTCATTTTCGTCCACCCTAGGCTAATTCTTGTCCAATTAGGGTTTCTAACCAATCTTGTGCATCCAATATGTGCTTTTGTGTCATTGGATGAACATTTAGGTCTTTTTCGTCCTCCCTAAACTTAATCTTGTCCAATTAGGGTTTCTAACCAATCTTGTGCATCCAATAGGTGTTTTTGTGTCATTGGATGAACATTTAGGTCATTTTCGTCCTCCCTAAGCTAATTCTTGTCCAATTAGGGTTTCTAACCAATCCTGTGCATCCAATAGGTGTTTTGTGTCATTGGATGAACAAGTAGGTCATTTTCATCCTTCCTAAACTTAATCTTGTCCAATTAGGGTTTCTAACCAATCTTGTGCATCCAATAGGTGTTTTTGTGTCATTGGATGAATATTTAGGTCATTTTCGTCCTCCCTTCACTTAATCTTGTGCATCCAATAGGTGTTTTGTGTCATTGGATGAACATTTAGGTCATTTTCATCCTCCCTAAACTTAATCTTGTCCAATTAGGGTTTCTAACCAATCTTGTGCATCCAATAGGTGTTTTTGTGTCATTGGATGAACAATTAGGTCATTTTCGTCCACCCTAGGCTAATTCTTGTCCAATTAGGGTTTCTAACCAATCTTGTGCATCCAATAGGTGCTTTTGTGTCATTGGATGAACATTTAGGTCTTTTTCGTCCTCCCTAAACTTAATCTTGTCCAATTAGGGTTTCTAACCAATCTTGTGCATCCAATAGGTGTTTTTGTGTCATTGGATGAACATTTAGGTCATTTTCGTCCTCCCTAAGCTAATTCTTGTCCAATTAGGGTTTCTAACCAATCTTTTGCAACCAATAGGTGTTTTGTGTCATTGGACGAATATTTAGGTCATTTTCGTCCTCCCTACACTTAATCTTGTCCAATTAGGGTTTCTAACCAATCTTGTGCATCCAATAGGTGTTTTTGTGTCATTGGATGAACAATTAGGTCATTTTCGTCCACCCTAGGCTAATTCTTGTCCAATTAGGGTTTCTAACCAATCTTGTGCATCCAATTGGTCTTTTATGTCATTGGATGAACAATTAGGTCATTTTCGTCCTCCCTAGGCTAATTCTTGTCCAATTAGGGTTTTTAACAAATCTTGTGCATCCAATAGGTGTTTTGTGTCATTGGATGAACATTTAGGTCATTTTCGTCCTCCCTAAACTTAATCTTGTCCAATTAGGGTTTCTAACCAATCTTGTGCATCCAATAGGTGTTTTTGTGTCATTGGATGAACATTTAGGTCATTTTTGTCCTCCCTAGGCTTATGCTTGTCCAATTAGGGTTTCTAACCAATCTTGTGCATCCAATAGGTGTTTTTGTGTCATTGGATGAACAATTAGGTCATTTTCGTCCACCGTAGGCTAATTCTTGTCCAATTAGGGTTTCTAACCAATCTTGTGCATCCAATAGGTGTTTTTGTGTCATTGGATGAACAATTAGGTCATTTTCGTCCTCCCTAGGCTAATTCTTGTCCAATTAAGGTTTCTAACCAATCATGTCCATCCAATAGGTTTTTTTGTTTCATTGGATGAACATTTAGGTCATTTTCGTCCACCCTAGGCTTATACTTGTCCAATTAGGGTTTCTAACCAATCTTGTGCATCCATTAGGTCTTTTGTGTCATTGGATGAACATTTAGGTCATTTTCTTCCTCCCTAGGCTTATGCTTGTCCAATTAGTGTTTCTAACCAATCTTGTGCATCCAATAGGTGTTTTTGTGTCATTGGATGAACAATTAGGTCATTTTCGTCCACCGTAGGCTAATTCTTGTCCAATTAGGGTTTTTAACCAATCTTGTGCATCCAATAGGTGTTTTTGTGTCATTGGATGAACAATTAGGTCATTTTCGTCCTCCCTAGGCTAATTCTTGTCCAATTAAGGTTTCTAACCAATCATGTCCATCCAATAGGTTTTTTTGTTTC
Source organism: Cicer judaicum (assembly GCA_037974835.1). Classification (NCBI taxonomy): domain Eukaryota; kingdom Viridiplantae; phylum Streptophyta; class Magnoliopsida; order Fabales; family Fabaceae; genus Cicer; species Cicer judaicum. The sequence continues at coordinate 263,413 of JBBPBS010000917.1, forward strand.
ATTGGATGAACATTTAGGTCATTTTCGTCCACCCTAGGCTTATACTTGTCCAATTAGGGTTTCTAACCAATCTTGTGCATCCATTAGGTGTTTTGTGTCATTGGATGAACATTTAGGTCATTTTCTTCCTCCCTAGGCTTATGCTTGTCCAATTAGTGTTTCTAACCAATCTTGTGCATCCAATAGGTGTTTTTGTGTCATTGGATGAACAATTAGGTCATTTTCGTCCACCCTAGGCTAAATCTTTTCCAATTAGGGTTTTTAACCAATCTTGTGCATCCAATAGGTGTTTTGTGTTATTGGATGAACAATTAGGTCATTTTCGTCCTCCCTAGGCTTATTCTCGTCAAATTAGGGATTCTACCCAATCTTGTGCATCCAATAGGTGTTTTTCTGTCATTGGATGAACAAGTAGGTCATTTTAGTCCTCCCAAGGCTTATTCTTGTCCAATAGGTGTTTTGTCTCATTGGATGAACATTTAGGTCATTTTCATCCTCCCTAAACTTAATCTTGTCCAATTAGGGTTTCTAACCAATCTTGTGCATCCAATAGGTGTTTTTGTGTCATTGGATGAACATTTACGTCATTTTCGTCCACCCTAGGCTTATGCTTGTCCAATTAGGGTTTCTAACCAATCTTGTGCATCCAATAGGTGTTTTTGTGTGGATGAACAATTAGGTCATTTTCGTCCACCCTAGGCTAAATCTTTTCCAATTAGGGTTTTTAACCAATCTTGTGCATCCAATAGGTGTTTTGTGTTATTGGATGAACAATTAGGTCATTTTCGTCCTCCCTAGGCTTATTCTTGTCAAATTAGGGTTTCTACCCAATCTTGTGCATCCAATAGGTGTTTTTGTGTCATTGGATGAACAAGTAGGTCATTTTAGTCCTCCCTAGCCTTATTCTTGTCCAATAGGTGTTTTGTGTCATTGGATGAACATTTAGGTCATTTTCATCCTCCCGAAACTTAATCTTGTCCAATTAGGGTTTCTAACCAATCTTGTGCATCCAATAGGTGTTTTTGTGTCATTGGATGAACAATTAGGTCATTTTCGTCCACCCTAGGCTAATTCTTGTCCAATTAGGGTTTCTAACCAATCTTGTGCATCCAATAGGTGTTTTGTGTCATTGGATGAACAAGTAGGTCATTTTCATCCTTCCTAAACTTAATCTTGTCCAATTAGGGTTTCTAACCAATCTTGTGCATCCAATAGGTGTTTTTGTGTCATTGGATGAATATTTAGGTCATTTTCGTCCTCCCTTCACTTAATCTTGTGCATCCAATAGGTGTTTTGTGTCATTGGATGAACATTTAGGTCATTTTCATCCTCCCTAAACTTAATCTTGTCCAATTAGGGTTTCTAACCAATCTTGTGCATCCAATATGTGCTTTTGTGTCATTGGATGAACATTTAGGTCTTTTTCGTCCTCCCTAAACTTAATCTTGTCTAATTAGGGTTTCTAACCAATCTTGTGCATCCAATAGGTGTTTTTGTGTCATTGGATGAACATTTAGGTCATTTTCGTCCTCCCTAAGCTAATTCTTGTCCAATTAGGGTTTCTAACCAATCTTTTCCAACCAATAGTTGTTTTGTGTCATTGGACGAATATTTAGGTCATTTTCGTCCTCCCTACACTTAATCTTGTCCAATTAGGGTTTCTAACCAATCCTGTGCATCCAATAGGTGTTTTGTGTCATTGGATGAACAAGTAGGTCATTTTCATCCTTCCTAAACTTGATCTTGTCCAATTAGGGTTTCTAACCAATCTTGTGCATCCAATAGGTGTTTTTGTGTCATTGGATGAATATTTAGGTCATTTTCGTCCTCCCTACACTTAATCTTGTCCAATTAAGGTTTCTAACCAATCTTGTGCATCCAATAGGTGTTTTGTGTCATTGGATGAACATTTAGGTCTTTTTCGTCCTCCCTAAACTTAATCTTTTCCAATTAGGGTTTCTAACCAATCTTGTGCATCCAATAGGTGTTTTGTGTCATTGCACGAACAATTAGGTCATTTTCGTCCTCCCTAGGCTTATTCTTGTCCAATTAGTGCTTCTAACCAATCTTGTGCATCCAATAGGTGTTTTTGTGTCATTGGAAGAATATTTAGGTCATTTTCATCCTCCCTAGGCTAATTCTTGTCCAATTAGGGTTGCTAACCAATCTTGTGCATGCAATAGGTGTTTTGTGTCATTGGATGAACAAGTAGGTCATTTTCGTCCTCCCTAGGCTTATTCTTGTCCAATTAGGGTTTTTAACCAATCTTGTGCATCCAATAGGTGTTTTGTATAATTGGATGAACATTTAGGTCATTTTCGTCCTCGCTAAACTTAATCTTGTCCAATTAGGGTTTCTAACCAATCTTGTGCATCCAATAGGTGTTTTTGTGTCATTGGATGAACATTTAGGTCATTTT
>JBBPBS010000917.1:267051-389777 GCA_037974835.1 Cicer judaicum
TAGGTCATTTTCGTCCTCCCTAAGCTAATTCTTGTCCAATTAGGGTTTCTAACCAATCTTTTCCAACCAATAGTTGTTTTGTGTCATTGGACGAATATTTAGGTCATTTTCGTCCTCCCTACACTTATTCTTGTCCAATTAGGGTTTCTAACCAATCCTGTGCATCCAATAGGTGTTTTGTGTCATTGGATGAACAAGTAGGTCATTTTCATCCTTCCTAAACTTAATCTTGTCCAATTAGGGTTTCTAACCAATCTTGTGCATCCAATAGGTGTTTTTGTGTCATTGGATGAATATTTAGGTCATTTTCGTCCTCCCTACACTTAATCTTGTCCAATTAATGTTTCTAACCAATCTTGTGCATCCAATAGGTGTTTTGTGTCATTGGATGAACATTTAGGTCTTTTTCGTCCTCCCTAAACTTAATCTTTTCCAATTAGGGTTTCTAACCAATCTTGTGCATCCAATAGGTGTTTTGTGTCATTGCATGAACAATTAGGTCATTTTCGTCCTCCCTAGGCTTATTCTTGTCCAATTAGTGCTTCTAACCAATCTTGTGCATCCAATAGGTGTTTTTGTGTCATTGGAAGAATATTTAGGTCATTTTCATCCTCCCTAGGCTAATTCTTGTCCAATTAGGGTTGCTAACCAATCTTGTGCATGCAATAGGTGTTTTGTGTCATTGGATGAACAAGTAGGTCATTTTCATCCTCCCTAGGCTTATTCTTGTCCAATTAGGGTTTTTAACCAATCTTGTGCATCCAATAGGTGTTTTGTGTAATTGGATGAACATTTAGGTCATTTTCGTCCTCGCTAAACTTAATCTTGTCCAATTAGGGTTTCTAACCAATCTTGTGCATCCAATAGGTGTTTTTGTGTCATTGGATGAACATTTAGGTCATTTTTGTCCTCCCTAGGCTTATGCTTGTCCAATTAGGGTTTCTAACCAATCTTGTGCATCCAATAGGTGTTTTTGTGTCATTGGATGAACAATTAGGTCATTTTCGTCCACCGTAGGCTAATTCTTGTCCAATTAGGGTTTCTAACCAATCTTTGCATCCATTAGGTGTTTTTGTGTCATTGGATGAACAATAAGGTCATTTTCGTCCTCCCTAGGCTAATTCTTGTCCAATTAGGGTTTCTAACCAATCTTGTGCATCCAATAGGTGTTTTGTGTCATTTGATGAACATTTAGGTCATTTTCGTCCTCCCTAAACTTAATCTTGTCCAATTAGGGTTTCTAAACAATCTTGTGCATCCAATAGGTGTTTTTGTGTCATTGGATGAACATTTACGTCATTTTCGTCCACCCAAGGCTTATGCTTGTCCAATTAGGGTTTCTAACCAATCTTGTGCATCCAATAGGTGTTTTTGTGTCATTGGATGAACAATTAGGTCATTTTCGTCCACCCTAGGCTAAATATTTTCCAATTAGGGTTTTTAACCAATCTTGTGCATCCAATAGGTGTTTTTGTGTTATTTGATGAACAATTAGGTCATTTTCGACCTCCCTAGGCTTATTCTTGTCAAATTAGGGTTTCTACCCAATCTTGTGCATCCAATAGGTGTTTTTGTGTCATTGGATGAACAAGTAGGTCATTTTAGTCCTCCCTAGGCTTATTCTTGTCCAATAGGTGTTTTGTGTCATTGGATGAACATTTAGGTCATTTTCATCCTCCCTAAACTTAATCTTGTCCAATTAGGGTTTCTAACCAATCTTGTGCATCCAATAGGTGTTTTTGTGTCATTGGATGAACAATTAGGTCATTTTCGTCCACCCTAGGCTAATTCTTGTCCAATTAGGGTTTCTAACCAATCTTGTGCATCCAATATGTGCTTTTGTGTCATTGGATGAACATTTAGGTCTTTTTCGTCCTCCCTAAACTTAATCTTGTCCAATTAGGGTTTCTAACCAATCTTGTGCATCCAATAGGTGTTTTTGTGTCATTGGATGAACATTTAGGTCATTTTCGTCCTCCCTAAGCTAATTCTTGTCCAATTAGGGTTTCTAACCAATCTTTTCCAACCAATAGTTGTTTTGTGTCATTGGACGAATATTTAGGTCATTTTCGTCCTCCCTACACTTAATCTTGTCCAATTAGGGTTTCTAACCAATCCTGTGATTCCAATAGGTGTTTTGTGTCATTGGATGAACAAGTAGGTCATTTTCATCCTTCCTAAACTTAATCTTGTCCAATTAGGGTTTCTAACCAATCTTGTGCATCCAATAGGTGTTTTTGTGTCATTGGATGAATATTTAGGTCATTTTCGTCCTCCCTACACTTAATCTTGTCCAATTAAGGTTTCTAACCAATCTTGTGGATCCAATAGGTGTTTTGTGTCATTGGATGAACATTTAGGTCTTTTTCGTCCTCCCTAAACTTAATCTTTTCCAATTAGGGTTTCTAACCAATCTTGGGCATCCAATAGGTGTTTTGTGTCATTGCACGAACAATTTGGTCATTTTCGTCCTCCCTAGGCTTATTCTTGTCCAATTAGTGCTTCTAACCAATCTTGTGCATCCAATAGGTGTTTTTGTGTCATTGGAAGAATATTTAGGTCATTTTCATCCTCCCTAGGCTAATTCTTGTCCAATTAGGGTTGCTAACCAATCTTGTGCATGCAATAGGTGTTTTGTGTCACTGGATGAACAAGTAGGTCATTTTCGTCCTCCCTAGGCTTATTCTTGTCCAATTAGGGTTTTTAACCAATCTTGTGCATCCAATAGGTGTTTTGTGTAATTGGATGAACATTTAGGTCATTTTCGTCCTCGCTAAACTTAATCTTGTCCAATTAGGGTTTCTAACCAATCTTGTGCATCCAATAGGTGTTTTTGTGTCATTGGATGAACATTTAGGTCATATTTGTCCTCCCTAGGCTTATGCTTGTCCAATTAGGGTTTCTAACCAATCTTGTGCATCCAATAGGTGTTTTTGTGTCATTAGATGAACAATTAGGTCATTTTCGTCCACCCTAGGCTAATTCTTGTCCAATTAGGGTTTTTAACCAATCTAGTGCATCCAATAGGTGTTTTGTGTCATTGGATGAACAATTAGGTCATTTTCGTCCTCCCTAGGCTTATACGTGTCAAATTAGGGTTTCTAACCAATCTTGTGCATCCAATAGGTGTTTTTGTGTCATTGGAAGAATATTTAGGTCATTTTCGTCCACCCTAGGCTAATTCTTGTCCAATTACGGTTTCTAACCAATCTTGTGCATCCAATAGGTGTTTTTGTGTCATTGGATGAACAATTAGGTCATTTTCGTCCTCCCTAGGCTAATTCTTGTCCAATTAAGGTTTCTAACCAATCATGTCCATCCAATAGGTTTTTTTGTGTCATTGGATGAACATTTACGTCATTTTCGTCCACCCTAGGCTTATACTTGTCCAATTAGGGTTTCTAACCAATCTTGTGCATCCATTAGGTGTTTTGTGTCATTGGATGAACATTTAGGTCATTTTCTTCCTCCCTAGGCTTATGCTTGTCCAATTAGTGTTTCTAACCAATCTTGTGCATCCAATAGGTGTTTTTGTGTCATTGGATGAACAATTAGGTCATTTTCGTCCACCCTAGGCTAAATCTTTTCCAATTAGGGTTTTTAACCAATCTTGTGCATCCAATAGGTGTTTTGTGTTATTGGATGAACAATTAGGTCATTTTCGTCCTCCCTAGGCTTATTCTCGTCAAATTAGGGATTGTACCCAATCTTGTGCATCCAATAGGTGTTTTTCTGTCATTGGATGAACAAGTAGGTCATTTTAGTCCTCCCAAGGCTTATTCTTGTCCAATAGGTGTTTTGTCTCATTGGATGAACATTTAGGTCATTTTCATCCTCCCTAAACTTAATCTTGTCCAATTAGGGTTTCTAACCAATCTTGTGCATCCAATAGGTGTTTTTGTGTCATTGGATGAACATTTACGTCATTTTCGTCCACCCTAGGCTTATGCTTGTCCAATTAGGGTTTCTAACCAATCTTGTGCATCCAATAGGTGTTTTTGTGTGGATGAACAATTAGGTCATTTTCGTCCACCCTAGGCTAAATCTTTTCCAATTAGGGTTTTTAACCAATCTTGTGCATCCAATAGGTGTTTTGTGTTATTGGATGAACAATTAGGTCATTTTCGTCCTCCCTAGGCTTATTCTTGTCAAATTAGGGTTTCTACCCAATCTTGTGCATCCAATAGGTGTTTTTGTGTCATTGGATGAACAAGTAGGTCATTTTAGTCCTCCCTAGCCTTATTCTTGTCCAATAGGTGTTTTGTGTCATTGGATGAACATTTAGGTCATTTTCATCCTCCCGAAACTTAATCTTGTCCAATTAGGGTTTCTAACCAATCTTGTGCATCCAATAGGTGTTTTTGTGTCATTGGATGAACAATTAGGTCATTTTCGTCCACCCTAGGCTAATTCTTGTCCAATTAGGGTTTCTAACCAATCTTGTGCATCCAATATGTGCTTTTGTGTCATTGGATGAACATTTAGGTCTTTTTCGTCCTCCCTAAACTTAATCTTGTCCAATTAGGGTTTCTAACCAATCTTGTGCATCCAATAGGTGTTTTTGTGTCATTGGATGAACATTTAGGTCATTTTCGTCCTCCCTAAGCTAATTCTTGTCCAATTAGGGTTTCTAACCAATCTTTTCCAACCAATAGTTGTTTTGTGTCATTGGACGAATATTTAGGTCATTTTCGTCCTCCCTACACTTAATCTTGTCCAATTAGGGTTTCTAACCAATCCTGTGATTCCAATAGGTGTTTTGTGTCATTGGATGAACAAGTAGGTCATTTTCATCCTTCCTAAACTTAATCTTGTCCAATTAGGGTTTCTAACCAATCTTGTGCATCCAATAGGTGTTTTTGTGTCATTGGATGAATATTTAGGTCATTTTCGTCCTCCCTACACTTAATCTTGTCCAATTAAGGTTTCTAACCAATCTTGTGGATCCAATAGGTGTTTTGTGTCATTGGATGAACATTTAGGTCTTTTTCGTCCTCCCTAAACTTAATCTTTTCCAATTAGGGTTTCTAACCAATCTTGTGCATCCAATAGGTGTTTTGTGTCATTGCACGAACAATTAGGTCATTTTCGTCCTCCCTAGGCTTATTCTTGTCCAATTAGTGCTTCTAACCAATCTTGTGCATCCAATAGGTGTTTTTGTGTCATTGGAAGAATATTTAGGTCATTTTCATCCTCCCTAGGCTAATTCTTATCCAATTAGGGTTGCTAACCAATCTTGTGCATGCAATAGGTGTTTTGTGTCATTGGATGAACAAGTAGGTCATTTTCGTCCTCCCTAGGCTTATTCTTGTCCAATTAGGGTTTTTAACCAATCTTGTGCATCCAATAGGTGTTTTGTGTAATTGGATGAACATTTAGGTCATTTTCGTCCTCGCTAAACTTAATCTTGTCCAATTAGGGTTTCTAACCAATCTTGTGCATCCAATAGGTGTTTTTGTGTCATTGGATGAACATTTAGGTCATTTTTGTCCTCCCTAGGCTTATGCTTGTCCAATTAGGGTTTCTAACCAATCTTGTGCATCCAATAGGTGTTTTTGTGTCATTAGATGAACAATTAGGTCATTTTCGTCCACCCTAGGCTAATTCTTGTCCAATTAGGGTTTTTAACCAATCTAGTGCATCCAATAGGTGTTTTGTGTCATTGGATGAACAATTAGGTCATTTTCGTCCTCCCTAGGCTTATACGTGTCAAATTAGGGTTTCTAACCAATCTTGTGCATCCAATAGGTGTTTTTGTGTCATTGGAAGAATATTTAGGTCATTTTCGTCCTCCCTAGGCTAATTCTTGTCCAATTAAGGTTTCTAACCAATCATGTCCATCCAATAGGTTTTTTTGTTTCATTGGATGAACATTTAGGTCATTTTCGTCCACCCTAGGCTTATACTTGTCCAATTAGGGTTTCTAACCAATCTTGTGCATCCATTAGGTGTTTTGTGTCATTGGATGAACATTTAGGTCATTTTCTTCCTCCCTAGGCTTATGCTTGTCCAATTAGTGTTTCTAACCAATCTTGTGCATCCAATAGGTGTTTTTGTGTCATTGGATGAACAATTAGGTCATTTTCGTCCACCCTAGGCTAAATCTTTTCCAATTAGGGTTTTTAACCAATCTTGTGCATCCAATAGGTGTTTTGTGTTATTGGATGAACAATTAGGTCATTTTCGTCCTCCCTAGGCTTATTCTTGTCAAATTAGGGATTCTACCCAATCTAGTGCATCCAATAGGTGTTTTTCTGTCATTGGATGAACAAGTAGGTCATTTTAGTCCTCCCAAGGCTTATTCTTGTCCAATAGGTGTTTTGTCTCATTGGATGAACATTTAGGTCATTTTCATCCTCCCTAAACTTAATCTTGTCCAATTAGGGTTTCTAACCAATCTTGTGCATCCAATAGGTGTTTTTGTGTCATTGGATGAACAATTAGGTCATTTTCGTCCACCCTAGGCTAATTCTTGTCCAATTAGGGTTTCTAACCAATCTTGTGCATCCAATATGTGCTTTTGTGTCATTGGATGAACATTTAGGTCTTTTTCGTCCTCCCTAAACTTAATCTTGTCCAATTAGGGTTTCTAACCAATCTTGTGCATCCAATAGGTGTTTTTGTGTCATTGGATGAACATTTAGGTCATTTTCGTCCTCCCTAAGCTAATTCTTGTCCAATTAGGGTTTCTAACCAATCTTTTCCAACCAATAGTTGTTTTGTGTCATTGGTCGAATATTTAGGTCATTTTCGTCCTCCCTACACTTAATCTTGTCCAATTAGGGTTTCTAACCAATCCTGTGCATCCAATAGGTGTTTTGTGTCATTGGATGAACAAGTAGGTCATTTTCATCCTTCCTAAACTTAATCTTGTCCAATTAGGGTTTCTAACCAATCTTGTGCATCCAATAGGTGTTTTTGTGTCATTGGATGAATATTTAGGTCATTTTCGTCCTCCCTACACTTAATCTTGTCCAATTAAGGTTTCTAACCAATCTTGTGGATCCAATAGGTGTTTTGTGTCATTGGATGAACATTTAGGTCTTTTTCGTCCTCCCTAAACTTAATCTTTTCCAATTAGGGTTTCTAACCAATCTTGGGCATCCAATAGGTGTTTTGTGTCATTGCACGAACAATTTGGTCATTTTCGTCCTCCCTAGGCTTATTCTTGTCCAATTAGTGCTTCTAACCAATCTTGTGCATCCAATAGGTGTTTTTGTGTCATTGGAAGAATATTTAGGTCATTTTCATCCTCCCTAGGCTAATTCTTGTCCAATTAGGGTTGCTAACCAATCTTGTGCATGCAATAGGTGTTTTGTGTCACTGGATGAACAAGTAGGTCATTTTCGTCCTCCCTAGGCTTATTCTTGTCCAATTAGGGTTTTTAACCAATCTTGTGCATCCAATAGGTGTTTTGTGTAATTGGATGAACATTTAGGTCATTTTCGTCCTCGCTAAACTTAATCTTGTCCAATTAGGGTTTCTAACCAATCTTGTGCATCCAATAGGTGTTTTTGTGTCATTGGATGAACATTTAGGTCATATTTGTCCTCCCTAGGCTTATGCTTGTCCAATTAGGGTTTCTAACCAATCTTGTGCATCCAATAGGTGTTTTTGTGTCATTAGATGAACAATTAGGTCATTTTCGTCCACCCTAGGCTAATTCTTGTCCAATTAGGGTTTTTAACCAATCTAGTGCATCCAATAGGTGTTTTGTGTCATTGGATGAACAATTAGGTCATTTTCGTCCTCCCTAGGCTTATACGTGTCAAATTAGGGTTTCTAACCAATCTTGTGCATCCAATAGGTGTTTTTGTGTCATTGGAAGAATATTTAGGTCATTTTCGTCCACCCTAGGCTAATTCTTGTCCAATTAGGGTTTCTAACCAATCTTGTGCATCCAATAGGTGTTTTTGTGTCATTGGATGAACATTTAGGTCATTTTTGTCCTCCCTAGGCTTATGCTTGTCCAATTAGGGTTTCTAACCAATCTTGTGCATCCAATAGGTGTTTTTGTGTCATTAGATGAACAATTAGGTCATTTTCGTCCTCCCTAGGCTAATTCTTGTCCAATTAGGGTTTTTAACCAATCTAGTGCATCCAATAGGTGTTTTGTGTCATTGGATGAACAATTAGGTCATTTTCGTCCTCCCTAGGCTAATTCTTGTCCAATTAGGGTTTTTAACCAATCTTGTGCATCCAATAGGTGTTTTGTGTCATTGGATGAACATTTAGGTCATTTTCGTCCTCGCTAAACTTAATCTTGTCCAATTAGGGTTTCTAACCAATCTTGTGCATCCAATAGGTGTTTTTGTGTCATTGGATGAACATTTAGGTCATTTTCGTCCTCCCTAGGCTAATTCTTGTCCAATTAGGGTTTCTAACCAATCTTGTGCATGCAATAGGTGTTTTGTGTCATTGGATGAACAAGTAGGTCATTTTCGTCCTCCCTAGGCTTATTCTTGTCCAATTAGGGTTTTTAACCAATCTTGTGCATCCAATAGGTGTTTTGTGTCATTGGATGAACATTTAGGTCATTTTCGTCCCCCCTAAACTTAATCTTGTCCAATTAGGGTTTCTAACCAATCTTGTGCATCCAATAGGTGTTTTTTTGTCATTGGATGAACAATTAGGTCATTTTCGTCCACCCTAGGCTAATTCTTGTCCAATTAGGGTTTCTAACCAATCTTGTGCATCCAATAGGTGTTTTTGTGTCATTGGATGAACAATTAGGTCATTTTCGTCCTCCCTAGGCTAATTCTTGTCCAATTAAGGTTTCTAACCAATCATGTCCATCCAATAGGTTTTTTTGTGTCATTGGATGAACATTTAGGTCATTTTCGTCCACCCTAGGCTTATACTTGTCCAATTAGGGTTTCTAACCAATCTTGTGCATCCATTAGGTGTTTTGTGTCATTGGATGAACATTTAGGTCATTTTCTTCCTCCCTAGGCTTATGCTTGTCCAATTAGTGTTTCTAACCAATCTTGTGCATCCAATAGGTGTTTTTGTGTCATTGGATGAACAATTAGGTCATTTTCGTCCACCCTAGGCTAATTCTTTTCCAATTAGGGTTTTTAACCAATCTTGTGCATCCAATAGGTGTTTTGTGTTATTGGATGAACAATTAGGTCATTTTCGTCCTCCCTAGGCTTATTCTTGTCAAATTAGGGTTTCTACCCAATCTTGTGCATCCAATAGGTGTTTTTGTGTCATTGGATGAACAAGTAGGTCATTTTAGTCCTCCCTAGGCTTATTCTTGTCCAATAGGTGTTTTGTGTCATTGGATGAACATTTAGGTCATTTTCATCCTCCCTAAACTTAATCTTGTCCAATTAGGGTTTCTAACCAATCTTGTGCATGCAATAGGTGTTTTGTGTCATTGGATGAACAATTAGGTCATTTTCATCCTTCCTAAACTTAATCTTGTCCAATTAGGGTTTCTAACCAATCTTGTGCATCCAATAGGTGTTTTTGTGTCATTGGATGAATATTTAGGTCATTTTCGTCCTCCCTACACTTAATCTTGTCCAATTAAGGTTTCTAACCAATCTTGTGGATCCAATAGGTGTTTTGTGTCATTGGATGAACATTTAGGTCTTTTTCGTCCTCCCTAAACTTAATCTTTTCCAATTAGGGTTTCTAACCAATCTTGTGCATCCAATAGGTGTTTTGTGTCATTGCACGAACAATTAGGTCATTTTCGTCCTCCCTAGGCTTATTCTTGTCCAATTAGTGCTTCTAACCAATCTTGTGCATCCAATAGGTGTTTTTGTGTCATTGGAAGAATATTTAGGTCATTTTCATCCACCCTAGGCTAATTCTTGTCCAATTAGGGTTGCTAACCAATCTTGTGCATGCAATAGGTGTTTTGTGTCATTGGATGAACAAGTAGGTCATTTTCGTCCTCCCTAGGCTTATTCTTGTCCAATTAGGGTTTTTAACCAATCTTGTGCATCCAATAGGTGTTTTGTGTAATTGGATGAACATTTAGGTCATTTTCGTCCTCGCTAAACTTAATCTTGTCCAATTAGGGTTTCTAACCAATCTTGTGCATCCAATAGGTGTTTTTGTGTCATTGGATGAACATTTAGGTCATTTTTGTCCTCCCTAGGCTTATGCTTGTCCAATTAGGGTTTCTAACCAATCTTGTGCATCCAATAGGTGTTTTTGTGTCATTGGATGAACAATTAGGTCATTTTCGTCCACCGTAGGCTAATTCTTGTCCAATTAGGGTTTCTAACCAATCTTTGCATCCATTAGGTGTTTTTGTGTCATTGGATGAACAATAAGGTCATTTTCGTCCTCCCTAGGCTAATTCTTGTCCAATTAGGGTTTCTAACCAATCTTGTGCATCCAATAGGTGTTTTGTGTCATTTGATGAACATTTAGGTCATTTTCGTCCTCCCTAAACTTAATCTTGTCCAATTAGGGTTTCTAACCAATCTTGTGCATCCAATAGGTGTTTTTGTGTCATTGGATGAACATTTACGTCATTTTCGTCCACCCAAGGCTTATGCTTGTCCAATTAGGGTTTCTAACCAATCTTGTGCATCCAATAGGTGTTTTTGTGTCATTGGATGAACAATTAGGTCATTTTCGTCCACCCTAGGCTAAATCTTTTCCAAATAGGGTTTTTAACCAATCTTGTGCATCCAATAGGTGTTTTGTGTTATTTGATGAACAATTAGGTCATTTTCGTCCTCCCTAGGCTTATTCTTGTCAAATTAGGGTTTCTACCCAATCTTGTGCATCCAATAGGTGTTTTTGTGTCATTGGATGAACAAGTAGGTCATTTTAGTCCTCCCTAGGCTTATTCTTGTCCAATAGGTGTTTTGTGTCATTGGATGAACATTTAGGTCATTTTCATCCTCCCTAAACTTAATCTTGTCCAATTAGGGTTTCTAACCAATCTTGTGCATGCAATAGGTGTTTTGTGTCATTGGATGAACAATTAGGTCATTTTCATCCTTCCTAAACTTAATCTTGTCCAATTAGGGTTTCTAACCAATCTTGTGCATCCAATAGGTGTTTTTGTGTCATTGGATGAACATTTAGGTCATTTTCGTCCTCCCTAAGCTAATTCTTGTCCAATTAGGGTTTCTAACCAATCTTTTCCAACCAATAGTTGTTTTGTGTCATTGGACGAATATTTAGGTCATTTTCGTCCTCCCTACACTTAATCTTGTCCAATTAGGGTTTCTAACCAATCCTGTGCATCCAATAGGTGTTTTGTGTCATTGGATGAACAAGTAGGTCATTTTCATCCTTCCTAAACTTAATCTTGTCCAATTAGGGTTTCTAACCAATCTTGTGCATCCAATAGGTGTTTTTGTGTCATTGGATGAATATTTAGGTCATTTTCGTCCTCCCTACAGTTAATCTTGTCCAATTAATGTTTCTAACCAATCTTGTGCATCCAATAGGTGTTTTGTGTCATTGGATGAACATTTAGGTCTTTTTCGTCCTCCCTAAACTTAATCTTTTCCAATTAGGGTTTCTAACCAATCTTGTGCATCCAATAGGTGTTTTGTGTCATTGGATGAACAATTAGGTCATTTTCGTCCTCCCTAGGCTTATTCTTGTCAAATTAGGGTTTCTAACCAATCTTGTGCATCCAATAGGTGTTTTTGTGTCATTGGAAGAATATTTAGGTCATAATCGTCCTGCCTACACTTAATCTTGTCCAATTAGGGTTTTTAACCATTCTTGTGCATCCAATAGGTGTTTTGTGTCATTGGATGAACATTTAGGTCATTTTCGTCCTTCCTAAACTTAATCTTGTCCACTTACGGTTTCTAACCAATCTTGTGCATCCAATAGGTGTTTTTGTCTCATTGGAAGAACAATTAGGTGATTTTCGTCCTCCCTAAGCTAATTCTTGTCCAATTAGGGTTTCTAACCAATCTTGTGCATCCAATAGGTGTTTTTGTGTCATTGGATGAACATTTAGGTCTTTTTCGTCCTCCCTAAACTTAATCTTGTCCAATTACGGTTTCTAACCAATCTTGTGTATCCAATAGGTGTTTTTTTGTCTTGTGATGAATAATTAGGTCATTTTCGTCCTCCCTAGGCTAATTCTTGTCCAATTAGGGTTTCTAACCAATCTTGTGCATCCAATAGGTGTTTTGTGTCATTGGATGAACAAGTAGGTCATTTTAGTCCTCCCTAGGCTTATTCTTGTCCAATTTGGGTTTTAAACCAATCTTGTGCATCCAATAGGTGTTTTGTGTCATTGGATGAACATTTAGGTCTTTTTCGTCCTCCCTAAACTTAATCTTTTCCAATTAGGGTTTCTAACCAATCTTGTGTATCCAATAGGTATTTTGTGTCATTGCATGAACAATTAGGTCATTTTCGTCCTCCCTAGGCTTATTCTTGTCCAATTAGTGCTTCTAAACAATCTTGTGCATCCAATAGGTGTTTTTGTGTCATTGGAAGAATATTTAGGTCATTTTCGTCCTCCCTAGGCTAATTCTTGTCCAATTAGGGTTTCTAACCAATCTTGTGCATGCAATAGGTGTTTTGTGTCATTGGATGAACAAGTAGGTCATTTTAGTCCTCCCTAGGCTTATTCTTGTCCAATTTGGGTTTTAAACCAATCTTGTGCATCCAATAGGTGTTTTGTGTCATTGGATGAACATTTAGGTCTTTTTCGTCCTCCCTAAACTTAATCTTTTCCAATTAGGGTTTCTAACCAATCTTGTGCATCCAATAGGTATTTTGTGTCATTGCATGAACAATTAGGTCATTTTCGTCCTCCCTAGGCTTATTCTTGTCCAATTAGTGCTTCTAAACAATCTTGTGCATCCAATAGGTGTTTTTGTGTCATTGGAAGAATATTTAGGTCATTTTCGTCCTCCCTAGGCTAATTCTTGTCCAATTAGGGTTTCTAACCAATCTTGTGCATGCAATAGGTGTTTTGTGTCATTGGATGAACAAGTAGGTCATTTTCGTCCTCCCTAGGCTTATTCTTGTCCAATTAGGGTTTTTAACTAATCTTGTGCATCCAATAGGTGTTTTGTGTCATTGGATGAACATTTAGGTCTTTTTCGTCCTCCCTAAACTTAATATTTTCCAATTAGGGTTTCTAACCAATCTTATGCATCCAATAGGTGTTTTGTGTCATTGCATGAACAATTAGGTCATTTTCGTCCTCCCTAGGCTTATTCTTGTCCAATTAGTGCTTCTAACCAATCTTGTGCATCCAATAGGTGTTTTTGTGTCATTGGAAGAATATTTAGGTCATTTTCGTCCTCCCTAGGCTAATTCTTGTCCAATTAGGGTTTCTAACCAATCTTGTGCATGCAATAGGTGTTTTGTGTCATTGGATGAACAAGTAGGTCATTTTCGTCCTCCCTAGGCTTATTCTTGTCCAATTAGGGTTTTTAACCAATCTCGTTCATCCAATAGGTGTTTTGTGTCATTGGATGAACATTTAGGTCATCTTCGTCCTCGCTAAACATAATCTTGTCCAATTAGGGTTCCTAACCAATCTTGTGCATCCAATAGGTGTTTTTGTGTCATTGGATGAACATTTAGGTCATTTTCGTCCTCCCTAGGCTTATGCTTGTCCAATTAGGGTTTCTAACCAATCTTGTGCATCCAATAGGTGTTTTTGTGTCATTGGATGAACATTTAGGTCATTTTCGTACTCCCTAGGCTTATGCTTGTCCAATTAGGGTTTCTAACCAATCTTGTGCATCCAATAGGTGTTTTTGTGTCATTGGATGAACATTTAGGTCATTTTCGTCCTCCCTAGGCTTATGCTTGTCCAATTAGGTTTTCTAACCAATCTTGTGCATCCAATAGGTGTTTTGTGTCATTGCATGAACAATTAGGTCATTTTCGTCCTCCCTAGGCTTATTCTTGTCCAATTAGTGCTTCTAACCAATCTTGTTCCTCCAATAGGTGTTTTGTTTCATTGGATGAACATTTAGGTCTTTTTCATCCTCCCTAAACTTAATCTTGTGCATCCAATAGGTGTTTTTGTGTCATTGGATGAACATTTAGGTCATTTTCGTCCTCCCTAGGCTTATGCTTGTCCAATTAGGGTTTCTAACCAATCTTGTGCATCCAATAGGTGTTTTTGTGTCATTGGATGAACAATTAGGTCATTTTCGTCCTCCCTAGGCTAATTCTTGTCCAATTAGGGTTTTTAACCAATCTTGTGCATCCAATAGGTGTTTTGTGTCATTGGATGAACAAGTAGGTCATTTTCGTCCTCCCTAGGCTTATTCTTGTCCAATTAGGGTTTTTAACCAATCTTGTGCATCCAATAGGTGTTTTGTGTAATTGGATGAACATTTAGGTCATTTTCTTCCTCGCTAAACTTAATCATGTCCAATTAGGGTTTCTAACAAATCTTGTGCATCCAATAGGTGTTTTTGTGTCATTGGATGAACATTTAGGTCATTTTCGTCCTCCCTAGGCTTATGCTTGTCCAATTAGGGTTTCTAACCAATCTTGTGCATCCAATAGGTGTTTTTGTGTCATTGGATGAACAATTAGGTCATTTTCGTCCACCCTAGGCTAATTCTTGTCCAATTAGGGTTTTTAACCAATCTAGTGCATCCAATAGGTGTTTTGTGTCATTGGATGAACAATTAGGTCATTTTCGTCCTCCCTAGGCTTATACGTGTCAAATTAGGGTTTCTAACCAATCTTGTGCATCCAATAGGTGTTTTTGTGTCATTGGAAGAATATTTAGGTCATTTTCGTCCACCCTAGGCTAATTCTTGTCCAATTACGGTTTCTAACCAATCTTGTGCATCCAATAGGTGTTTTTGTGTCATTGGATGAACAATTAGGTCATTTTCGTCCTCCCTAGGCTAATTCTTGTCCAATTAAGGTTTCTAACCAATCATGTCCATCCAATAGGTTTTTTTGTTTCATTGGATGAACATTTAGGTCATTTTCGTCCACCCTAGGCTTATACTTGTCCAATTAGGGTTTCTAACCAATCTTGTGCATCCATTAGGTCTTTTGTGTCATTGGATGAACATTTAGGTCATTTTCTTCCTCCCTAGGCTTATGCTTGTCCAATTAGTGTTTCTAACCAATCTTGTGCATCCAATAGGTGTTTTTGTGTCATTGGATGAACAATTAGGTCATTTTCGTCCACCCTAGGCTAATTCTTGTCCAATTAGGGTTTTTAACCAATCTTGTGCATCCAATAGGTGTTTTCTGTCATTGGATGAACAATTAGGTCATTTTCGTCCTCCCTAGGCTAATTCTTGTCCAATTAAGGTTTCTAACCAATCATGTCCATCCAATAGGTTTTTTTGTTTCATTGGATGAACATTTAGGTCATTTTCGTCCACCCTAGGCTTATACTTGTCCAATTAGGGTTTCTAACCAATCTTGTGCATCCATTAGGTGTTTTGTGTCATTGGATGAACATTTAGGTCATTTTCTTCCTCCCTAGGCTTATGCTAGTCCAATTAGTGTTTCTAACCAATCTTGTGCATCCAATAGGTGTTTTTGTGTCATTGGATGAACAATTAGGTCATTTTCGTCCACCCTAGGCTAATTCTTGTCCAATTAGGGTTTTTAACCAATCTTGTGCATCCAATAGGTGTTTTCTGTCATTGGATGAACAATTAGGTCATTTTCGTCCTCCCTAGGCTAATTCTTGTCCAATTAGGGTTTTTAACCAATCTTGTGCATCCAATAGGTGTTTTGTGTCATTGGATGAACATTTAGGTCATTTTCGTCCTCCCTAAACTTAATCTTGTCCAATTAAGGTTTCTAACCAATCTTGTGCATCCAATAGGTGTTTTTGTGTCATTGGATGAACAATTAGGTCATTTTCGTCCACCCTAGGCTAATTCTTGTCCAATTAGGGTTTCTAACCAATCTTGTGCATCCAATATGTGCTTTTGTGTCATTGGATGAACATTTAGGTCTTTTTCGTCCTCCCTAAACTTAATCTTGTCCAATTAGGGTTTCTAACCAATCTTGTGCATCCAATAGGTGTTTTTGTGTCATTGGATGAACATTTAGGTCATTTTCGTCCTCCCTAAGCTAATTCTTGTCCAATTAGGGTTTCTAACCAATCTTTTCCAACCAATAGTTGTTTTGTGTCATTGGACGAATATTTAGGTCATTTTCGTCCTCCCTACACTTAATCTTGTCCAATTAGGGTTTCTAACCAATCCTGTGATTCCAATAGGTGTTTTGTGTCATTGGATGAACAAGTAGGTCATTTTCATCCTTCCTAAACTTAATCTTGTCCAATTAGGGTTTCTAACCAATCTTGTGCATCCAATAGGTGTTTTTGTGTCATTGGATGAATATTTAGGTCATTTTCGTCCTCCCTACACTTAATCTTGTCCAATTAAGGTTTCTAACCAATCTTGTGGATCCAATAGGTGTTTTGTGTCATTGGATGAACATTTAGGTCTTTTTCGTCCTCCCTAAACTTAATCTTTTCCAATTAGGGTTTCTAACCAATCTTGTGCATCCAATAGGTGTTTTGTGTCATTGCACGAACAATTAGGTCATTTTCGTCCTCCCTAGGCTTATTCTTGTCCAATTAGTGCTTCTAACCAATCTTGTGCATCCAATAGGTGTTTTTGTGTCATTGGAAGAATATTTAGGTCATTTTCATCCTCCCTAGGCTAATTCTTATCCAATTAGGGTTGCTAACCAATCTTGTGCATGCAATAGGTGTTTTGTGTCATTGGATGAACAAGTAGGTCATTTTCGTCCTCCCTAGGCTTATTCTTGTCCAATTAGGGTTTTTAACCAATCTTGTGCATCCAATAGGTGTTTTGTGCCATTGGATGAACATTTAGGTCATTTTCGTCCTCCCTAAACTTAATCTTTTCCAATTAGGGTTTCTAACCAATCTTGTGCATCCAATAGGTGTTTTGTGTCATTGCATGAACAATTAGGTCATTTTCGTCCTCCCTAGGCTTATTCTTGTCCAATTAGTGCTTCTAACCAATCTTTTGCATCCAATAGGTGTTTTGTGTCATTGGATGAATATTTAGGTCATTTTCGTCCTCCCTACACTTAATCTTGTCCAATTAAGGTTTCTAACCAATCTTGTGCATCCAATAGGTGTTTTTGTGTCATTGGATGAACATTTAGGTCTTTTTCGTCCTCCCTAAACATAATCTTGTCCAATTACGGTTTCTAACCAATCTTGTGTATCCAATAGGTGTTTTTGTGTCATTGGATGAATAATTAGGTCATTTTCGTCCTCCCTAGGCTAATTCTTGTCCAATTAGGGTTTCTAACCAATCTTGTGCATCCAATAGGTGTTTTGTGTCATTGGATGAACATTTAGGTCATTTTCGTCCTTCCTAAACTTAATCTTGTCCACTTACGGTTTCTAACCAATCTTGTGCATCCAATAGGTGTTTTTGTCTCATTGGAAGAACAATTAGGTGATTTTCGTCCTCCCTAAGCTAATTCTTGTCCAATTAGGGTTTCTAACCAATCTTGTGCATCCAATAGGTGTTTTTGTGTCATTGGATGAACATTTAGGTCTTTTTCGTCCTCCCTAAACTTAAGCTTGTCCAATTAGGGTTTCTAACCAATCTTTTGCATCCAACAGGTGTTTTTTCTCGTTGCATGAACAATTAGGTCATTTTCGTCCTCCCTAGGCTTATTCTTGTCCAATTAGTGCTTCTAACCAATCTTGTGCATCCAATAGGTGTTTTTGTGTCATTGGAAGAATATTTAGGTCATTTTCGTCCTCCCTAGGCTAATTCTTGTCCAATTAGGGTTTCTAACCAATCTTGTGCATGCAATAGGTGTTTTGTGTCATTGGATGAACAAGTAGGTCATTTTCGTCCTCCCTAGGTTTATTCTTGTCCAATTAGGGTTTTTAACCAATCTTGTGCATCCAATAGGTGTTTTGTGTCATTGGATGAACATTTAGGTCATTTTCGTCCTCGCTAAACTTAATCTTTTCCAATTAGGGTTTCTAACCAATCTTGTGCATCCAATAGGTGTTTTTGTGTCATTGGATGAACATTTAGGTCATTTTCGTCCTCCCTAGGCTTATGCTTGTCCAATTAGGGTTTCTAACCAATCTTGTGCATCCAATAGGTGTTTTTGTGTCATTGGATGAACAATTACGTCATGTTCGTCCACCCAAGGCTAATTCTTGTCCAATTAGGGTTTTTAACCAATCTTGTCCATCCAATATGTGTTTTGTGTCATTGGATGAACAATTAGGTCATTTTCATCCTCCCTAAACTTAATCTTGTCCAATTAGGGTTTCTAACCAATCTTGTGCATCCAATAGGTGTTTTTGTGTCATTGGAAGAATATTTAGGTCATAATCGTCCTCCCTACCCTTAATCTTGTCCAATTAGGGTTTTTAACCAATCTTGTGCATCCAATAGGTGTTTTGTGCCATTGGATGAACATTTAGGTCATTTTCGTCCTCCCTAAACTTAATCTTTTCCAATTAGGGTTTCTAACCAATCTTGTGCATCCAATAGGTGTTTTGTGTCATTGCATGAACAATTAGGTCATTTTCGTCCTCCCTAGGCTTATTCTTGTCCAATTAGTGCTTCTAACCAATCTTTTGCATCCAATAGGTGTTTTGTGTCATTGGATGAATATTTAGGTCATTTTCGTCCTCCCTACACTTAATCTTGTCCAATTAAGGTTTCTAACCAATCTTGTGCATCTAATAGGTGTTTTTGTGTTATTGGATGAACATTTAGGTCTTTTTCGTCCTCCCTAAACTTAATCTTGTCCAATTACGATTTCTAACCAATCTTGTGTATCCAATAGGTGTTTTTGTGTCATTGGATGAATAATTAGGTCATTTTCATCCTCCCTAGGCTAATTCTTGTCCAATTAGTGCTTCTAACCAATCTTGTGCATCCAATAGGTGTTTTGTGTCATTGGATGAACAAGTAGGTCACTTTAGTCCTCCCTAGGCTTATTCTTGGCCAATTAGGGTTTTAAACCAATCTTGTGCATCCAATAGGTGTTTTGTGTCATTGGATGAACATTTAGGTCTTTTTCGTCCTCCCTAAACTTAATCTTGTCCAATTAGGGTTTCTAACCAATCTTGTGCATCCAATAGGTGTTTTGTGTCATTGCATGAACAATTAGGTCATTTTCGTCCTCCCTAGGCTTATTCTTGTTCAATTAGTGCTTCTAACCAATCTTGTGCATCCAATAGGTGTTTTTGTGTCATTGGAAGAATATTTAGGTCATTTTCGTCCTCCCTAGGCTAATTCTTGTCCAATTAGGGTTTCTAACCAATCTTGTGCATCCAATAGGTGTTTTGTGTCATTGGATGAACAAGTAGGTCATTTTAGTCCTCCCTAAGCTTATTCTTGTCCAATTAGGGTTTTAAACCAATCTTGTGCATCCAATAGGTGTTTTGTGTCAATGGATGAACATTTAGGTCTTTTTCGTCCTCCCTAAACTTATTCTTTTCCCATTAGGATTTCTAACCAATCTTGTGCATCCAATAGGTGTTTTGTGTCATTGCATGAACAATTAGGTCATTTTCGTCCTCCCTAGGCTTATTCTTGTCCAATTAGTGCTTCTAACCAATCTTGTGCATCCAATAGGTGTTTTTGTGTCATTGGAAGAATAATTAGGTCATTTTCGTCCTCCCTAGGCTAATTCTTGTCCAATTAGGGTTTCTAACCAATCTTGTGCATCCAATAGGTGTTTTGTGTCATTGGATGAACAAGTAGGTCATTTTAGTCCTCCCTAGGCTTCTTCTTGTCCAATTAGGGTTTTAAACCAAACTTGTGCGTCCAATAGGTGTTTTGTGTCATTGGATGAACATTTAGGTCATTTTCGTCCTCCCTAAACTTAATCTTTTCCAATTAGGGTTTCTAACCAATCTTGTGCATCCAATAGGTGTTTTGTGTCATTGCATGAACAATTAGGTCATTTTCGTCCTCCCTAGGCTTATTCTTGTCCAATTAGTTCTTCTAACCAATCTTTTGCATCCAATAGGTGTTTTGTGTCATTGGATGAATATTTAGGTCATTTTCGTCCTCCCTACACTTAATCTTGTCCAATTAAGGTTTCTAACCAATCTTGTGCATCTAATAGGTGTTTTTGTGTTATTGGATGAACATTTAGGTCTTTTTCGTCCTCCCTAAACTTAATCTTGTCCAATTACGATTTCTAACCAATCTTGTGTATCCAATAGGTGTTTTTGTGTCATTGGATGAATAATTAGGTCATTTTCATCCTCCCTAGGCTAATTCTTGTCCAATTAGTGCTTCTAACCAATCTTGTGCATCCAATAGGTGTTTTGTGTCATTGGATGAACAAGTAGGTCACTTTAGTCCTCCCTAGGCTTATTCTTGGCCAATTAGGGTTTTAAACCAATCTTGTGCATCCAATAGGTGTTTTGTGTCATTGGATTTACATTTAGGTCTTTTTCGTCCTCCCTAAACTTAATCTTGTCCAATTAGGGTTTCTAACCAATCTTGTGCATCCAATATGTGTTTTTGTGTCATTGGATGAACATTTAGGTCTTTTTCGTCCTCCCTAAACTTAATCTTGTCCAATTAGTGCTTCTAACCAATCTTGTGCATCCAATAGGTGTTTTTGTGTCATTGGAAGAATATTTAGGTCATTTTCGTCCTCCCTAGGCTAATTCTTGTCCGTTTAGGGTTTCTAACCAATCTTGTGCATGCAATAGGTGTTTTGTGTCATTGGATGAACAAGTAGGTCATTTTCGTCCTCCCTAGGCTTATTCTTGTCCAATTAGGGTTTTTAACCAATCTTGTGCATCCAATAGGTGTTTTGTGTCATTGGATGAACATTTAGGTCATTTTCGTCCTCATTAAACTTAATCTTTTCCAATTAGGGTTTCTAACCAATCTTGTGCATCCAATAGGTGTTTTTTTGTCATTGGAAGAATATTTAGGTCATTTTCGTGCTCCCTAGGCTAATTCTTGTCCAATTACGGTTTCTAACCGATCTTGTGCATCCAATAGGTGTTTTTGTGTCGTTGGATGAACAATTAGGTCATTTTCGTCCTCCCTAGGAAAATTCTTGTCCAATTAGAGTTTCTAACCAATCATGTGCATCCAATAGGTTTTTTTGTGTCATTGGATGAACATTTAGGTCATTTTCGTCCACCCTAGGCTAATTCTTGTCCAATTAGGGTTTTTAACCAATCTAGTGCATCCAATAGGTGTTTTGTGTCATTGGATGAACAATTAGGTCATTTTCGTCCTCCCTAGGCTTATACGTGTCAAATTAGGGTTTCTAACCAATCTTGTGCATCCAATAGGTGTTTTTGTGTCATTGGAAGAATATTTAGGTCATTTTCGTCCACCCTAGGCTAATTCTTGTCCAATTAGGGTTTCTAACCGATCTTGTGCATCCAATAGGTGTTTTTGTGTCGTTGGATGAACAATTAGGTCATTTTCGTCCTCCCTAGGCAAATTCTTGTCCAATTAGAGTTTCTAACCAATCATGTGCATCCAATAGGTTTTTTTGTGTCATTGGATGAACATTTAGGTCATTTTCGTCCACCCTAGGCTAATTCTTGTCCAATTAGGGTTTTTAACCAATCTAGTGCATCCAATAGGTGTTTTGTGTCATTGGATGAACAATTAGGTCATTTTCGTCCTCCCTAGGCTTATTCGTGTCAAATTAGGGTTTCTAACCAATCTTGTGCATCCAATAGGTGTTTTTGTGTCATTGGAAGAATATTTAGGTCATTTTCGTCCACCCTAGGCTAATTCTTGTCCAATTAGGGTTTCTAACCAATCTTGTGCATCCAATAGGTGTTTTTGTGTCATTGGATGAACAATTAGGTCATTTTCGTCCTCCCTAGGCTAATTCTTGTCCAATTAAGGTTTCTAACCAATCATGTCCATCCAATAGGTTTTTTTGTTTCATTGGATGAACATTTAGGTCATTTTCGTCCACCCTAGGCTTATACTTGTCCAATTAGGGTTTCTAACCAATCTTGTGCATCCATTAGGTCTTTTGTGTCATTGGATGAACATTTAGGTCATTTTCTTCCTCCCTAGGCTTATGCTTGTCCAATTAGTGTTTCTAACCAATCTTGTGCATCCAATAGGTGTTTTTGTGTCATTGGATGAACAATTAGGTCATTTTCGTCCACCGTAGGCTAATTCTTGTCCAATTAGGGTTTTTAACCAATCTTGTGCATCCAATAGGTGTTTTTGTGTCATTGGATGAACAATTAGGTCATTTTCGTCCACCCTAGGCTAAATCTTTTCCAATTAGGGTTTTTAACCAATCTTGTGCATCCAATAGGTGTTTTGTGTTATTGGATGAACAATTAGGTCATTTTCGTCCTCCCTAGGCTTATTCTTGTCAAATTAGGGATTCTACCCAATCTTGTGCATCCAATAGGTGTTTTTCTATCATTGGATGAACAAGTAGGTCATTTTAGTCCTCCCAAGGCTTATTCTTGTCCAATAGGTGTTTTGTCTCATTGGATGAACATTTAGGTCATTTTCATCCTCCCTAAACTTAATCTTGTCCAATTAGGGTTTCTAACCAATCTTGTGCATCCAATAGGTGTTTTTGTGTCATTGGATGAACATTTACGTCATTTTCGTCCACCCTAGGCTTATGCTTGTCCAATTAGGGTTTCTAACCAATCTTGTGCATCCAATAGGTGTTTTTGTGTGGATGAACAATTAGGTCATTTTCGTCCACCCTAGGCTAAATCTTTTCCAATTAGGGTTTTTAACCAATCTTGTGCATCCAATAGGTGTTTTGTGTTATTGGATGAACAATTAGGTCATTTTCGTCCTCCCTAGGCTTATTCTTGTCAAATTAGGGTTTCTACCCAATCTTGTGCATCCAATAGGTGTTTTTGTGTCATTGGATGAACAAGTAGGTCATTTTAGTCCTCCCTAGGCTTATTCTTGTCCAATAGGTGTTTTGTGTCATTGGATGAACATTTAGGTCATTTTCATCCTCCCTAAACTTAATCTTGTCCAATTAGGGTTTCTAACCAATCTTGTGCATGCAATAGGTGTTTTGTGTCATTGGATGAACAATTAGGTCATTTTCATCCTTCCTAAACTTAATCTTGTCCAATTAGGGTTTCTAACCAATCTTGTGCATCCAATAGGTGTTTTTGTGTCATTGGATGAATATTTAGGTCATTTTCGTCCTCCCTACACTTAATCTTGTCCAATTAATGTTTCTAACCAATCTTGTGCATCCAATAGGTGTTTTGTGTCATTGGATGAACATTTAGGTCTTTTTCGTCCTCCCTAAACTTAATCTTTTCCAATTAGGGTTTCTAACCAATCTTGTGCATCCAATAGGTGTTTTGTGTCATTGCACGAACAATTAGGTCATTTTCGTCCTCCCTAGGCTTATTCTTGTCCAATTAGTGCTTCTAACCAATCTTGTGCATCCAATAGGTGTTTTTGTGTCATTGGAAGAATATTTAGGTCATTTTCATCCACCCTAGGCTAATTCTTGTCCAATTAGGGTTGCTAACCAATCTTGTGCATGCAATAGGTGTTTTGTGTCATTGGATGAACAAGTAGGTCATTTTCGTCCTCCCTAGGCTTATTCTTGTCCAATTAGGGTTTTTAACCAATCTTGTGCATCCAATAGGTGTTTTGTGTAATTGGATGAACATTTAGGTCATTTTCGTCCTCGCTAAACTTAATCTTGTCCAATTAGGGTTTCTAACCAATCTTGTGCATCCAATAGGTGTTTTTGTGTCATTGGATGAACATTTAGGTCATTTTTGTCCTCCCTAGGCTTATGCTTGTCCAATTAGGGTTTCTAACCAATCTTGTGCATCCAATAGGTGTTTTTGTGTCATTGGATGAACAATTAGGTCATTTTCGTCCACCGTAGGCTAATTCTTGTCCAATTAGGGTTTCTAACCAATCTTGTGCATCCAATAGGTGTTTTTGTGTCATTGGATGAACAATTAGGTCATTTTCGTCCTCCCTAGGCTAATTCTTGTCCAATTAAGGTTTCTAACCAATCATGTCCATCCAATAGGTTTTTTTGTTTCATTGGATGAACATTTAGGTCATTTTCGTCCACCCTAGGCTTATACTTGTCCAATTAGGGTTTTTAACCAATCTAGTGCATCCAATAGGTGTTTTGTGTCATTGGATGAACAATTAGGTCATTTTCGTCCTCCCTAGGCTTATACGTGTCAAATTAGGGTTTCTAACCAATCTTGTGCATCCAATAGGTGTTTTTGTGTCATTGGAAGAATATTTAGGTCATTTTCGTCCTCCCTAGGCTAATTCTTGTCCAATTAAGGTTTCTAACCAATCATGTCCATCCAATAGGTTTTTTTGTTTCATTGGATGAACATTTAGGTCATTTTCGTCCACCCTAGGCTTATACTTGTCCAATTAGGGTTTCTAACCAATCTTGTGCATCCATTAGGTGTTTTGTGTCATTGGATGAACATTTAGGTCATTTTCTTCCTCCCTAGGCTTATGCTTGTCCAATTAGTGTTTCTAACCAATCTTGTGCATCCAATAGGTGTTTTTGTGTCATTGGATGAACAATTAGGTCATTTTCGTCCACCCTAGGCTAAATCTTTTCCAATTAGGGTTTTTAACCAATCTTGTGCATCCAATAGGTGTTTTTGTGTCATTGGATGAACAATTAGGTCATTTTCGTCCTCCCTAGGCTAATTCTTGTCCAATTAAGGTTTCTAACCAATCATGTCCATCCAATAGGTTTTTTTGTGTCATTGGATGAACATTTAGGTCATTTTCGTCCACCCTAGGCTTATACTTGTCCAATTAGGGTTTCTAACCAATCTTGTGCATCCATTAGGTGTTTTGTGTCATTGGATGAACATTTAGGTCATTTTCTTCCTCCCTAGGCATATGCTTGTCCAATTAGTGTTTCTAACCAATCTTGTGCATCCAATAGGTGTTTTTGTGTCATTGGATGAACAATTAGGTCATTTTCGTCCACCCTAGGCTAAATCTTTTCCAATTAGGGTTTTTAACCAATCTTGTGCATCCAATAGGTGTTTTGTGTTATTGGATGAACAATTAGGTCATTTTCGTCCTCCCTAGGCTTATTCTCGTCAAATTAGGGATTCTACCCAATCTTGTGCATCCAATAGGTGTTTTTCTGTCATTGGATGAACAAGTAGGTCATTTTAGTCCTCCCAAGGCTTATTCTTGTCCAATAGGTGTTTTGTCTCATTGGATGAACATTTAGGTCATTTTCATCCTCCCTAAACTTAATCTTGTCCAATTAGGGTTTCTAACCAATCTTGTGCATCCAATAGGTGTTTTTGTGTCATTGGATGAACAATTAGGTCATTTTCGTCCACCCTAGGCTAATTCTTGTCCAATTAGGGTTTCTAACCAATCTTGTGCATCCAATAGGTGCTTTTGTGTCATTGGATGAACATTTAGGTCTTTTTCGTCCTCCCTAAACTTAATCTTGTCCAATTAGGGTTTCTAACCAATCTTGTGCATCCAATAGGTGTTTTTGTGTCATTGGATGAACATTTAGGTCATTTTCGTCCTCCCTAAGCTAATTCTTGTCCAATTAGGGTTTCTAACCAATCTTTTCCAACCAATAGTTGTTTTGTGTCATTGGACGAATATTTAGGTCATTTTCGTCCTCCCTACACTTAATCTTGTCCAATTAGGGTTTCTAACCAATCTTGTGCATCCAATAGGTGTTTTTGTGTCATTGGATGAACAATTAGGTCATTTTCGTCCACCCTAGGCTAATTCTTGTCCAATTAGGGTTTCTAACCAATCTTGTGCATCCAATATGTGCTTTTGTGTCATTGGATGAACATTTAGGTCTTTTTCGTCCTCCCTAAACTTAATCTTGTCCAATTAGGGTTTCTAACCAATCTTGTGCATCCAATAGGTGTTTTTGTGTCATTGGATGAACATTTAGGTCATTTTCGTCCTCCCTAAGCTAATTCTTGTCCAATTAGGGTTTCTAACCAATCTTTTCCAACCAATAGTTGTTTTGTGTCATTGGACGAATATTTAGGTCATTTTCGTCCTCCCTACACTTAATCTTGTCCAATTAGGGTTTCTAACCAATCCTGTGATTCCAATAGGTGTTTTGTGTCATTGGATGAACAAGTAGGTCATTTTCATCCTTCCTAAACTTAATCTTGTCCAATTAGGGTTTCTAACCAATCTTGTGCATCCAATAGGTGTTTTTGTGTCATTGGATGAATATTTAGGTCATTTTCGTCCTCCCTACACTTAATCTTGTCCAATTAATGTTTCTAACCAATCTTGTGCATCCAATAGGTGTTTTGTGTCATTGGATGAACATTTAGGTCTTTTTCGTCCTCCCTAAACTTAATCTTTTCCAATTAGGGTTTCTAACCAATCTTGTGCATCCAATAGGTGTTTTGTGTCATTGCACGAACAATTAGGTCATTTTCGTCCTCCCTAGGCTTATTCTTGTCCAATTAGTGCTTCTAACCAATCTTGTGCATCCAATAGGTGTTTTTGTGTCATTGGAAGAATATTTAGGTCATTTTCATCCTCCCTAGGCTAATTCTTATCCAATTAGGGTTGCTAACCAATCTTGTGCATGCAATAGGTGTTTTGTGTCATTGGATGAACAAGTAGGTCATTTTCGTCCTCCCTAGGCTTATTCTTGTCCAATTAGGGTTTTTAACCAATCTTGTGCATCCAATAGGTGTTTTGTGCCATTGGATGAACATTTAGGTCATTTTCGTCCTCCCTAAACTTAATCTTTTCCAATTAGGGTTTCTAACCAATCTTGTGCATCCAATAGGTGTTTTGTGTCATTGCATGAACAATTAGGTCATTTTCGTCCTCCCTAGGCTTATTCTTGTCCAATTAGTGCTTCTAAACAATCTTGTGCATCCAATAGGTGTTTTTGTGTCATTGGAAGAATATTTAGGTCATTTTCGTCCTCCCTAGGCTAATTCTTGTCCAATTAGGGTTTCTAACCAATCTTGTGCATGCAATAGGTGTTTTGTGTCATTGGATGAACAAGTAGGTCATTTTCGTCCTCCCTAGGCTTATTCTTGTCCAATTAGGGTTTTTAACTAATCTTGTGCATCCAATAGGTGTTTTGTGTCATTAGATGAACATTTAGGTCATTTTCGTCCTCGCTAAACTTAATCTTTTCCAATTAGGGTTTCTAACCAATCTTGTGCATCCAATAGGTGTTTTGTGTCATTGGATGAACATTTAGGTCTTTTTCGTCCTCCCTAAACTTAATATTTTCCAATTAGGGTTTCTAACCAATCTTATGCATCCAATAGGTGTTTTGTGTCATTGCATGAACAATTATGTCTTTTTCCTCCTCCCTAGGCTTATTCTTGTCCAATTAGTGCTTCTAACCAATCTTGTGCATCCAATAGGTGTTTTTGTGTCATTGGAAGAATATTTAGGTCATTTTCGTCCTCCCTAGGCTAATTCTTGTCCAATTAGGGTTTTTAACCAATCTTATGCATCCAATAGGTGTTTTGTGTCATTGGATGAACATTTAGGTCATTTTCGTCCTCCCTAAACTTAATCTTGTCCAATTAGGGTTTCTAACCAATCTTGTGGATCCAATAGGTGTTTTTGTGTCATTGGATGAACATTTAGGTCATTTTCGTCCTCCTTGGGCTAATTCTTGTCCAATTAGGGTTTCCAACCAATCTTGTGCATCCAATAGGTGTTTTGTGTCATTGGATGAACAAGTAGGTCATTTTCGTCCTCCCTAGGCTTATTCTTGTCCAATTAGGGTTTTTAACCAATCTTGTGCATCCAATAGGTGTTTTGTGTAATTGGATGAACATTTAGGTCATTTTCGTCCTCGCTAAACTTAATCTTGTCCAATTAGGGTTTCTAACCAATCTTGTGCATCCAATAGGTGTTTTTGTGTCATTGGATGAACATTTAGGTCATTTTTGTCCTCCCTAGGCTTATGCTTGTCCAATTAGGGTTTCTAACCAATCTTGTGCATCCAATAGGTGTTTTTGTGTCATTGGATGAACAATTAGGTCATTTTCGTCCACCCTAGGCTAATTCTTGTCCAATTAGGGTTTCTAACCAATCTTGTGCATCCAATAGGTGTTTTGTGTTATTGGATGAACAATTAGGTCATTTTCGTCCTCCCTAGGCTTATTCTTGTCAAATTAGGGTTTCTACCCAATCTTGTGCATCCAATAGGTGTTTTTGTGTCATTGGATGAACAAGTAGGTCATTTTAGTCCTCCCTAGCCTTATTCTTGTCCAATAGGTGTTTTGTGTCATTGGATGAACATTTAGGTCATTTTCATCCTCCCTAAACTTAATCTTGTCCAATTAGGGTTTCTAACCAATCTTGTGCATCCAATAGGTGTTTTTGTGTCATTGGATGAACATTTACGTCATTTTCGTCCACCCTAGGCTTATGCTTGTCCAATTAGGGTTTCTAACCAATCTTGTGCATCCAATAGGTGTTTTTGTGTGGATGAACAATTAGGTCATTTTCGTCCACCCTAGGCTAAATCTTTTCCAATTAGGGTTTTTAACCAATCTTGTGCATCCAATAGGTGTTTTGTGTTATTGGATGAACAATTAGGTCATTTTCGTCCTCCCTAGGCTTATTCTTGTCAAATTAGGGTTTCTACCCAATCTTGTGCATCCAATAGGTGTTTTTGTGTCATTGGATGAACAAGTAGGTCATTTTAGTCCTCCCTAGCCTTATTCTTGTCCAATAGGTGTTTTGTGTCATTGGATGAACATTTAGGTCATTTTCATCCTCCCGAAACTTAATCTTGTCCAATTAGGGTTTCTAACCAATCTTGTGCATCCAATAGGTGTTTTTGTGTCATTGGATGAACAATTAGGTCATTTTCGTCCACCCTAGGCTAATTCTTGTCCAATTAGGGTTTCTAACCAATCTTGTGCATCCAATATGTGTTTTTGTGTCATTGGATGAACATTTAGGTCTTTTTCGTCCTCCCTAAACTTAATCTTGTCCAATTAGGGTTTCTAACCAATCTTGTGCATCCAATAGGTGTTTTTGTGTCATTGGATGAACATTTAGGTCATTTTCGTCCTCCCTAAGCTAATTCTTGTCCAATTAGGGTTTCTAACCAATCTTTTCCAACCAATAGTTGTTTTGTGTCATTGGACGAATATTTAGGTCATTTTCGTCCTCCCTACACTTAATCTTGTCCAATTAGGGTTTCTAACCAATCTTGTGCATCCAATAGGTGTTTTTGTGTCATTGGATGAACAATTAGGTCATTTTCGTCCACCCTAGGCTAATTCTTGTCCAATTAGGGTTTCTAACCAATCTTGTGCATCCAATATGTGCTTTTGTGTCATTGGATGAACATTTAGGTCTTTTTCGTCCTCCCTAAACTTAATCTTGTCCAATTAGGGTTTCTAACCAATCTTGTGCATCCAATAGGTGTTTTTGTGTCATTGGATGAACATTTAGGTCATTTTCGTCCTCCCTAAGCTAATTCTTGTCCAATTAGGGTTTCTAACCAATCTTTTCCAACCAATAGTTGTTTTGTGTCATTGGACGAATATTTAGGTCATTTTCGTCCTCCCTACACTTAATCTTGTCCAATTAGGGTTTCTAACCAATCCTGTGATTCCAATAGGTGTTTTGTGTCATTGGATGAACAAGTAGGTCATTTTCATCCTTCCTAAACTTAATCTTGTCCAATTAGGGTTTCTAACCAATCTTGTGCATCCAATAGGTGTTTTTGTGTCATTGGATGAATATTTAGGTCATTTTCGTCCTCCCTACACTTAATCTTGTCCAATTAATGTTTCTAACCAATCTTGTGCATCCAATAGGTGTTTTGTGTCATTGGATGAACATTTAGGTCTTTTTCGTCCTCCCTAAACTTAATCTTTTCCAATTAGGGTTTCTAACCAATCTTGTGCATCCAATAGGTGTTTTGTGTCATTGCACGAACAATTAGGTCATTTTCGTCCTCCCTAGGCTTATTCTTGTCCAATTAGTGCTTCTAACCAATCTTGTGCATCCAATAGGTGTTTTTGTGTCATTGGAAGAATATTTAGGTCATTTTCATCCTCCCTAGGCTAATTCTTATCCAATTAGGGTTGCTAACCAATCTTGTGCATGCAATAGGTGTTTTGTGTCATTGGATGAACAAGTAGGTCATTTTCGTCCTCCCTAGGCTTATTCTTGTCCAATTAGGGTTTTTAACCAATCTTGTGCATCCAATAGGTGTTTTGTGTCATTGGATGAACATTAAGGTCATTTTCGTCCTCGCTAAACTTAATCTTGTCCAATTAGGGTTTCTAACCAATCTTGTGCATCCAATAGGTGTTTTTGTGTCATTGGATGAACAATTAGGTCATTTTCGTCCTCCCTAGGCTAATTCTTGTCCAATTAGGGTTTCTAACCAATCTTGTGCATCCAATATGTGTTTTTGTGTCATTGGATGAACATTTAGGTCTTTTTCGTCCTCCCTAAACTTAATCTTGTCCAATTAGGGTTTCTAACCAATCTTGTGCATCCAATAGGTGTTTTTGTGTCATTGGATGAACAAGTAGGTCATTTTCATCCTTCCTAAACTTAATCTTGTCCAATTAGGGTTTCTAACCAATCTTGTGCATCCAATAGGTGTTTTTGTGTCATTGGATGAATATTTAGGTCATTTTCGTCCTCCCTACACTTAATCTTGTCCAATTAAGGTTTCTAACCAATCTTGTGGATCCAATAGGTGTTTTGTGTCATTGGATGAACATTTAGGTCTTTTTCGTCCTCCCTAAACTTAATCTTTTCCAATTAGGGTTTCTAACCAATCTTGGGCATCCAATAGGTGTTTTGTGTCATTGCACGAACAATTTGGTCATTTTCGTCCTCCCTAGGCTTATTCTTGTCCAATTAGTGCTTCTAACCAATCTTGTGCATCCAATAGGTGTTTTTGTGTCATTGGAAGAATATTTAGGTCATTTTCATCCTCCCTAGGCTAATTCTTGTCCAATTAGGGTTGCTAACCAATCTTGTGCATGCAATAGGTGTTTTGTGTCACTGGATGAACAAGTAGGTCATTTTCGTCCTCCCTAGGCTTATTCTTGTCCAATTAGGGTTTTTAACCAATCTTGTGCATCCAATAGGTGTTTTGTGTAATTGGATGAACATTTAGGTCATTTTCGTCCTCGCTAAACTTAATCTTGTCCAATTAGGGTTTCTAACCAATCTTGTGCATCCAATAGGTGTTTTTGTGTCATTGGATGAACATTTAGGTCATATTTGTCCTCCCTAGGCTTATGCTTGTCCAATTAGGGTTTCTAACCAATCTTGTGCATCCAATAGGTGTTTTTGTGTCATTAGATGAACAATTAGGTCATTTTCGTCCACCCTAGGCTAATTCTTGTCCAATTAGGGTTTTTAACCAATCTAGTGCATCCAATAGGTGTTTTGTGTCATTGGATGAACAATTAGGTCATTTTCGTCCTCCCTAGGCTTATTCGTGTCAAATTAGGGTTTCTAACCAATCTTGTGCATCCAATAGGTGTTTTTGTGTCATTGGAAGAATATTTAGGTCATTTTCGTCCACCCTAGGCTAATTCTTGTCCAATTACGGTTTCTAACCAATCTTGTGCATCCAATAGGTGTTTTTGTGTCATTGGATGAACAATTAGGTCATTTTCGTCCTCCCTAGGCTAATTCTTGTCCAATTAAGGTTTCTAACCAATCATGTCCATCCAATAGGTTTTTTTGTGTCATTGGATGAACATTTAGGTCATTTTCGTCCACCCTAGGCTTATACTTGTCCAATTAGGGTTTTTAACCAATCTAGTGCATCCAATAGGTGTTTTGTGTCATTGGATGAACAATTAGGTCATTTTCGTCCTCCCTAGGCTTATACGTGTCAAATTAGGGTTTCTAACCAATCTTGTGCATCCAATAGGTGTTTTTGTGTCATTGGAAGAATATTTAGGTCATTTTCGTCCTCCCTAGGCTAATTCTTGTCCAATTAAGGTTTCTAACCAATCATGTCCATCCAATAGGTTTTTTTGTTTCATTGGATGAACATTTAGGTCATTTTCGTCCACCCTAGGCTTATACTTGTCCAATTAGGGTTTCTAACCAATCTTGTGCATCCATTAGGTGTTTTGTGTCATTGGATGAACATTTAGGTCATTTTCTTCCTCCCTAGGCTTATGCCTGTCCATTTAGTGTTTCTAACCAATCTTGTGCATCCAATAGGTGTTTTTGTGTCATTGGATGAACAATTAGGTCATTTTCGTCCACCGTAGGCTAATTCTTGTCCAATTAGGGTTTCTAACCAATCTTTGCATCCATTAGGTGTTTTTGTGTCATTGGATGAACAATAAGGTCATTTTCGTCCTCCCTAGGCTAATTCT
Source organism: Cicer judaicum (assembly GCA_037974835.1). Lineage (NCBI taxonomy): Eukaryota > Viridiplantae > Streptophyta > Magnoliopsida > Fabales > Fabaceae > Cicer > Cicer judaicum. Next base: position 299,342 of record JBBPBS010000917.1, read on the forward strand.
GGTCCAATTAGGGTTTCTAACAAATCTTGTGCATCCAATAGGTGTTTTGTGTCATTTGATGAACATTTAGGTCATTTTCGTCCTCCCTAAACTTAATCTTGTCCAATTAGGGTTTCTAAACAATCTTGTGCATCCAATAGGTGTTTTTGTGTCATTGGATGAACATTTACGTCATTTTCGTCCACCCAAGGCTTATGCTTGTCCAATTAGGGTTTCTAACCAATCTTGTGCATCCAATAGGTATTTTTGTGTCATTGGATGAACAATTAGGTCATTTTCGTCCACCCTAGGCTAAATATTTTCCAATTAGGGTTTTTAACCAATCTTGTGCATCCAATAGGTGTTTTGTGTTATTTGATGAACAATTAGGTCATTTTCGTCCTCCCTAGGCTTATTCTTGTCAAATTAGGGTTTCTACCCAATCTTGTGCATCCAATGGGTGTTTTTGTGTCATTGGATGAACAAGTAGGTCATTTTAGTCCTCCCTAGGCTTATTCTTGTCCAATAGGTGTTTTGTGTCATTGGATGAACATTTAGGTCATTTTCATCCTCCCTAAACTTAATCTTGTCCAATTAGGGTTTCTAACCAATCTTGTGCATCCAATAGGTGTTTTTGTGTCATTGGATGAACAAGTAGGTCATTTTCGTCCACCCTAGGCTAATTCTTGTCCAATTAGGGTTTCTAACCAATCTTGTGCATCCAATATGTGCTTTTGTGTCATTGGATGAACATTTAGGTCTTTTTCGTCCTCCCTAAACTTAATCTTGTCCAATTAGGGTTTCTAACCAATCTTGTGCATCCAATAGGTGTTTTTGTGTCATTGGATGAACATTTAGGTCATTTTCGTCCTCCCTAAGCTAATTCTTGTCCAATTAGGGTTTCTAACCAATCTTTTCCAACCAATAGTTGTTTTGTGTCATTGGACGAATATTTAGGTCATTTTCGTCCTCCCTACACTTAATCTTGTCCAATTAGGGTTTCTAACCAATCCTGTGATTCCAATAGGTGTTTTGTGTCATTGGATGAACAAGTAGGTCATTTTCATCCTTCCTAAACTTAATCTTGTCCAATTAGGGTTTCTAACCAATCTTGTGCATCCAATAGGTGTTTTTGTGTCATTGGATGAATATTTAGGTCATTTTCGTCCTCCCTACACTTAATCTTGTCCAATTAATGTTTCTAACCAATCTTGTGCATCCAATAGGTGTTTTGTGTCATTGGATGAACATTTAGGTCTTTTTCGTCCTCCCTAAACTTAATCTTTTCCAATTAGGGTTTCTAACCAATCTTGTGCATCCAATAGGTGTTTTGTGTCATTGCATGAACAATTAGGTCATTTTCGTCCTCCCTAGGCTTATTCTTGTCCAATTAGTGCTTCTAACCAATCTTGTGCATCCAATAGGTGTTTTTGTGTCATTGGAAGAATATTTAGGTCATTTTCATCCTCCCTAGGCTAATTCTTGTCCAATTAGTGTTGCTAACCAATCTTGTGCATGCAATAGGTGTTTTGTGTCATTGGATGAACAAGTAGGTCATTTTCGTCCTCCCTAGGCTTATTCTTGTCCAATTAGGGTTTTTAACCAATCTTGTGCATCCAATAGGTGTTTTGTGTAGTTGGATGAACATTTAGGTCATTTTCGTCCTCGCTAAACTTAATCTTGTCCAATTAGGGTTTCTAACCAATCTTGTGCATCCAATAGGTGTTTTTGTGTCATTGGATGAACATTTAGGTCATTTTTGTCCTCCCTAGGCTTATGCTTGTCCAATTAGGGTTTCTAACCAATCTTGTGCATCCAATAGGTGTTTTTGTGTCATTGGATGAACAATTAGGTCATTTTCGTCCACCGTAGGCTAATTCTTGTCCAATTAGGGTTTCTAACCAATCTTTGCATCCATTAGGTGTTTTTGTGTCATTGGATGAACAATAAGGTCATTTTCGTCCTCCCTAGGCTAATTCTTGTCCAATTAGGGTTTCTAACCAATCTTGTGCATCCAATAGGTGTTTTGTGTCATTTGATGAACATTTAGGTCATTTTCGTCCTCCCTAAACTTAATCTTGTCCAATTAGGGTTTCTAAACAATCTTGTGCATCCAATAGGTGTTTTTGTGTCATTGGATGAACATTTACGTCATTTTCGTCCACCCAAGGCTTATGCTTGTCCAATTAGGGTTTCTAACCAATCTTGTGCATCCAATAGGTGTTTTTGTGTCATTGGATGAACAATTAGGTCATTTTCGTCCACCCTAGGCTAAATATTTTCCAATTAGGGTTTTTAACCAATCTTGTGCATCCAATAGGTGTTTTTGTGTTATTTGATGAACAATTAGGTCATTTTCGACCTCCCTAGGCTTATTCTTGTCAAATTAGGGTTTCTACCCAATCTTGTGCATCCAATAGGTGTTTTTGTGTCATTGGATGAACAAGTAGGTCATTTTAGTCCTCCCTAGGCTTATTCTTGTCCAATAGGTGTTTTGTGTCATTGGATGAACATTTAGGTCATTTTCATCCTCCCTAAACTTAATCTTGTCCAATTAGGGTTTCTAACCAATCTTGTGCATCCAATAGGTGTTTTTGTGTCATTGGATGAACAATTAGGTCATTTTCGTCCACCCTAGGCTAATTCTTGTCCAATTAGGGTTTCTAACCAATCTTGTGCATCCAATATGTGCTTTTGTGTCATTGGATGAACATTTAGGTCTTTTTCGTCCTCCCTAAACTTAATCTTGTCCAATTAGGGTTTCTAACCAATCTTGTGCATCCAATAGGTGTTTTTGTGTCATTGGATGAACATTTAGATCATTTTCGTCCTCCCTAAGCTAATTCTTGTCCAATTAGGGTTTCTAACCAATCTTTTCCAACCAATAGTTGTTTTGTGTCATTGGACGAATATTTAGGTCATTTTCGTCCTCCCTACACTTAATCTTGTCCAATTAGGGTTTCTAACCAATCCTGTGCATCCAATAGGTGTTTTGTGTCATTGGATGAACAAGTAGGTCATTTTCATCCTTCCTAAACTTAATCTTGTCCAATTAGGGTTTCTAACCAATCTTGTGCATCCAATAGGTGTTTTTGTGTCATTGGATGAATATTTAGGTCATTTTCGTCCTCCCTACACTTAATCTTGTCCAATTAAGGTTTCTAACCAATCTTGTGCATCCAATAGGTGTTTTGTGTCATTGGATGAACATTTAGGTCTTTTTCGTCCTCCCTAAACTTAATCTTTTCCAATTAGGGTTTCTAACCAATCTTGTGCATCCAATAGGTGTTTTGTGTCATTGCATGAACAATTAGGTCATTTTCGTCCTCCCTAGGCTTATTCTTGTCCAATTAGTGCTTCTAACCAATCTTGTGCATCCAATAGGTGTTTTTGTGTCATTGGAAGAATATTTAGGTCATTTTCATCCTCCCTAGGCTAATTCTTGTCCAATTAGGGTTGCTAACCAATCTTGTGCATGCAATAGGTGTTTTGTGTCATTGGATGAACAAGTAGGTCATTTTCGTCCTCCCTAGGCTTATTGTTGTCCAATTAGGGTTTTTAACCAATCTTGTGCATCCAATAGGTGTTTTGTGTAGTTGGATGAACTATTAGGTCATTTTCGTCCTCGCTAAACTTAATCTTGTCCAATTAGGGTTTCTAACCAATCTTGTGCATCCAATAGGTGTTTTTGTGTCATTGGATGAACAATTAGGTCATTTTCGTCCTCCCTAGTCTAATTCTTGTCCAATTAAGGTTTCTAACCAATCATGTCCATCCAATAGGTTTTTTTGTTTCATTGGATGAACATTTAGGTCATTTTCGTCCACCCTAGGCTTATACTTGTCCAATTAGGGTTTCTAACCAATCTTGTGCATCCATTAGGTGTTTTGTGTCATTGGATGAACATTTAGGTCATTTTCTTCCTCCCTAGGCTTATGCTAGTCCAATTAGTGTTTCTAACCAATCTTGTGCATCCAATAGGTGTTTTTGTGTCATTGGATGAACAATTAGGTCATTTTCGTCCACCCTAGGCTAATTCTTGTCCAATTAGGGTTTTTAACCAATCTTGTGCATCCAATAGGTGTTTTCTGTCATTGGATGAACAATTAGGTCATTTTCGTCCTCCCTAGGCTAATTCTTGTCCAATTAGGGTTTTTAACCAATCTTGTGCATCCAATAGGTGTTTTGTGTCATTGGATGAACATTTAGGTCATTTTCGTCCTCCCTAACCTTAATCTTGTCCAATTAGGGTTTCTAACCAATCATGTGCATCCAATAGGTTTTTTTGTGTCATTGGATGAACATTTAGGTCATTTTCGTCCTCCCTCGGCTTATGCTTGTCCCATTAGGGTTTCTAACCAATCTTTGCATCCATTAGGTGTTTTTGTGTCATTGGATGAACAATAAGGTCATTTTCGTCCTCCCTAGGCTAATTCTTGTCCAATTAGGGTTTCTAACCAATCTTGTGCATCCAATAGGTGTTTTGTGTAATTGGATGAACATTTAGGTCATTTTCGTCCTCCCTAAACTTAATCTTGTCCAATTAGGGTTTCTAACCAATCTTGTGCATCCAATAGGTGTTTTTGTGTCATTGGATGAACATTTACGTCATTTTCGTCCACCCTAGGCTTATGCTTGTCCAATTAGGGTTTCTAACCAATCTTGTGCATCCAATAGGTGTTTTTGTGTCATTGGATGAACAATTAGGTCATTTTCGTCCACCCTAGGCTAAATCTTTTCCAATTAGGGTTTTTAACCAATCTTGTGCATCCAATAGGTGTTTTGTGTTATTGGATGAACAATTAGGTCATTTTCGTCCTCCCTAGGCTTATTCTTGTCAAATTAGGGTTTCTACCCAATCTTGTGCATCCAATAGGTGTTTTTGTGTCATTCGATGAACAAGTAGGTCATTTTAGTCCTCCCTAGGCTTATTCTTGTCCAATTAGGGTTTTAAACCAATCTTGTGCATCCAATAGGTGTTTTGTGTCAATCGATGAACATTTAGGTCTTTTTCGTCCTCCCTAAACTTAATCTTTTTCAATTAGGGTTTCTAACCAATCTTGTGCATCCAATAGGTGTTTTGTGTCATTGCATGAACAATTAGGTCATTTTCGTCCTCCCTAGGCTTATTCTTGTCCAATTAGTGCTTCTAACCAATCTTGTGCATCCAATAGGTGTTTTTGTGTCATTGGAAGAATATTTAGGTCATTTTCGTCCACCCTAGGCTAATTCTTGTCCAATTAGGGTTTTTAACCAATCTTGTGCATCCAATAGGTGTTTTGTGTCATTGCATGAACAATTAGGTCATTTTCGTCCTCCCTAGGCTTATACTTGTCAAATTTAGGTTTCCAACCAATCTTGTGCATACAATAGGTGTTTTTGTGTCATTGGAAGAATATTTAGGTCATAATCGTCCTCCCTACACTTAATCTTGTCCAATTAGGGTTTCTAACCAATCTTGTGCATCCAATAGGTGTTTTGTGTCATTGCATGAACAATTAGGTCATTTTCGTCCTCCCTAGGCTTATTCTTGTCCAATTAGTGCTTCTAACCAATCTTGTGCATCCAATAGGTGTTTTTGTGTCATTGGAAGAATATTTAGGTCATTTTCGTGCTCCCTAGGCTAATTCTTGTCCAATTAGGGTTTCTAACCAATCTTGTGCATCCAATAGGTGTTTTGTGTCATTGGATGAACAAGTAGGTCATTTTAGTCCTCCCTAGGCTTATTCTTGTCCAATTAGGGTTTTAAACCAATCTTGTGCATCCAATAGGTGTTCTGTGTCATTGGATGAACATTTAGGTCTTTTTCGTCCTCCCTAAACTTAATCTTTTCCAATTAGGGTTTCTAACCAATCTTGTGCATCCAATAGGTGTTTTGTGTCATTGCATGAACAATTAGGTCATTTTCGTCCTCTCTAGGCTTAATCTTTTCCAATTAGTCCTTCTAACCAATCTTGTGCATCCAATAGGTGTTTTGGTGTCGTTGGAAGAATATTTAGGTCATTTTCGTCCTGCCTAGGCTAATTCTTGTCCAATTAGGGTTGCTAACCAATCTTGTGCATGCAATAGGTGTTTTGTGTCATTGGATGAACAAGTAGGTCATTTTCGTCCTCCCTAGGCTTATTCTTGTCCAATTAGGGTTTTTAACCAATCTTGTGCATCCAATAGGTGTTTTGTGTCATTGGATGAACATTTAGGTCATTTTCGTCCTCGCTAAACTTAATCTTGTCCAATTAGGGTTTCTAACCAATCTTGAGCATCCAATAGGTGTTTTTGTGTCATTGGATGAACATTTAGGTCATTTTCGTCCTCCCTAGGCTAATTCTTGTCCAATTAGGGTTTCTAACCAATCTTGTGCATGCAATAGGTGTTTTGTGTCATTGGATGAACAAGTAGGTCATTTTCGTCCTCCCTAGGCTTATTCTTGTCCAATTAGGGTTTTAAACCAATCTTGTGCATCCAATAGGTGTTCTGTGTCATTGGATGAACATTTAGGTCTTTTTCGTCCTCCCTAAACTTAATCTTTTCCAATTAGGGTTTCTAACCAATCTTGTGCATCCAATAGGTGTTTTGTGTCATTGCATGAACAATTAGGTCATTTTCGTCCTCTCTAGGCTTATTCTTGTCCAATTAGTGCTTCTAACCAATCTTGTGCATCCAATAGGTGTTTTGGTGTCATTGGAAGAATATTTAGGTCTTTTTCGTCCTCCCTAGGCTAATTCTTGTCCAATTAGGGTTGCTAACCAATCTTGTGCATGCAATAGGTGTTTTGTGTCATTGGATGAACAAGTAGGTCATTTTCGTCCTCCCTAGGCTTATTCTTGTCCAATTAGGGTTTTTAACCAATCTTGTGCATCCAATAGGTGTTTTGTGTCATTGGATGAACATTTAGGTCATTTTCGTCCTCCCTAGGCTTATTCTTGTCCAATTAGGGTTTCTAACCAATCTTGTGCATCCAATAGGTGTTTTGTGTCATTGGATGAACAAGTAGGTCATTTTCGTCCTCGCTTGGCTTATTCTTGTCCAATTAGGGTTTTTAACCAATCTTGTGCATCCAATAGGTGTTTTGTGTCATTTGATGAACATTTAGGTCATTTTCGTCCTCCCTAAACTTAATCTTGTCCAATTAGGGTTTCTAACCAATCTTGTGCATCCAATAGGTGTTTTTGTGTCATTGGATGAACATTTACGTCATTTTCGTCCACCCAAGGCTTATGCTTGTCCAATTAGGGTTTCTAACCAATCTTGTGCATCCAATAGGTGTTTTTGTGTCATTGGATGAACAATTAGGTCATTTTCGTCCACCCTAGGCTAAATCTTTTCCAAATAGGGTTTTTAACCAATCTTGTGCATCCAATAGGTGTTTTGTGTTATTTGATGAACAATTAGGTCATTTTCGTCCTCCCTAGGCTTATTCTTGTCAAATTAGGGTTTCTACCCAATCTTGTGCATCCAATAGGTGTTTTTGTGTCATTGGATGAACAAGTAGGTCATTTTAGTCCTCCCTAGGCTTATTCTTGTCCAATAGGTGTTTTGTGTCATTGGATGAACATTTAGGTCATTTTCATCCTCCCTAAACTTAATCTTGTCCAATTAGGGTTTCTAACCAATCTTGTGCATCCAATAGGTGTTTTTGTGTCATTGGATGAACAATTAGGTCATTTTCGTCCACCCTAGGCTAATTCTTGTCCAATTAGGGTTTCTAACCAATCTTGTGCATCCAATATGTGTTTTTGTGTCATTGGATGAACATTTAGGTCTTTTTTGTCCTCCCTAAACTTAATCTTGTCCAATTAGGGTTTCTAACCAATCTTGTGCATCCAATAGGTGTTTTTGTGTCATTGGATGAACATTTAGGTCATTTTCGCCCTCCCTAAGCTAATTCTTGTCCAATTAGGGTTTCTAACCAATCTTTTGCAACCAATAGGTGTTTTGTGTCATTGGACGAATATTTAGGTCATTTTCGTCCTCCCTACACTTAATCTTGTCCAATTAGGGTTTCTAACCAATCCTGTGCATCCAATAGGTGTTTTGTGTCATTGGATGAACAAGTAGGTCATTTTCATCCTTCCTAAACTTAATCTTGTCCAATTAGGGTTTCTAACCAATCTTGTGCATCCAAAAGGTGTTTTTGTGTCATTGGATGAATATTTAGGTCATTTTCGTCCTCCCTACACTTAATCTTGTCCAATTAAGGTTTCTAACCAATCTTGTGCATCCAATAGGTGTTTTTGTGTCATTGGATGAACATTTAGGTCTTTTTCGTCCTCCCTAAACTTAATCTTGTCTAATTACGGTTTCTAACCACTCTTGTGTATCCAATAGGTGTTTTTGTGTCATTGGATGAATAATTAGGTCATTTTCGTCCTCCCTAGGCTAATTCTTGTCCAATTAGGGTTTCTAACCAATCTTGTGCATCCAATAGGTGTTTTGTGTCATTGGATGAACAAGTAGGTCATTTTCATCCTTCCTAAACTTAATCTTGTCCAATTAGGGTTTCTAACCAATCTTGTGCATCCAATAGGTGTTTTTGTGTCATTGGATGAATATTTAGGTCATTTTCGTTCTCCCTTCACTTAATCTTGTGCATCCAATAGGTGTTTTGTGTCATTGGATGAACATTTAGGTCATTTTCATCCTCCCTAAACTTAATCTTGTCCAATTAGGGTTTCTAACCAATCTTGTGCATCCAATAGGTGTTTTTGTGTCATTGGATGAACAATTAGGTCATTTTCGTCCACCCTAGGCTAATTCTTGTCCAATTAGGGTTTCTAACCAATCTTGTGCATCCAATATGTGCTTTTGTGTCATTGGATGAACATTTAGGTCTTTTTCGTCCTCCCTAAACTTAATCTTGTCCAATTAGGGTTTCTAACCAATCTTGTGCATCCAATAGGTGTTTTTGTGTCATTGGATGAAAATTTAGGTCATTTTCGTCCTCCCTAAGCTAATTCTTGTCCAATTAGGGTTTCTAACCAATCTTTTCCAACCAATAGTTGTTTTGTGTCATTGGACGAATATTTAGGTCATTTTCGTCCTCCCTACACTTAATCTTGTCCAATTAGGGTTTCTAACCAATCCTGTGCATCCAATAGGTGTTTTGTGTCATTGGATGAACAAGTAGGTCATTTTCATCCTTCCTAAACTTAATCTTGTCCAATTAGGGTTTCTAACCAATCTTGTGCATCCAATAGGTGTTTTTGTGTCATTGGATGAATATTTAGGTCATTTTCGTCCTCCCTACACTTAATCTTGTCCAATTAATGTTTCTAACCAATCTTGTGCATCCAATAGGTGTTTTGTGTCATTGGATGAACATTTAGGTCTTTTTCGTCCTCCCTAAACTTAATCTTTTCCAATTAGGGTTTCTAACCAATCTTGTTCATCCAATAGGTGTTTTGTGTCATTGCATGAACAATTAGGTCATTTTCGTCCTCCCTAGGCTTATTCTTGTCCAATTAGTGCTTCTAACCAATCTTGTGCATCCAATAGGTGTTTTTGTGTCATTGGAAGAATATTTAGGTCATTTTCGTCCTCGCTAAACTTAATCTTGTCCAATTAGGGTTTCTAACCAATCTTGTGCATCCAATAGGTGTTTTTGTGTCGTTGGATGAACAATTAGGTCATTTTTGTCCTCCCTAGGCAAATTCTTGTCCAATTAGAGTTTCTAACCAATCATGTGCATCCAATAGGTTTTTTTGTGTCATTGGATGAACATTTAGGTCATTTTCATCCACCCTAGGCTAATTCTTGTCCAATTAGGGTTTTTAACCAATCTAGTGCATCCAATAGGTTATTTGTGTCATTGGATGAACAATTAGGTCATTTTCGTCCTCCCTAGGCTAATTCTTGTCCAACTAAGGTTTCTAACCAATCATGTCCATCCAATAGGTTTTTTTGTTTCATTGGATGAACATTTAGGTCATTTTCGTCCACCCTAGGCTTATACTTGTCCAATTAGGGTTTCTAACCAATCATGTGCATCCATTAGGTGTTTTGTGTCATTGGATGAACATTTAGGTCATTTTCTTCCTCCCTAGGCTTATGCTAGTCCAATTAGTGTTTCTAACCAATCTTGTGCATCCAATAGGTGTTTTGTGTCATTTGATGAACATTTAGGTCATTTTCGTCCTCCCTAAACTTAATCTTGTCCAATTAGGGTTTCTAACCAATCTTGTGCATCCAATAGGTGTTTTTGTGTCATTGGATGAACATTTACGTCATTTTCGTCCACCCAAGGCTTATGCTTGTCCAATTAGGGTTTCTAACCAATCTTGTGCATCCAATAGGTGTTTTTGTGTCATTGGATGAACAATTAGGTCATTTTCGTCCACCCTAGGCTAAATCTTTTCCAAATAGGGTTTTTAACCAATCTTGTGCATCCAATAGGTGTTTTGTGTTATTTGATGAACAATTAGGTCATTTTCGTCCTCCCTAGGCTTATTCTTGTCAAATTAGGGTTTCTACCCAATCTTGTGCATCCAATAGGTGTTTTTGTGTCATTGGATGAACAAGTAGGTCATTTTAGTCCTCCCTAGGCTTATTCTTGTCCAATAGGTGTTTTGTGTCATTGGATGAACATTTAGGTCATTTTCATCCTCCCTAAACTTAATCTTGTCCAATTAGGGTTTCTAACCAATCTTGTGCATGCAATAGGTGTTTTGTGTCATTGGATGAACAATTAGGTCATTTTCATCCTTCCTAAACTTAATCTTGTCCAATTAGGGTTTCTAACCAATCTTGTGCATCCAATAGGTGTTTTTGTGTCATTGGATGAATATTTAGGTCATTTTCGTCCTCCCTACACTTAATCTTGTCCAATTAATGTTTCTAACCAATCTTGTGCATCCAATAGGTGTTTTGTGTCATTGGATGAACATTTAGGTCTTTTTCGTCCTCCCTAAACTTAATCTTTTCCAATTAGGGTTTCTAACCAATCTTGTGCATCCAATAGGTGTTTTGTGTCATTGCATGAACAATTAGGTCATTTTCGTCCTCCCTAGGCTTATTCTTGTCCAATTAGTGCTTCTAACCAATCTTGTGCATCCAATAGGTGTTTTTGTGTCATTGGAAGAATATTTAGGTCATTTTCATCCTCCCTAGGCTAATTCTTGTCCAATTAGTGTTGCTAACCAATCTTGTGCATGCAATAGGTGTTTTGTGTCATTGGATGAACAAGTAGGTCATTTTCGTCCTCCCTAGGCTTATTCTTGTCCAATTAGGGTTTTTAACCAATCTTGTGCATCCAATAGGTGTTTTGTGTAGTTGGATGAACATTTAGGTCATTTTCGTCCTCGCTAAACTTAATCTTGTCCAATTAGGGTTTCTAACCAATCTTGTGCATCCAATAGGTGTTTTTGTGTCATTGGATGAACATTTAGGTCATTTTTGTCCTCCCTAGGCTTATGCTTGTCCAATTAGGGTTTCTAACCAATCTTGTGCATCCAATAGGTGTTTTTGTGTCATTGGATGAACAATTAGGTCATTTTCGTCCACCGTAGGCTAATTCTTGTCCAATTAGGGTTTCTAACCAATCTTTGCATCCATTAGGTGTTTTTGTGTCATTGGATGAACAATAAGGTCATTTTCGTCCTCCCTAGGCTAATTCTTGTCCAATTAGGGTTTCTAACCAATCTTGTGCATCCAATAGGTGTTTTGTGTCATTTGATGAACATTTAGGTCATTTTCGTCCTCCCTAAACTTAATCTTGTCCAATTAGGGTTTCTAAACAATCTTGTGCATCCAATAGGTGTTTTTGTGTCATTGGATGAACATTTACGTCATTTTCGTCCACCCAAGGCTTATGCTTGTCCAATTAGGGTTTCTAACCAATCTTGTGCATCCAATAGGTGTTTTTGTGTCATTGGATGAACAATTAGGTCATTTTCGTCCACCCTAGGCTAAATATTTTCCAATTAGGGTTTTTAACCAATCTTGTGCATCCAATAGGTGTTTTTGTGTTATTTGATGAACAATTAGGTCATTTTCGACCTCCCTAGGCTTATTCTTGTCAAATTAGGGTTTCTACCCAATCTTGTGCATCCAATAGGTGTTTTTGTGTCATTGGATGAACAAGTAGGTCATTTTAGTCCTCCCTAGGCTTATTCTTGTCCAATAGGTGTTTTGTGTCATTGGATGAACATTTAGGTCATTTTCATCCTCCCTAAACTTAATCTTGTCCAATTAGGGTTTCTAACCAATCTTGTGCATCCAATAGGTGTTTTTGTGTCATTGGATGAACAATTAGGTCATTTTCGTCCACCCTAGGCTAATTCTTGTCCAATTAGGGTTTCTAACCAATCTTGTGCATCCAATATGTGCTTTTGTGTCATTGGATGAACATTTAGGTCTTTTTCGTCCTCCCTAAACTTAATCTTGTCCAATTAGGGTTTCTAACCAATCTTGTGCATCCAATAGGTGTTTTTGTGTCATTGGATGAACATTTAGGTCATTTTCGTCCTCCCTAAGCTAATTCTTGTCCAATTAGGGTTTCTAACCAATCTTTTCCAACCAATAGTTGTTTTGTGTCATTGGACGAATATTTAGGTCATTTTCGTCCTCCCTACACTTAATCTTGTCCAATTAGGGTTTCTAACCAATCCTGTGATTCCAATAGGTGTTTTGTGTCATTGGATGAACAAGTAGGTCATTTTCATCCTTCCTAAACTTAATCTTGTCCAATTAGGGTTTCTAACCAATCTTGTGCATCCAATATGTGCTTTTGTGTCATTGGATGAACATTTAGGTCTTTTTCGTCCTCCCTAAACTTAATCTTGTCCAATTAGGGTTTCTAACCAATCTTGTGCATCCAATAGGTGTTTTTGTGTCATTGGATGAACATTTAGGTCATTTTCGTCCTCCCTAGGCTTATTCTTGTCCAATTAGGGTTTCTAGCCAATCTTGTGCATCCAATAGGTGTTTTTGTGTCATTGGATGAACATTTAGGTCATTTTCGTCCTCCCTAGGCTTATGCTTGTCCAATTAGGGTTTCTAACCAATCTTGTGCATCCAATAGGTGTTTTTGTGTCATTGGATGAACATTTAGGTCTTTTTCGTCCTCCCTAGGCTAATTCTTGTCCAATTAGGGTTGCTAACCAATCTTGTGCATGCAATAGGTGTTTTGTGTCATTGGATGAACAAGTAGGTCATTTTCGTCCTCCCTAGGCTTATTCTTGTCCAATTAGGGTTTTTAACCAATCTTGTGCATCCAATAGGTGTTTTGTGTCATTGGATGAACATTTAGGTCATTTTCGTCCTCATTAAACTTAATCTTTTCCAATTAGGGTTTCTAACCAATCTTGTGCATCCAATAGGTGTTTTTTTGTCATTGGAAGAATATTTAGGTCATTTTCGTGCTCCCTAGGCTAATTCTTGTCCAATTAGGGTTTCTAACCGATCTTGTGCATCCAATAGGTGTTTTTGTGTCGTTGGATGAACAATTAGGTCATTTTCGTCCTCCCTAGGAAAATTCTTGTCCAATTAGAGTTTCTAACCAATCATGTGCATCCAATAGGTTTTTTTGTGTCATTGGATGAACATTTAGGTCATTTTCGTCCACCCTAGGCTAATTCTTGTCCAATTAGGGTTTTTAACCAATCTAGTGCATCCAATAGGTGTTTTGTGTCATTGGATGAACAATTAGGTCATTTTCGTCCTCCCTAGGCTTATTCGTGTCAAATTAGGGTTTCTAACCAATCTTGTGCATCCAATAGGTGTTTTTGTGTCATTGGAAGAATATTTAGGTCATTTTCGTCCACCCTAGGCTAATTCTTGTCCAATTAGGGTTTCTAACCGATCTTGTGCATCCAATAGGTGTTTTTGTGTCGTTGGATGAACAATTAGGTCATTTTCGTCCTCCCTAGGCAAATTCTTGTCCAATTAGAGTTTCTAACCAATCATGTGCATCCAATAGGTTTTTTTGTGTCATTGGATGAACATTTAGGTCATTTTCGTCCACCCTAGGCTAATTCTTGTCGAATTAGGGTTTTTAACCAATCTAGTGCATCCAATAGGTGTTTTGTGTCATTGGATGAACAATTAGGTCATTTTCGTCCTCCCTAGGCTTATACGTGTCAAATTAGGGTTTCTAACCAATCTTGTGCATCCAATAGGTGTTTTTGTGTCATTGGATGAACAATTAGGTCATTTTCGTCCTCCCTAGGCTAATTCTTGTCCAATTATGGTTTCTAACCAATCATGTCCATCCAATAGGTTTTTTTGTTTCATTGGATGAACATTTAGGTCATTTTCGTCCACCCTAGGCTTATACTTGTCCAATTAGGGTTTCTAACCAATCTTGTGCATCCATTAGGTGTTTTGTGTCATTGGATGAACATTTAGGTCATTTTCTTCCTCCCTAGGCTTATGCTTGTCCAATTAGTGTTTCTAACCAATCTTGTGCATCCAATAGGTGTTTTTGTGTCATTGGATGAACAATTAGGTCATTTTCGTCCACCCTAGGCTAAATCTTTTCCAATTAGGGTTTTTAACCAATCTTGTGCATCCAATAGGTGTTTTTGTGTCATTGGATGAACAATTAGGTCATTTTCGTCCTCCCTAGGCTAATTCTTGTCCAATTAAGGTTTCTAACCAATCATGTCCATCCAATAGGTTTTTTTGTGTCATTGGATGAACATTTAGGTCATTTTCGTCCACCCTAGGCTTATACTTGTCCAATTAGGGTTTTTAACCAATCTAGTGCATCCAATAGGTGTTTTGTGTCATTGGATGAACAATTAGGTCATTTTCGTCCTCCCTAGGCTTATACGTGTCAAATTAGGGTTTCTAACCAATCTTGTGCATCCAATAGGTGTTTTTGTGTCATTGGAAGAATATTTAGGTCATTTTCGTCCACCCTAGGCTAATTCTTGTCCAATTACGGTTTCTAACCAATCTTGTGCATCCAATAGGTGTTTTTGTGTCATTGGATGAACAATTAGGTCATTTTCGTCCTCCCTAGGCTAATTCTTGTCCAATTAAGGTTTCTAACCAATCATGTCCATCCAATAGGTTTTTTTGTTTCATTGGATGAACATTTAGGTCATTTTCGTCCACCCTAGGCTTATACTTGTCCAATTAGGGTTTCTAACCAATCTTGTGCATCCATTAGGTCTTTTGTGTCATTGGATGAACATTTAGGTCATTTTCTTCCTCCCTAGGCTTATGCTTGTCCAATTAGTGTTTCTAACCAATCTTGTGCATCCAATAGGTGTTTTTGTGTCATTGGATGAACAATTAGGTCATTTTCGTCCACCGTAGGCTAATTCTTGTCCAATTAGGGTTTTTAACCAATCTTGTGCATCCAATAGGTGTTTTTGTGTCATTGGATGAACAATTAGGTCATTTTCGTCCTCCCTAGGCTAATTCTTGTCCAATTAAGGTTTCTAACCAATCATGTCCATCCAATAGGTTTTTTTGTTTCATTGGATGAACATTTAGGTCATTTTCGTCCACCCTAGGCTTATACTTGTCCAATTAGGGTTTCTAACCAATCTTGTGCATCCATTAGGTGTTTTGTGTCATTGGATGAACAATTAGGTCATTTTCGTCCTCCCTAGGCTTATACGTGTCAAATTAGGGTTTCTAACCAATCTTGTGCATCCAATAGGTGTTTTTGTGTCATTGGAAGAATATTTAGGTCATTTTCGTCCACCCTAGGCTAATTCTTGTCCAATTAGGGTTTCTAACCAATCTTGTGCATCCAATAGGTGTTTTTGTGTCATTGGATGAACAATTAGGTCATTTTCGTCCTCCCTAGGCTAATTCTTGTCCAATTAAGGTTTCTAACCAATCATGTGCATCCAATAGGTTTTTTTGTGTCATTGGATGAACATTTAGGTCATTTTCGTCCACCCTAGGCTAATTCTTGTCCAATTAGGGTTTTTAACCAATCTAGTGCATCCAATAGGTGTTTTGTGTCATTGGATGAACAATTAGGTCATTTTCGTCCTCCCTAGGCTTATACTTGTCAAATTAGGGTTTCTAACCAAAATTGTGCATCCAATAGGTGTTTTGGTGTCATTGGAAGAATATTTAGGTCATTTTCGTCCTCCCTAGGCTAATTCTTGTCCAATTACGGTTTCTAACCGATCTTGTGCATCCAATAGGTGTTTTTGTGTCGTTGGATGAACAATTAGGTCATTTTCTTCCTCCCTAGGCAAATTCTTGTCCAATTAGAGTTTCTAACCAATCATGTGCATCCAATAGGTTTTTTTGTGTCATTGGATGAACATTTAGGTCATTTTCGTCCACCCTAGGCTAATTCTTGTCCAATTAGGGTTTTTAACCAATCTAGTGCATCCAATAGGTGTTTTGTGTCATTGGATGAACAATTAGGTCATTTTCGTCCTCCCTAGGCTTATACGTGTCAAATTAGGGTTTCTAACCAATCTTGTGCATCCAATAGGTGTTTTTGTGTCATTGGAAGAATATTTAGGTCATTTTCGTCCACCCTAGGCTAATTCTTGTCCAATTAGGGTTTCTAACCAATCTTGTGCATCCAATAGGTGTTTTTGTGTCATTGGATGAACATTTAGGTCATTTTTGTCCTCCCTAGGCTTATGCTTGTCCAATTAGGGTTTCTAACCAATCTTGTGCATCCAATAGGTGTTTTTGTGTCATTAGATGAACAATTAGGTCATTTTCGTCCTCCCTAGGCTAATTCTTGTCCAATTAGGGTTTTTAACCAATCTAGTGCATCCAATAGGTGTTTTTGTGTCATTGGATGAATATTTAGGTCATTTTCGTCCTCCCTACACTTAATCTTGTCCAATTAAGGTTTCTAACCAATCTTGTGCATCCAATAGGTGTTTTGTGTCATTGGATGAACATTTAGGTCTTTTTCGTCCTCCCTAAACTTAATCTTTTCCAATTAGGGTTTCTAACCAATCTTGTGCATCCAATAGGTGTTTTGTGTCATTGCATGAACAATTAGGTCATTTTCGTCCTCCCTAGGCTTATTCTTGTCCAATTAGTGCTTCTAACCAATCTTGTGCATCCAATAGGTGTTTTTGTGTCATTGGAAGAATATTTAGGTCATTTTCATCCTCCCTAGGCTAATTCTTGTCCAATTAGTGTTGCTAACCAATCTTGTGCATGCAATAGGTGTTTTGTGTCATTGGATGAACAAGTAGGTCATTTTCGTCCTCCCTAGGCTTATTCTTGTCCAATTAGGGTTTTTAACCAATCTTGTGCATCCAATAGGTGTTTTGTGTAGTTGGATGAACATTTAGGTCATTTTCGTCCTCGCTAAACTTAATCTTGTCCAATTAGGGTTTCTAACCAATCTTGTGCATCCAATAGGTGTTTTTGTGTCATTGGATGAACATTTAGGTCATTTTTGTCCTCCCTAGGCTTATGCTTGTCCAATTAGGGTTTCTAACCAATCTTGTGCATCCAATAGGTGTTTTTGTGTCATTGGATGAACAATTAGGTCATTTTCGTCCACCGTAGGCTAATTCTTGTCCAATTAGGGTTTCTAACCAATCTTTGCATCCATTAGGTGTTTTTGTGTCATTGGATGAACAATAAGGTCATTTTCGTCCTCCCTAGGCTAATTCTTGTCCAATTAGGGTTTCTAACCAATCTTGTGCATCCAATAGGTGTTTTGTGTCATTTGATGAACATTTAGGTCATTTTCGTCCTCCCTAAACTTAATCTTGTCCAATTAGGGTTTCTAAACAATCTTGTGCATCCAATAGGTGTTTTTGTGTCATTGGATGAACATTTACGTCATTTTCGTCCACCCAAGGCTTATGCTTGTCCAATTAGGGTTTCTAACCAATCTTGTGCATCCAATAGGTGTTTTTGTGTCATTGGATGAACAATTAGGTCATTTTCGTCCACCCTAGGCTAAATCTTTTCCAATTAGGGTTTTTAACCAATCTTGTGCATCCAATAGGTGTTTTGTGTTATTGGATGAACAATTAGGTCATTTTCGTCCTCCCTAGGCTTATTCTTGTCAAATTAGGGTTTCTACCCAATCTTGTGCATCCAATAGGTGTTTTTGTGTCATTGGATGAACAAGTAGGTCATTTTAGTCCTCCCTAGGCTTATTCTTGTCCAATAGGTGTTTTGTGTCATTGGATGAACATTTAGGTCATTTTCATCCTCCCTAAACTTAATCTTGTCCAATTAGGGTTTCTAACCAATCTTGTGCATGCAATAGGTGTTTTGTGTCATTGGATGAACAATTAGGTCATTTTCATCCTTCCTAAACTTAATCTTGTCCAATTAGGGTTTCTAACCAATCTTGTGCATCCAATAGGTGTTTTTGTGTCATTGGATGAATATTTAGGTCATTTTCGTCCTCCCTACACTTAATCTTGTCCAATTAAGGTTTCTAACCAATCTTGTGCATCCAATAGGTGTTTTTGTGTCATTGGATGAACATTTAGGTCATTTTCGTCCTCCCTAAGCTAATTCTTGTCCAATTAGGGTTTCTAACCAATCTTTTCCAACCAATAGTTGTTTTGTGTCATTGGACGAATATTTAGGTCATTTTCGTCCTCCCTACACTTAATCTTGTCCAATTAGGGTTTCTAACCAATCCTGTGCATCCAATAGGTGTTTTGTGTCATTGGATGAACAAGTAGGTCATTTTCATCCTTCCTAAACTTAATCTTGTCCAATTAGGGTTTCTAACCAATCTTGTGCATCCAATAGGTGTTTTTGTGTCATTGGATGAATATTTAGGTCATTTTCGTCCTCCCTTCACTTAATCTTGTGCATCCAATAGGTGTTTTGTGTCATTGGATGAACATTTAGGTCATTTTCATCCTCCCTAAACTTAATCTTGTCCAATTAGGGTTTCTAACCAATCTTGTGCATCCAATAGGTGTTTTTGTGTCATTGGATGAACATTTAGGTCATTTTCGTCCACCCTAGGCTAATTCTTGTCCAATTAGGGTTTTTAACCAATCTTGTGCATCCAATAGGTGTTTTGTGTCATTGGATGAACATTTAGGTCATTTTCGTCCTCCCTAAACTTAATCTTGTCCAGTTAGGGTTTCTAACCAATCTTGTGCATCCAATACGTGTTTTTGTGTCATTGGATGAACATTTAGGTCATTTTCGTT
The DNA here is from genome assembly GCA_037974835.1 of Cicer judaicum. Lineage (NCBI taxonomy): Eukaryota > Viridiplantae > Streptophyta > Magnoliopsida > Fabales > Fabaceae > Cicer > Cicer judaicum. The sequence continues at coordinate 318,397 of JBBPBS010000917.1, forward strand.
CTCCCTAGGCTTATGCTTGTCCAATTAGGGTTTCTAACCACTCTTGTGCATCCAATAGGTGTTTTTGTGTCATTGGATGAACAATTAGGTCATTTTCGTCCACCCTAGGCTAATTCTTGTCCAATTACGGTTTCTAACCAATCTTGTGCATCCAATAGGTGTTTTTGTGTCATTGGATGAACAATTAGGTCATTTTCGTCCTCCCTAGGCTAATTCTTGTCCAATTAAGGTTTCTAACCAATCATGTCCATCCAATAGGTTTTTTTGTTTCATTGGATGAACATTTAGGTCATTTTCGTCCACCCTAGGCTTATACTTGTCCAATTAGGGTTTCTAACCAATCTTGTGCATCCATTAGGTCTTTTGTGTCATTGGATGAACATTTAGGTCATTTTCTTCCTCCCTAGGCTTATGCTTGTCCAATTAGTGTTTCTAACCAATCTTGTGCATCCAATAGGTGTTTTTGTGTCATTGGATGAACAATTAGGTCATTTTCGTCCACCGTAGGCTAATTCTTGTCCAATTAGGGTTTTTAACCAATCTTGTGCATCCAATAGGTGTTTTTGTGTCATTGGATGAACAATTAGGTCATTTTCGTCCTCCCTAGGCTAATTCTTGTCCAATTAAGGTTTCTAACCAATCATGTCCATCCAATAGGTTTTTTTGTTTCATTGGATGAACATTTAGGTCATTTTCGTCCACCCTAGGCTTATACTTGTCCAATTAGGGTTTCTAACCAATCTTGTGCATCCATTAGGTGTTTTGTGTCATTGGATGAACAATTAGGTCATTTTCGTCCTCCCTAGGCTTATACGTGTCAAATTAGGGTTTCTAACCAATCTTGTGCATCCAATAGGTGTTTTTGTGTCATTGGAAGAATATTTAGGTCATTTTCGTCCACCCTAGGCTAATTCTTGTCCAATTAGGGTTTCTAACCAATCTTGTGCATCCAATAGGTGTTTTTGTGTCATTGGATGAACAATTAGGTCATTTTCGTCCTCCCTAGGCTAATTCTTGTCCAATTAAGGTTTCTAACCAATCATGTCCATCCAATAGGTTTTTTTGTTTCATTTGATGAACATTTAGGTCATTTTCGTCCACCCTAGGCTTATACTTGTCCAATTAGGGTTTCTAACCAATCTTGTGCATCCATTAGGTGTTTTGTGTCATTGGATGAACATTTAGGTCATTTTCTTCCTCCCTAGGCTTATGCTTGTCCAATTAGTGTTTCTAACCAATCTTGTGCATCCAATAGGTGTTTTTGTGTCATTGGATGAACAATTAGGTCATTTTCGTCCACCCTAGGCTAATTCTTGTCCAATTAGGGTTTTTAACCAATCTTGTGCATCCAATAGGTGTTTTGTGTTATTGGATGAACAATTAGGTCATTTTCGTCCTCCCTAGGCTTATTCTTGTTAAATTAGGGTTTCTAACCAATCTTGTGCATCCAATAGGTGTTTTTGTGTCATTGGCAGAATATTTAGGTCATAATCGTGCTCCCTACAATTAATCTTGTCCAATTAGGGTTTTTAACCAATCTTGTGCATCCAATAGGTGTTTTGTGTCATTGGATGAACATTTAGGTCATTTTCATCCTCCCTAAACTTAATCTTGTCCAATTAGGGTTTCTAACCAATCTTGTGCATCCAATAGGTGTTTTTGTGTCATTGGATGAACAATTAGGTCATTTTCGTCCACCCTAGGCTAATTCTTGTCCAATTAGGGTTTTTAACCAATCTTGTGCATCCAATAGGTGTTTTGTATTATTGGATGAACAATTAGGTCATTTTCGTCCTCCCTAGGCTTATTCTTGTTAAATTAGGGTTTCTAACCAATCTTGTGCATCCAATAGGTGTTTTTGTGTCATTGGCAGAATATTTAGGTCATAATCGTGCTCCCAACAATTAATCTTGTCCAATTAGGGTTTTTAACCAATCTTGTGCATCCAATAGGTGTTTTGTGTCATTGGATGAACATTTAGGTCATTTTCATCCTCCCTAAACTTAATCTTGTCCAATTAGGGTTTCTAACCAATCTTGTGCATCCAATAGGTGTTTTTGTGTCATTGGATGAACAATTAGGTCATTTTCGTCCACCCTAGGCTAATTCTTGTCCAATTAGGGTTTCTAACCAATCTTGTGCATCCAATATGTGCTTTTGTGTCATTGGATGAACATTTAGGTCTTTTTCGTCCTCCCTAAACTTAATCTTGTCCAATTAGGGTTTCTAACCAATCTTGTGCATCCAATAGGTGTTTTTGTGTCATTGGATGAACATTTAGGTCATTTTCGTCCTCCCTAAGCTAATTCTTGTCCAATTAGGGTTTCTAACCAATCTTTTCCAACCAATAGTTGTTTTGTGTCATTGGACGATTATTTAGGTCATTTTCGTCCTCCCTACACTTAATCTTGTCCAATTAGGGTTTCTAACCAATCCTGTGCATCCAATAGGTGTTTTGTGTCATTGGATGAACAAGTAGGTCATTTTCATCCTTCCTAAACTTAATCTTGTCCAATTAGGGTTTCTAACCAATCTTGTGCATCCAATAGGTGTTTTTGTGTCATTGGATGAATATTTAGGTCATTTTCGTCCTCCCTACACTTAATCTTGTCCACTTAAGGTTTCTAACCAATCTTGTGCATCCAATAGGTGTTTTGTGTCATTGGATGAACATTTAGGTCTTTTTCGTCCTCCCTAAACTTAATCTTTTCCAATTAGGGTTTCTAACCAATCTTGTGAATCCAATAGGTGTTTTGTGTCATTGCATGAACAATTAGGTCGTTTTCGTCCTCCCTAGGCTTATTCTTGTCCAATTAGTGCTTCTAACCAATCTTGTGCATCCAATAGGTGTTTTTGTGTCATTGGAAGAATATTTAGGTCATTTTCATCCTCCCTAGGCTAATTCTTGTCCAATTAGGGTTGCTAACCAATCTTGTGCATGCAATAGGTGTTTTGTGTCATTGGATGAACAAGTAGGTCATTTTCGTCCTCCCTAGGCTTATTCTTGTCCAATTAGGGTTTTTAACCAATCTTGTGCATCCAATAGGTGTTTTGTGTAGTTGGATGAACATTTAGGTCATTTTCGTTCTCGCTAAACTTAATCTTGTCCAATTAGGGTTTCTAACCAATCTTGTGCATCCAATAGGTGTTTTTGTGTCATTGGATGAACATTTAGGTCATTTTTGTCCTCCCTAGGCTTATGCTTGTCCAATTAGGGTTTCTAACCAATCTTGTGCATCCAATAGGTGTTTTTGTGTCATTAGATGAACAATTAGGTCATTTTCGTCCTCCCTAGGCTAATTCTTGTCCAATTAGGGTTTTTAACCAATCTAGTGCATCCAATAGGTGTTTTTGTGTCATTGGATGAATATTTAGGTCATTTTCGTCCTCCCTACACTTAATCTTGTCCAATTAAGGTTTCTAACCAATCTTGTGCATCCAATAGGTGTTTTGTGTCATTGGATGAACATTTAGGTCTTTTTCGTCCTCCCTAAACTTAATCTTTTCCAATTAGGGTTTCTAACCAATCTTGTGCATCCAATAGGTGTTTTGTGTCATTGCATGAACAATTAGGTCATTTTCGTCCTCCCTAGGCTTATTCTTGTCCAATTAGTGCTTCTAACCAATCTTGTGCATCCAATAGGTGTTTTTGTGTCATTGGAAGAATATTTAGGTCATTTTCATCCTCCCTAGGCTAATTCTTGTCCAATTAGTGTTGCTAACCAATCTTGTGCATGCAATAGGTGTTTTGTGTCATTGGATGAACAAGTAGGTCATTTTCGTCCTCCCTAGGCTTATTCTTGTCCAATTAGGGTTTTTAACCAATCTTGTGCATCCAATAGGTGTTTTGTGTAGTTGGATGAACATTTAGGTCATTTTCGTCCTCGCTAAACTTAATCTTGTCCAATTAGGGTTTCTAACCAATCTTGTGCATCCAATAGGTGTTTTTGTGTCATTGGATGAACATTTAGGTCATTTTTGTCCTCCCTAGGCTTATGCTTGTCCAATTAGGGTTTCTAACCAATCTTGTGCATCCAATAGGTGTTTTTGTGTCATTGGATGAACAATTAGGTCATTTTCGTCCACCGTAGGCTAATTCTTGTCCAATTAGGGTTTCTAACCAATCTTTGCATCCATTAGGTGTTTTTGTGTCATTGGATGAACAATAAGGTCATTTTCGTCCTCCCTAGGCTAATTCTTGTCCAATTAGGGTTTCTAACCAATCTTGTGCATCCAATAGGTGTTTTGTGTCATTTGATGAACATTTAGGTCATTTTCGTCCTCCCTAAACTTAATCTTGTCCAATTAGGGTTTCTAACCAATCTTGTGCATCCAATAGGTGTTTTTGTGTCATTGGATGAACATTTACGTCATTTTCGTCCACCCAAGGCTTATGCTTGTCCAATTAGGGTTTCTAACCAATCTTGTGCATCCAATAGGTGTTTTTGTGTCATTGGATGAACAATTAGGTCATTTTCGTCCACCCTAGGCTAAATCTTTTCCAAATAGGGTTTTTAACCAATCTTGTGCATCCAATAGGTGTTTTGTGTTATTTGATGAACAATTAGGTCATTTTCGTCCTCCCTAGGCTTATTCTTGTCAAATTAGGGTTTCTACCCAATCTTGTGCATCCAATAGGTGTTTTTGTGTCATTGGATGAACAAGTAGGTCATTTTAGTCCTCCCTAGGCTTATTCTTGTCCAATAGGTGTTTTGTGTCATTGGATGAACATTTAGGTCATTTTCATCCTCCCTAAACTTAATCTTGTCCAATTAGGGTTTCTAACCAATCTTGTGCATCCAATAGGTGTTTTTGTGTCATTGGATGAACAATTAGGTCATTTTCGTCCACCCAAGGCTAATTCTTGTCCAATTAGGGTTTCTAACCAATCTTGTGCATCCAATATGTGCTTTTGTGTCATTGGATGAACATTTAGGTCTTTTTCGTCCTCCCTAAACTTAATCTTGTCCAATTAGGGTTTCTAACCAATCTTGTGCATCCAATAGGTGTTTTTGTGTCATTGGATGAACATTTAGGTCATTTTCGTCCTCCCTAAGCTAATTCTTGTCCAATTAGGGTTTCTAACCAATCTTTTCCAACCAATAGTTGTTTTGTGTCATTGGACGAATATTTAGGTCATTTTCGTCCTCCCTACACTTAATCTTGTCCAATTAGGGTTTCTAACCAATCTTGTGCATCCAATAGGTGTTTTTGTGTCATTGGATGAACAATTAGGTCATTTTCGTCCACCCTAGGCTAATTCTTGTCCAATTAGGGTTTCTAACCAATCTTGTGCATCCAATATGTGCTTTTGTGTCATTGGATGAACATTTAGGTCTTTTTCGTCCTCCCTAAACTTAATCTTGTCCAATTAGGGTTTCTAACCAATCTTGTGCATCCAATAGGTGTTTTTGTGTCATTGGATGAACATTTAGGTCATTTTCGTCCTCCCTAAGCTAATTCTTGTCCAATTAGGGTTTCTAACCAATCTTTTCCAACCAATAGTTGTTTTGTGTCATTGGACGAATATTTAGGTCATTTTCGTCCTCCCTACACTTAATCTTGTCCAATTAGGGTTTCTAACCAATCCTGTGATTCCAATAGGTGTTTTGTGTCATTGGATGAACAAGTAGGTCATTTTCATCCTTCCTAAACTTAATCTTGTCCAATTAGGGTTTCTAACCAATCTTGTGCATCCAATAGGTGTTTTTGTGTCATTGGATGAATATTTAGGTCATTTTCGTCCTCCCTACACTTAATCTTGTCCAATTAAGGTTTCTAACCAATCTTGTGCATCCAATAGGTGTTTTGTGTCATTGGATGAACATTTAGGTCTTTTTCGTCCTCCCTAAACTTAATCTTTTCCAATTAGGGTTTCTAACCAATCTTGTGCATCCAATAGGTGTTTTGTGTCATTGCATGAACAATTAGGTCATTTTCGTCCTCCCTAGGCTTATTCTTGTCCAATTAGTGCTTATAACCAATCTTGTGCATCCAATAGGTGTTTTTGTGTCATTGGATGAACAATTAGGTCATTTTCGTCCACCCTAGGCTAATTCTTGTCCAATTAGGGTTTTTAACCAATCTTGTGCATCCAATAGGTGTTTTCTGTCATTGGATGAACAATTAGGTCATTTTCGTCCTCCCTAGGCTAATTCTTGTCCAATTAGGGTTTTTAACCAATCTAGTGCATCCAATAGGTGTTTTGTGTCATTGGATGAACAATTAGGTCATTTTCGTCCTCCCTAGGCTTATACTTGTCAAATTAGGGTTTCTAACCAATATTGTGCATCCAATAGGTGTTTTTGTGTCATTGGAAGAATATTTAGGTCATTTTCGTTCTCCCTAGGCTAATTCTTGTCCAATTAGAGTTTCTAACCAATCATGTGCATCCAATAGGTTTTTTTGTGTCATTGGATGAACATTTAGGTCATTTTCGTCCACCCTAGGCTAATTCTTGTCCAATTAGGGTTTTTAACCAATCTAGTGCATCCAATAGGTGTTTTGTGTCATTGGATGAACAATTAGGTCATTTTCGTCCTCCCTAGGCTTATACGTGTCAAATTAGGGTTTCTAACCAATCTTGTGCATCCAATAGGTGTTTTTTTGTCATTGGAAGAATATTTAGGTCATTTTCGTGCTCCCTAGGCTAATTCTTGTCCAATTAGGGTTTCTAACCGATCTTGTGCATCCAATAGGTGTTTTTGTGTCGTTGGATGAACAATTAGGTCATTTTCGTCCTCCCTAGGAAAATTCTTGTCCAATTAGAGTTTCTAACCAATCATGTGCATCCAATAGGTTTTTTTGTGTCATTGGATGAACATTTAGGTCATTTTCGTCCACCCTAGGCTAATTCTTGTCCAATTAGGGTTTTTAACCAATCTAGTGCATCCAATAGGTGTTTTGTGTCATTGGATGAACAATTAGGTCATTTTCGTCCTCCCTAGGCTTATTCGTGTCAAATTAGGGTTTCTAACCAATCTTGTGCATCCAATAGGTGTTTTTGTGTCATTGGAAGAATATTTAGGTCATTTTCGTCCACCCTAGGCTAATTCTTGTCCAATTAGGGTTTCTAACCAATCTTGTGCATCCAATAGGTGTTTTTGTGTCATTGGATGAACAATTAGGTCATTTTCGTCCTCCCTAGGCTAATTCTTGTCCAATTAAGGTTTCTAACCAATCATGTCCATCCAATAGGTTTTTTTGTTTCATTTGATGAACATTTAGGTCATTTTCGTCCACCCTAGGCTTATACTTGTCCAATTAGGGTTTCTAACCAATCTTGTGCATCCATTAGGTGTTTTGTGTCATTGGATGAACATTTAGGTCATTTTCTTCCTCCCTAGGCTTATGCTTGTCCAATTAGTGTTTCTAACCAATCTTGTGCATCCAATAGGTGTTTTTGTGTCATTGGATGAACAATTAGGTCATTTTCGTCCACCCTAGGCTAATTCTTGTCCAATTAGGGTTTTTAACCAATCTTGTGCATCCAATAGGTGTTTTCTGTCATTGGATGAACAATTAGGTCATTTTCGTCCTCCCTAGGCTAATTCTTGTCCAATTAAGGTTTCTAACCAATCATGTCCATCCAATAGGTTTTTTTGTTTCATTGGATGAACATTTAGGTCATTTTCGTCCACCCTAGGCCTATACTTGTCCAATTAGGGTTTCTAACCAATCTTGTGCATCCATTAGGTGTTTTGTGTCATTGGATGAACATTTAGGTCATTTTCTTCCTCCCTAGGCTTATGCTTGTCCAATTAGTGTTTCTAACCAATCTTGTGCATCCAATAGGTGTTTTTGTGTCATTGGATGAACAATTAGGTCATTTTCGTCCACCCTAGGCTAAATCTTTTCCAATTAGGGTTTTTAACCAATCTTGTGCATCCAATAGGTGTTTTTGTGTCATTGGATGAACAATTAGGTCATTTTCGTCCTCCCTAGGCTAATTCTTGTCCAATTAAGGTTTCTAACCAATCATGTCCATCCAATAGGTTTTTTTGTGTCATTGGATGAACATTTAGGTCATTTTCGTCCACCCTAGGCTTATACTTGTCCAATTAGGGTTTTTAACCAATCTAGTGCATCCAATAGGTGTTTTGTGTCATTGGATGAACAATTAGGTCATTTTCGTCCTCCCTAGGCTTATACGTGTCAAATTAGGGTTTCTAACCAATCTTGTGCATCCAATAGGTGTTTTTGTGTCATTGGAAGAATATTTAGGTCATTTTCGTCCTCCCTAGGCTAATTCTTGTCCAATTAAGGTTTCTAACCAATCATGTCCATCCAATAGGTTTTTTTGTTTCATTGGATGAACATTTAGGTCATTTTCGTCCACCCTAGGCTTATACTTGTCCAATTAGGGTTTCTAACCAATCTTGTGCATCCATTAGGTGTTTTGTGTCATTGGATGAACATTTAGGTCATTTTCTTCCTCCCTAGGCTTATGCTTGTCCAATTAGTGTTTCTAACCAATCTTGTGCATCCAATAGGTGTTTTTGTGTCATTGGATGAACAATTAGGTCATTTTCGTCCACCCTAGGCTAAATCTTTTCCAATTAGGGTTTTTAACCAATCTTGTGCATCCAATAGGTGTTTTGTGTTATTGGATGAACAATTAGGTCATTTTCGTCCTCCCTAGGCTTATTCTTGTCAAATTAGGGATTCTACCCAATCTAGTGCATCCAATAGGTGTTTTTCTGTCATTGGATGAACAAGTAGGTCATTTTAGTCCTCCCAAGGCTTATTCTTGTCCAATAGGTGTTTTGTCTCATTGGATGAACATTTAGGTCATTTTCATCCTCCCTAAACTTAATCTTGTCCAATTAGGGTTTCTAACCAATCTTGTGCATCCAATAGGTGTTTTTGTGTCATTGGATGAACAATTAGGTCATTTTCGTCCACCCTAGGCTAATTCTTGTCCAATTAGGGTTTCTAACCAATCTTGTGCATCCAATATGTGCTTTTGTGTCATTGGATGAACATTTAGGTCTTTTTCGTCCTCCCTAAACTTAATCTTGTCCAATTAGGGTTTCTAACCAATCTTGTGCATCCAATAGGTGTTTTTGTGTCATTGGATGAACATTTAGGTCATTTTCGTCCTCCCTAAGCTAATTCTTGTCCAATTAGGGTTTCTAACCAATCTTTTCCAACCAATAGTTGTTTTGTGTCATTGGTCGAATATTTAGGTCATTTTCGTCCTCCCTACACTTAATCTTGTCCAATTAGGGTTTCTAACCAATCCTGTGCATCCAATAGGTGTTTTGTGTCATTGGATGAACAAGTAGGTCATTTTCATCCTTCCTAAACTTAATCTTGTCCAATTAGGGTTTCTAACCAATCTTGTGCATCCAATAGGTGTTTTTGTGTCATTGGATGAATATTTAGGTCATTTTCGTCCTCCCTACACTTAATCTTGTCCACTTAAGGTTTCTAACCAATCTTGTGCATCCAATAGGTGTTTTGTGTCATTGGATGAACATTTAGGTCTTTTTCGTCCTCCCTAAACTTAATCTTTTCCAATTAGGGTTTCTAACCAATCTTGTGAATCCAATAGGTATTTTGTGTCATTGCATGAACAATTAGGTCGTTTTCGTCCTCCCTAGGCTTATTCTTGTCCAATTAGTGCTTCTAACCAATCTTGTGCATCCAATAGGTGTTTTTGTGTCATTGGAAGAATATTTAGGTCATTTTCATCCTCCCTAGGCTAATTCTTGTCCAATTAGGGTTGCTAACCAATCTTGTGCATGCAATAGGTGTTTTGTGTCATTGGATGAACAAGTAGGTCATTTTCGTCCTCCCTAGGCTTATTCTTGTCCAATTAGGGTTTTTAACCAATCTTGTGCATCCAATAGGTGTTTTGTGTAGTTGGATGAACATTTAGGTCATTTTCGTCCTCGCTAAACTTAATCTTGTCCAATTAGGGTTTCTAACCAATCTTGTGCATCCAATAGGTGTTTTTGTGTCATTGGATGAACATTTAGGTCATTTTTGTCCTCCCTAGGCTTATGCTTGTCCAATTAGGGTTTCTAACCAATCTTGTGCATCCAATAGGTGTTTTTGTGTCATTAGATGAACAATTAGGTCATTTTCGTCCTCCCTAGGCTAATTCTTGTCCAATTAGGATTTTTAACCAATCTAGTGCATCCAATAGGTGTTTTGTGTCATTGGATGAACAATTAGGTCATTTTCGTCCTCCCTAGGCTTATACTTGTCAAATTAGGGTTTCTAACCAAAATTGTGCATCCAATAGGTGTTTTGGTGTCATTGGAAGAATATTTAGGTCATTTTCGTCCTCCCTAGGCTAATTCTTGTCCAATTAGGGTTTCTAACCGATCTTGTGCATCCAATAGGTGTTTTTGTGTCGTTGGATGAACAATTAGGTCATTTTCGTCCTCCCTAGGCAAATTCTTGTCCAATTAGAGTTTCTAACCAATCTTGTGCATCCAATAGGTTTTTTTGTGTCATTGGATGAACATTTAGGTCATTTTCGTCCACCCTAGGCTAATTCTTGTCCAATTAGGGTTTTTAACCAATCTAGTGCATCCAATAGGTGTTTTGTGTCATTGGATGAACAATTAGGTCATTTTCGTCCTCCCTAGGCTTATACGTGTCAAATTAGGGTTTCTAACCAATCTTGTGCATCCAATAGGTGTTTTTGTGTCATTGGAAGAATATTTAGGTCATTTTCGTCCACCCTAGGCTAATTCTTGTCCAATTAGGGTTTCTAACCAATCTTGTGCATCCAATAGGTGTTTTTGTGTCGTTGGATGAACAATTAGGTCATTTTCGTCCTCCCTAGGCAAATTCTTGTCCAATTAGAGTTTCTAACCAATCATGTGCATCCAATAGGTTTTTTTGTGTCATTGGATGAACATTTAGGTCATTTTCGTCCACCCTAGGCTAATTCTTGTCCAATTAGGGTTTTTAACCAATCTAGTGCATCCAATAGGTGTTTTGTGTCATTGGATGAACAATTAGGTCATTTTCGTCCTCCCTAGGCTTATTCGTGTCAAATTAGGGTTTCTAACCAATCTTGTGCATCCAATAGGTGTTTTTGTGTCATTGGAAGAATATTTAGGTCATTTTCGTCCACCCTAGGCTAATTCTTGTCCAATTAGGGTTTCTAACCAATCTTGTGCATCCAATAGGTGTTTTTGTGTCATTGGATGAACAATTAGGTCATTTTCGTCCTCCCTAGGCTAATTCTTGTCCAATTAAGGTTTCTAACCAATCATGTCCATCCAATAGGTTTTTTTGTGTCATTGGATGAACATTTAGGTCATTTTCGTCCACCCTAGGCTAATTCTTGTCCAATTAGGGTTTTTAACCAATCTAGTGCATCCAATAGGTGTTTTGTGTCATTGGATGAACAATTAGGTCATTTTCGTCCTCCCTAGGCTTATACGTGTCAAATTAGGGTTTCTAACCAATCTTGTGCATCCAATAGGTGTTTTTGTGTCATTGGAAGAATATTTAGGTCATTTTCGTCCACCCTAGGCTAATTCTTGTCCAATTAGGGTTTCTAACCAATCTTGTGCATCCAATAGGTGTTTTTGTGTCATTGGATGAACAATTAGGTCATTTTCGTCCTCCCTAGGCTAATTCTTGTCCAATTAAGGTTTCTAACCAATCATGTCCATCCAATAGGTTTTTTTGTTTCATTGGATGAACATTTAGGTCATTTTCGTCCACCCTAGGCTTATACTTGTCCAATTAGGGTTTCTAACCAATCATGTGCATCCATTAGGTGTTTTGTGTCATTGGATGAACATTTAGGTCATTTTCTTCCTCCCTAGGCTTATGCTAGTCCAATTAGTGTTTCTAACCAATCTTGTGCATCCAATAGGTGTTTTTGTGTCATTGGATGAACAATTAGGTCATTTTCGTCCACCCTAGGCTAATTCTTGTCCAATTAGGGTTTTTAACCAATCTTGTGCATCCAATAGGTGTTTTCTGTCATTGGATGAACAATTAGGTCATTTTCGTCCTCCCTAGGCTAATTCTTGTCCAATTAGGGTTTTTAACCAATCTTGTGCATCCAATAGGTGTTTTGTGTCATTGGATGAACATTTAGGTCATTTTCGTCTTCCCTAACCTTAATCTTGTCCAATTAGGGTTTCTAACCAATCATGTGCATCCAATAGGTTTTTTTGTGTCATTGGATGAACATTTAGGTCATTTTCGTCCTCCCTCGGCTTATGCTTGTCCCATTAGGGTTTCTAACCAATCTTTGCATCCATTAGGTGTTTTTGTGTCATTGGATGAACAATAAGGTCATTTTCGTCCTCCCTAGGCTAATTCTTGTCCAATTAGGGTTTCTAACCAATCTTGTGCATCCAATAGGTGTTTTGTGTAATTGGATGAACATTTAGGTCATTTTCGTCCTCCCTAAACTTAATCTTGTCCAATTAGGGTTTCTAACCAATCTTGTGCATCCAATAGGTGTTTTTGTGTCATTGGATGAACATTTACGTCATTTTCGTCCACCCTAGGCTTATGCTTGTCCAATTAGGGTTTCTAACCAATCTTGTGCATCCAATAGGTGTTTTTGTGTCATTGGATGAACAATTAGGTCATTTTCGTCCACCCTAGGCTAAATCTTTTCCAATTAGGGTTTTTAACCAATCTTGTGCATCCAATAGGTGTTTTGTGTTATTGGATGAACAATTAGGTCATTTTCGTCCTCCCTAGGCTTATTCTCGTCAAATTAGGGATTCTACCCAATCTTGTGCATCCAATAGGTGTTTTTCTGTCATTGGATGAACAAGTAGGTCATTTTAGTCCTCCCAAGGCTTATTCTTGTCCAATAGGTGTTTTGTCTCATTGGATGAACATTTAGGTCATTTTCATCCTCCCTAAACTTAATCTTGTCCAATTAGGGTTTCTAACCAATCTTGTGCATCCAATAGGTGTTTTTGTGTCATTGGATGAACAATTAGGTCATTTTCGTCCACCCTAGGCTAATTCTTGTCCAATTAGGGTTTCTAACCAATCTTGTGCATCCAATAGGTGCTTTTGTGTCATTGGATGAACATTTAGGTCTTTTTCGTCCTCCCTAAACTTAATCTTGTCCAATTAGGGTTTCTAACCAATCTTGTGCATCCAATAGGTGTTTTTGTGTCATTGGATGAACATTTAGGTCATTTTCGTCCTCCCTAAGCTAATTCTTGTCCAATTAGGGTTTCTAACCAATCTTTTCCAACCAATAGTTGTTTTGTGTCATTGGACGAATATTTAGGTCATTTTCGTCCTCCCTACACTTAATCTTGTCCAATTAGGGTTTCTAACCAATCTTGTGCATCCAATAGGTGTTTTTGTGTCATTGGATGAACAATTAGGTCATTTTCGTCCACCCTAGGCTAATTCTTGTCCAATTAGGGTTTCTAACCAATCTTGTGCATCCAATATGTGCTTTTGTGTCATTGGATGAACATTTAGGTCTTTTTCGTCCTCCCTAAACTTAATCTTGTCCAATTAGGGTTTCTAACCAATCTTGTGCATCCAATAGGTGTTTTTGTGTCATTGGATGAACAATTAGGTCATTTTCGTCCTCCCTAGGCTAATTCTTGTCCAATTAGGGTTTTTAACCAATCTTGTGCATCCAATAGGTGTTTTTGTGTCATTGGATGAATATTTAGGTCATTTTCGTCCTCCTTACACTTAATCTTGTCCAATTAGGGTTTTTAACCAATCTTTTGCATCCAATAGGTGTTTTGTGTCATTGGATGAACATTTAGGTCAATTTCGTCCTCCCTAAACTTAATCTTGTCCAATTAGGGTTTCTAACCAATCATGTGCATCCAATAGGTTTTTTTGTGTCATTGGATGAACAATTAGGTCATTTTCGTCCTCCCTAGGCTAATTCTTGTCCAATTAGGGTTTTTAACCAATGTTGTGCATCCAATAGGTGTTTTGTGTCAATGGATGAAAATTTAGGTCATTTTCGTTCTCCCTAGGCTTATTCTTGTCCAATTAGGGTTTTTAACCAATCTTGTGCATTCAATAGGTGTTTTGTGTCATTGGATGAATATTTAGGTCATTTTCGTCCTCCCTAAACTTAATCTTGTCCAATTAGGGTTTCTAACCAATCATGTGCATCCAATAGGTTTTTTTGTGTCATTGGATGCACAATTAGGTCATTTTCGTCCTCCCTAGGCTAATTCATGTCCAATTAGGGTTTTTAACCAATCTTGTGCATCCAATAGATGTTTTGTGTCAATGGATGAAAATTTAGGTCATTTTCGTTCTCCCTAGGCTTATTCTTGTCCAATTAGGGTTTTTCACCAATCTTGTGCATCCAATAGGTGTTTTTGTGTCATTGGATGAACATTTAGGTCATTTTCGTCCTCCCTAGGCTAATTCTTGTCCAATTAGGGTTTTTAACCAATCTTGTGCATCCAATAGGTGTTTTTGTGTCATTGGATGAATATTTATGTCATTTTCGTCTTCCTTACACTTAATCTTGTCCAATTAGGGTTTTTAACCAATCTTTTGCATCCAATAGGTGTTTTGTGTCATTGGATGAACATTTAGGTCAATTTCGTCCTCCCTAAACTTAATCTTGTCCAATTAGGGTTTCTAACCAATCATGTGCATCCAATAGGTTTTTTTGTGTCATTGGATGAACAATTAGGTCATTTTCGTCGTCCCTAGGCTAATTCTTGTCCAATTAGGGTTTTTAACCAATCTTGTGCATCCAATAGGTGTTTTTGTGTCATTGGATGAATATTTATGTCATTTTCGTCCTCCTTACACTTAATCTTGTCCAATTAGGGTTTTTAACCAATCTTGTGCATCCAATAGGTGTTTTGTGTCATTTGATGAACATTTAGGTCATTTTCGTCCTCCCTAAACTTAATCTTGTCCAATTAGGGTTTCTAACCAATCTTGTGCATCCAATAGGTGTTTTTGTGTCATTGGATGAACATTTACGTCATTTTCGTCCACCCAAGGCTTATGCTTGTCCAATTAGGGTTTCTAACCAATCTTGTGCATCCAATAGGTGTTTTTGTGTCATTGGATGAACAATTAGGTCATTTTCGTCCACCCTAGGCTAAATCTTTTCCAAATAGGGTTTTTAACCAATCTTGTGCATCCAATAGGTGTTTTGTGTTATTTGATGAACAATTAGGTCATTTTCGTCCTCCCTAGGCTTATTCTTGTCAAATTAGGGTTTCTACCCAATCTTGTGCATCCAATAGGTGTTTTTGTGTCATTGGATGAACAAGTAGGTCATTTTAGTCCTCCCTAGGCTTATTCTTGTCCAATAGGTGTTTTGTGTCATTGGATGAACATTTAGGTCATTTTCATCCTCCCTAAACTTAATCTTGTCCAATTAGGGTTTCTAACCAATCTTGTGCATGCAATAGGTGTTTTGTGTCATTGGATGAACAATTAGGTCATTTTCATCCTTCCTAAACTTAATCTTGTCCAATTAGGGTTTCTAACCAATCTTGTGCATCCAATAGGTGTTTTTGTGTGGATGAACAATTAGGTCATTTTCGTCCACCCTAGGCTAAATCTTTTCCAATTAGGGTTTTTAACCAATCTTGTGCATCCAATAGGTGTTTTGTGTTATTGGATGAACAATTAGGTCATTTTCGTCCTCCCTAGGCTTATTCTTGTCAAATTAGGGTTTCTACCCAATCTTGTGCATCCAATAGGTGTTTTTGTGTCATTGGATGAACAAGTAGGTCATTTTAGTCCTCCCTAGGCTTATTCTTGTCCAATAGGTGTTTTGTGTCATTGGATGAACATTTAGGTCATTTTCATCCTCCCTAAACTTAATCTTGTCCAATTAGGGTTTCTAACCAATCTTGTGCATGCAATAGGTGTTTTGTGTCATTGGATGAACAATTAGGTCATTTTCATCCTTCCTAAACTTAATCTTGTCCAATTAGGGTTTCTAACCAATCTTGTGCATCCAATAGGTGTTTTTGTGTCATTGGATGAATATTTAGGTCATTTTCGTCCTCCCTACACTTAATCTTGTCCAATTAAGGTTTCTAACCAATCTTGTGGATCCAATAGGTGTTTTGTGTCATTGGATGAACATTTAGGTCTTTTTCGTCCTCCCTAAACTTAATCTTTTCCAATTAGGGTTTCTAACCAATCTTGTGCATCCAATAGGTGTTTTGTGTCATTGCACGAACAATTAGGTCATTTTCGTCCTCCCTAGGCTTATTCTTGTCCAATTAGTGCTTCTAACCAATCTTGTGCATCCAATAGGTGTTTTTGTGTCATTGGAAGAATATTTAGGTCATTTTCATCCACCCTAGGCTAATTCTTGTCCAATTAGGGTTGCTAACCAATCTTGTGCATGCAATAGGTGTTTTGTGTCATTGGATGAACAAGTAGGTCATTTTCGTCCTCCCTAGGCTTATTCTTGTCCAATTAGGGTTTTTAACCAATCTTGTGCATCCAATAGGTGTTTTGTGTAATTGGATGAACATTTAGGTCATTTTCGTCCTCGCTAAACTTAATCTTGTCCAATTAGGGTTTCTAACCAATCTTGTGCATCCAATAGGTGTTTTTGTGTCATTGGATGAACATTTAGGTCATTTTTGTCCTCCCTAGGCTTATGCTTGTCCAATTAGGGTTTCTAACCAATCTTGTGCATCCAATAGGTGTTTTTGTGTCATTGGATGAACAATTAGGTCATTTTCGTCCACCGTAGGCTAATTCTTGTCCAATTAGGGTTTCTAACCAATCTTGTGCATCCAATAGGTGTTTTTGTGTCATTGGATGAACAATTAGGTCATTTTCGTCCTCCCTAGGCTAATTCTTGTCCAATTAAGGTTTCTAACCAATCATGTCCATCCAATAGGTTTTTTTGTTTCATTGGATGAACATTTAGGTCATTTTCGTCCACCCTAGGCTTATACTTGTCCAATTAGGGTTTTTAACCAATCTAGTGCATCCAATAGGTGTTTTGTGTCATTGGATGAACAATTAGGTCATTTTCGTCCTCCCTAGGCTTATACGTGTCAAATTAGGGTTTCTAACCAATCTTGTGCATCCAATAGGTGTTTTTGTGTCATTGGAAGAATATTTAGGTCATTTTCGTCCACCCTAGGCTAATTCTTGTCCAATTAGGGTTTCGAACCAATCTTGTGCATCCAATAGGTGTTTTTGTGTCATTGGATGAACAATTAGGTCATTTTCGTCCTCCCTAGGCTAATTCTTGTCCAATTAAGGTTTCTAACCAATCTTGTGCATCCAATATGTGCTTTTGTGTCATTGGATGAACATTTAGGTCTTTTTCGTCCACCCTAGGCTTATACTTGTCCAATTAGGGTTTCTAACCAATCTTGTGCATCCATTAGGTGTTTTGTGTCATTGGATGAACATTTAGGTCATTTTCTTCCTCCCTAGGCTTATGCTAGTCCAATTAGTGTTTCTAACCATTCTTGTGCATCCAATAGGTGTTTTTGTGTCATTGGATGAACAATTAGGTCATTTTCGTCCACCCTAGGCTAATTCTTGTCCAATTAGGGTTTTTAACCAATCTTGTGCATCCAATAGGTGTTTTCTGTCATTGGATGAACAATTAGGCCATTTTCGTCCTCCCTAGGCTAATTCTTGTCCAATTAGGGTTTTTAACCAATCTTGTGCATCCAATAGGTGTTTTGTGTCATTGGATGAACATTTAGGTCATTTTCGTCTTCCCTAACCTTAATCTTGGCCAATTAGGGTTTCTAACCAATCATGTGCATCCAATAGGTTTTTTTGTGTCATTGGATGAACATTTAGGTCATTTTCGTCCTCCCTCGGCTTATGCTTGTCCCATTAGGGTTTCTAACCAATCTTTGCATCCATTAGGTGTTTTTGTGTCATTGGATGAACAATAAGGTCATTTTCGTCCTCCCTAGGCTAATTCTTGTCCAATTAGGGTTTCTAACCAATCTTGTGCATCCAATAGGTGTTTTGTGTAATTGGATGAACATTTAGGTCATTTTCGTCCTCCCTAAACTTAATCTTGTCCAATTAGGGTTTCTAACCAATCTTGTGCATCCAATAGGTGTTTTTGTGTCATTGGATGAACATTTACGTCATTTTCGTCCACCCTAGGCTTATGCTTGTCCAATTAGGGTTTCTAACCAATCTTGTGCATCCAATAGGTGTTTTTGTGTCATTGGATGAACAATTAGGTCATTTTCGTCCACCCTAGGCTAAATCTTTTCCAATTAGGGTTTTTAACCAATCTTGTGCATCCAATAGGTGTTTTGTGTTATTGGATGAACAATTAGGTCATTTTCGTCCTCCCTAGGCTTATTCTCGTCAAATTAGGGATTCTACCCAATCTTGTGCATCCAATAGGTGTTTTTCTGTCATTGGATGAACAAGTAGGTCATTTTAGTCCTCCCAAGGCTTATTCTTGTCCAATAGGTGTTTTGTCTCATTGGATGAACATTTAGGTCATTTTCATCCTCCCTAAACTTAATCTTGTCCAATTAGGGTTTCTAACCAATCTTGTGCATCCAATAGGTGTTTTTGTGTCATTGGATGAACAATTAGGTCATTTTCGTCCACCCTAGGCTAATTCTTGTCCAATTAGGGTTTCTAACCAATCTTGTGCATCCAATAGGTGCTTTTGTGTCATTGGATGAACATTTAGGTCTTTTTCGTCCTCCCTAAACTTAATCTTGTCCAATTAGGGTTTCTAACCAATCTTGTGCATCCAATAGGTGTTTTTGTGTCATTGGATGAACATTTAGGTCATTTTCGTCCTCCCTAAGCTAATTCTTGTCCAATTAGGGTTTCTAACCAATCTTTTCCAACCAATAGTTGTTTTGTGTCATTGGACGAATATTTAGGTCATTTTCGTCCTCCCTACACTTAATCTTGTCCAATTAGGGTTTCTAACCAATCTTGTGCATCCAATAGGTGTTTTTGTGTCATTGGATGAACAATTAGGTCATTTTCGTCCACCCTAGGCTAATTCTTGTCCAATTAGGGTTTCTAACCAATCTTGTGCATCCAATATGTGCTTTTGTGTCATTGGATGAACATTTAGGTCTTTTTCGTCCTCCCTAAACTTAATCTTGTCCAATTAGGGTTTCTAACCAATCTTGTGCATCCAATAGGTGTTTTTGTGTCATTGGATGAACATTTAGGTCATTTTCGTCCTCCCTAAGCTAATTCTTGTCCAATTAGGGTTTCTAACCAATCTTTTCCAACCAATAGTTGTTTTGTGTCATTGGACGAATATTTAGGTCATTTTCGTCCTCCCTACACTTAATCTTGTCCAATTAGGGTTTCTAACCAATCCTGTGATTCCAATAGGTGTTTTGTGTCATTGGATGAACAAGTAGGTCATTTTCATCCTTCCTAAACTTAATCTTGTCCAATTAGGGTTTCTAACCAATCTTGTGCATCCAATAGGTGTTTTTGTGTCATTGGATGAATATTTAGGTCATTTTCGTCCTCCCTACACTTAATCTTGTCCAATTAAGGTTTCTAACCAATCTTGTGCATCCAATAGGTGTTTTGTGTCATTGGATGAACATTTAGGTCTTTTTCGTCCTCCCTAAACTTAATCTTTTCCAATTAGGGTTTCTAACCAATCTTGTGCATCCAATAGGTGTTTTGTGTCATTGCATGAACAATTAGGTCATTTTCGTCCTCCCTAGGCTTATTCTTGTCCAATTAGTGCTTATAACCAATCTTGTGCATCCAATAGGTGTTTTTGTGTCATTGGATGAACAATTAGGTCATTTTCGTCCACCCTAGGCTAATTCTTGTCCAATTAGGGTTTTTAACCAATCTTGTGCATCCAATAGGTGTTTTCTGTCATTGGATGAACAATTAGGTCATTTTCGTCCTCCCTAGGCTAATTCTTGTCCAATTAGGGTTTTTAACCAATCTAGTGCATCCAATAGGTGTTTTGTGTCATTGGATGAACAATTAGGTCATTTTCGTCCTCCCTAGGCTTATACTTGTCAAATTAGGGTTTCTAACCAATCTTGTGCATCCAATAGGTGTTTTTGTGTCATTGGAAGAATATTTAGGTCATTTTCGTCCTCCCTAGGCTAATTCTTGTCCAATTAGGGTTTCTAACCAATCTTGTGCATCCAATAGGTGTTTTTGTGTCATTGGATGAACAATTAGGTCATTTTCGTCCACCCTAGGCTAATTCTTGTCCAATTAGGGTTTCTAACCAATCTTGTGCATCCAATAGGTGTTTTTGTGTCATTGGATGAACAATTAGGTCATTTTCGTCCTCCCTAGGCTAATTCTTGTCCAATTAAGGTTTCTAACCAATCATGTCCATCCAATAGGTTTTTTTGTGTCATTGGATGAACATTTAGGTCATTTTCGTCCACCCTAGGCTAATTCTTGTCCAATTAGGGTTTTTAACCAATCTAGTGCATCCAATAGGTGTTTTGTGTCATTGGATGAACAATTAGGTCATTTTCGTCCTCCCTAGGCTTATACGTGTCAAATTAGGGTTTCTAACCAATCTTGTGCATCCAATAGGTGTTTTTGTGTCATTGGAAGAATATTTAGGTCATTTTCGTCCACCCTAGGCTAATTCTTGTCCAATTAGGGTTTCTAACCAATCTTGTGCATCCAATAGGTGTTTTTGTGTCGTTGGATGAACAATTAGGTCATTTTCGTCCTCCCTAGGCAAATTCTTGTCCAATTAGAGTTTCTAACCAATCATGTGCATCCAATAGGTTTTTTTGTGTCATTGGATGAACATTTAGGTCATTTTCGTCCACCCTAGGCTAATTCTTGTCGAATTAGGGTTTTTAACCAATCTAGTGCATCCAATAGGTGTTTTGTGTCATTGGATGAACAATTAGGTCATTTTCGTCCTCCCTAGGCTTATACGTGTCAAATTAGGGTTTCTAACCAATCTTGTGCATCCAATAGGTGTTTTTGTGTCATTGGAAGAATATTTAGGTCATTTTCGTCCTCCCTAGGCTAATTCTTGTCCAATTAAGGTTTCTAACCAATCATGTCCATCCAATAGGTTTTTTTGTTTCATTGGATGAACATTTAGGTCATTTTCGTCCACCCTAGGCTTATACTTGTCCAATTAGGGTTTCTAACCAATCTTGTGCATCCATTAGGTGTTTTGTGTCATTGGATGAACATTTAGGTCATTTTCTTCCTCCCTAGGCTTATGCTTGTCCAATTAGTGTTTCTAACCAATCTTGTGCATCCAATAGGTGTTTTTGTGTCATTGGATGAACAATTAGGTCATTTTCGTCCACCCTAGGCTAAATCTTTTCCAATTAGGGTTTTTAACCAATCTTGTGCATCCAATAGGTGTTTTGTGTTATTGGATGAACAATTAGGTCATTTTCGTCCTCCCTAGGCTTATTCTTGTCAAATTAGGGATTCTACCCAATCTAGTGCATCCAATAGGTGTTTTTCTGTCATTGGATGAACAAGTAGGTCATTTTAGTCCTCCCAAGGCTTATTCTTGTCCAATAGGTGTTTTGTCTCATTGGATGAACATTTAGGTCATTTTCATCCTCCCTAAACTTAATCTTGTCCAATTAGGGTTTCTAACCAATCTTGTGCATCCAATAGGTGTTTTTGTGTCATTGGATGAACAATTAGGTCATTTTCGTCCACCCTAGGCTAATTCTTGTCCAATTAGGGTTTCTAACCAATCTTGTGCATCCAATATGTGCTTTTGTGTCATTGGATGAACATTTAGGTCTTTTTCGTCCTCCCTAAACTTAATCTTGTCCAATTAGGGTTTCTAACCAATCTTGTGCATCCAATAGGTGTTTTTGTGTCATTGGATGAACATTTAGGTCATTTTCGTCCTCCCTAAGCTAATTCTTGTCCAATTAGGGTTTCTAACCAATCTTTTCCAACCAATAGTTGTTTTGTGTCATTGGTCGAATATTTAGGTCATTTTCGTCCTCCCTACACTTAATCTTGTCCAATTAGGGTTTCTAACCAATCCTGTGCATCCAATAGGTGTTTTGTGTCATTGGATGAACAAGTAGGTCATTTTCATCCTTCCTAAACTTAATCTTGTCCAATTAGGGTTTCTAACCAATCTTGTGCATCCAATAGGTGTTTTTGTGTCATTGGATGAATATTTAGGTCATTTTCGTCCTCCCTTCACTTAATCTTGTGCATCCAATAGGTGTTTTGTGTCATTGGATGAACATTTAGGTCATTTTCATCCTCCCTAAACTTAATCTTGTCCAATTAGGGTTTCTAACCAATCTTGTGCATCCAATAGGTGTTTTTGTGTCATTGGATGAACATTTACGTCATTTTCGTCCACCCTAGGCTTATGCTTGTCCAATTAGGGTTTCTAACCAATCTTGTGCATCCAATAGGTGTTTTTGTGTCATTGGATGAACAATTAGGTCATTTTCGTCCACCCTAGGCTAAATCTTTTCCAATTAGGGTTTTTAACCAATCTTGTGCATCCAATAGGTGTTTTGTGTTATTGGATGAACAATTAGGTCATTTTCGTCCTCCCTAGGCTTATTCTTGTCAAATTAGGGTTTCTACCCAATCTTGTGCATCCAATAGGTGTTTTTGTGTCATTGGATGAACAAGTAGGTCATTTTAGTCCTCCCTAGGCTTATTCTTGTCCAATAGGTGTTTTGTGTCATTGGATAAACATTTAGGTCATTTTCGTCCTCCCTAAGTTAATTCTTGTCCAATTAGGGTTTCTAACCAATCTTTTGCAACCAATAGTTGTTTTGTGTCATTGGACGAATATTTAGGTCATTTTCGTCCTCCCTACACTTAATCTTGTCCAATTAGGGTTTCTAACCAATCCTGTGCATCCAATAGGTGTTTTGTGTCATTGGATGAACAAGTAGGTCATTTTCATCCTTCCTAAACTTAATCTTGTCCAATTAGGGTTTCTAACCAATCTTGTGCATCCAATAGGTGTTTTTGTGTCATTGGATGAATATTTAGGTCATTTTCGTTCTCCCTTCACTTAATCTTGTGCATCCAATAGGTGTTTTGTGTCATTGGATGAACATTTAGGTCATTTTCATCCTCCCTAAACTTAATCTTGTCCAATTAGGGTTTCTAACCAATCTTGTGCATCCAATAGGTGTTTTTGTGTCATTGGATGAACAATTAGGTCATTTTCGTCCACCCTAGGCTAATTCTTGTCCAATTAGGGTTTCTAACCAATCTTGTGCATCCAATATGTGCTTTTGTGTCATTGGATGAACATTTAGGTCTTTTTCGTCCTCCCTAAACTTAATCTTGTCCAATTAGGGTTTCTAACCAATCTTGTGCATCCAATAGGTGTTTTTGTGTCATTGGATGAACATTTAGGTCATTTTCATCCTCCCTAAGCTAATTCTTGTCCAATTAGGGTTTCTAACCAATCTTTTCCAACCAATAGTTGTTTTGTGTCATTGGACGAATATTTAGGTCATTTTCGTCCTCCCTACACTTAATCTTGTCCAATTAGGGTTTCTAACCAATCCTGTGCATCCAATAGGTGTTTTGTGTCATTGGATGAACAAGTAGGTCATTTTCATCCTTCCTAAACTTAATCTTGTCCAATTAGGGTTTCTAACCAATCTTGTGCATCCAATAGGTGTTTTTGTGTCATTGGATGAATATTTAGGTCATTTTCGTCCTCCCTACACTTAATCTTGTCCAATTAAGGTTTCTAACCAATCTTGTGCATCCAATAGGTGTTTTGTGTCATTGGATGAACATTTAGGTCTTTTTCGTCCTCCCTAAACTTAATCTTTTCCAATTAGGGTTTCTAACCAATCTTGTGAATCCAATAGGTGTTTTGTGTCATTGCATGAACAATTAGGTCGTTTTCGTCCTCCCTAGGCTTATTCTTGTCCAATTAGTGCTTCTAACCAATCTTCTGCATCCAATAGGTGTTTTTGTGTCATTGGAAGAATATTTAGGTCATTTTCATCCTCCCTAGGCTAATTCTTGTCCAATTAGGGTTGCTAACCAATCTTGTGCATGCAATAGGTGTTTTGTGTCA
The DNA here is from genome assembly GCA_037974835.1 of Cicer judaicum. NCBI lineage: Eukaryota > Viridiplantae > Streptophyta > Magnoliopsida > Fabales > Fabaceae > Cicer > Cicer judaicum. The sequence goes on from JBBPBS010000917.1 coordinate 342,359, forward strand.
TTGGAAGAACAAGTAGGTCATTTTCGTCCTCCCTAGGCTTATTCTTGTCCAATTAGGGTTTTTAACCAATCTTGTGCATCCAATAGGTGTTTTGTGTAGTTGGATGAACATTTAGGTCATTTTCGTCCTCGCTAAACTTAATCTTGTCCAATTAGGGTTTCTAACCAATCTTGTGCATCCAATAGGTGTTTTCTGTCATTGGATGAACAATTAGGTCATTTTCGTCCACCGTAGGCTAATTCTTGTCCAATTAGGGTTTCTAACCAATCTTTGCATCCATTAGGTGTTTTTGTGTCATTGGATGAACAATAATGTCATTTTCGTCCTCCCTAGGCTAATTCTTGTCCAATTAGGGTTTCTAACCAATCTTGTGCATCCAATAGGTGTTTTGTGTCATTTGATGAACATTTAGGTCATTTTCGTCCTCCCTAAACTTAATCTTGTCCAATTAGGGTTTCTAACCAATCTTGTGCATCCAATAGGTGTTTTTGTGTCATTGGATGAACATTTACGTCATTTTCGTCCACCCAAGGCTTATGCTTGTCCAATTAGGGTTTCTAACCAATCTTGTGCATCCAATAGGTGTTTTTGTGTCATTGGATGAACAATTAGGTCATTTTCGTCCACCCTAGGCTAAATCTTTTCCAATTAGGGTTTTTAACCAATCTTGTGCATCCAATAGGTGTTTTGTGTTATTTGATGAACAATTAGGTCATTTTCGTCCTCCCTAGGCTTATTCTTGTCAAATTAGGGTTTCTACCCAATCTTGTGCATCCAATAGGTGTTTTTGTGTCATTGGATGAACAAGTAGGTCATTTTAGTCCTCCCTAGGCTTATTCTTGTCCAATAGGTGTTTTGTGTCATTGGATGAACATTTAGGTCATTTTCATCCTCCCTAAACTTAATCTTGTCCAATTAGGGTTTCTAACCAATCTTGTGCATCCAATAGGTGTTTTTGTGTCATTGGATGAACAATTAGGTCATTTTCGTCCACCCAAGGCTAATTCTTGTCCAATTAGGGTTTCTAACCAATCTTGTGCATCCAATATGTGCTTTTGTGTCATTGGATGAACATTTAGGTCTTTTTCGTCCTCCCTAAACTTAATCTTGTCCAATTAGGGTTTCTAACCAATCTTGTGCATCCAATAGGTGTTTTTGTGTCATTGGATGAACATTTAGGTCATTTTCGTCCTCCCTAAGCTAATTCTTGTCCAATTAGGGTTTCTAACCAATCTTTTCCAACCAATAGTTGTTTTGTGTCATTGGACGAATATTTAGGTCATTTTCGTCCTCCCTACACTTAATCTTGTCCAATTAGGGTTTCTAACCAATCTTGTGCATCCAATAGGTGTTTTTGTGTCATTGGATGAACAATTAGGTCATTTTCGTCCACCCTAGGCTAATTCTTGTCCAATTAGGGTTTCTAACCAATCTTGTGCATCCAATATGTGCTTTTGTGTCATTGGATGAACATTTAGGTCTTTTTCGTCCTCCCTAAACTTAATCTTGTCCAATTAGGGTTTCTAACCAATCTTGTGCATCCAATAGGTGTTTTTGTGTCATTGGATGAACATTTAGGTCATTTTCGTCCTCCCTAAGCTAATTCTTGTCCAATTAGGGTTTCTAACCAATCTTTTCCAACCAATAGTTGTTTTGTGTCATTGGACGAATATTTAGGTCATTTTCGTCCTCCCTACACTTAATCTTGTCCAATTAGGGTTTCTAACCAATCCTGTGATTCCAATAGGTGTTTTGTGTCATTGGATGAACAAGTAGGTCATTTTCATCCTTCCTAAACTTAATCTTGTCCAATTAGGGTTTCTAACCAATCTTGTGCATCCAATAGGTGTTTTTGTGTCATTGGATGAATATTTAGGTCATTTTCGTCCTCCCTACACTTAATCTTGTCCAATTAAGGTTTCTAACCAATCTTGTGCATCCAATAGGTGTTTTGTGTCATTGGATGAACATTTAGGTCTTTTTCGTCCTCCCTAAACTTAATCTTTTCCAATTAGGGTTTCTAACCAATCTTGTGCATCCAATAGGTGTTTTGTGTCATTGCATGAACAATTAGGTCATTTTCGTCCTCCCTAGGCTTATTCTTGTCCAATTAGTGCTTATAACCAATCTTGTGCATCCAATAGGTGTTTTTGTGTCATTGGATGAACAATTAGGTCATTTTCGTCCACCCTAGGCTAATTCTTGTCCAATTAGGGTTTTTAACCAATCTTGTGCATCCAATAGGTGTTTTCTGTCATTGGATGAACAATTAGGTCATTTTCGTCCTCCCTAGGCTAATTCTTGTCCAATTAGGGTTTTTAACCAATCTAGTGCATCCAATAGGTGTTTTGTGTCATTGGATGAACAATTAGGTCATTTTCGTCCTCCCTAGGCTTATACTTGTCAAATTAGGGTTTCTAACCAATATTGTGCATCCAATAGGTGTTTTTGTGTCATTGGAAGAATATTTAGGTCATTTTCGTTCTCCCTAGGCTAATTCTTGTCCAATTAGAGTTTCTAACCAATCATGTGCATCCAATAGGTTTTTTTGTGTCATTGGATGAACATTTAGGTCATTTTCGTCCACCCTAGGCTAATTCTTGTCCAATTAGGGTTTTTAACCAATCTAGTGCATCCAATAGGTGTTTTGTGTCATTGGATGAACAATTAGGTCATTTTCGTCCTCCCTAGGCTTATACGTGTCAAATTAGGGTTTCTAACCAATCTTGTGCATCCAATAGGTGTTTTTGTGTCATTGGAAGAATATTTAGGTCATTTTCGTCCTCCCTAGGCTAATTCTTGTCCAATTAAGGTTTCTAACCAATCATGTCCATCCAATAGGTTTTTTTGTTTCATTGGATGAACATTTAGGTCATTTTCGTCCACCCTAGGCTTATACTTGTCCAATTAGGGTTTCTAACCAATCTTGTGCATCCATTAGGTGTTTTGTGTCATTGGATGAACATTTAGGTCATTTTCTTCCTCCCTAGGCTTATGCTTGTCCAATTAGTGTTTCTAACCAATCTTGTGCATCCAATAGGTGTTTTTGTGTCATTGGATGAACAATTAGGTCATTTTCGTCCACCCTAGGCTAAATCTTTTCCAATTAGGGTTTTTAACCAATCTTGTGCATCCAATAGGTGTTTTTGTGTCATTGGATGAACAATTAGGTCATTTTCGTCCTCCCTAGGCTAATTCTTGTCCAATTAAGGTTTCTAACCAATCATGTCCATCCAATAGGTTTTTTTGTGTCATTGGATGAACATTTAGGTCATTTTCGTCCACCCTAGGCTTATACTTGTCCAATTAGGGTTTCTAACCAATCTTCTGCATCCATTAGGTGTTTTGTGTCATTGGATGAACATTTAGGTCATTTTCTTCCTCCCTAGGCTTATGCTTGTCCAATTAGTGTTTCTAACCAATCTTGTGCATCCAATAGGTGTTTTTGTGTCATTGGATGAACAATTAGGTCATTTTCGTCCACCCTAGGCTAATTCTTGTCCAATTAGGGTTTTTAACCAATCTTGTGCATCCAATAGGTGTTTTCTGTCATTGGATGAACAATTAGGTCATTTTCGTCCTCCCTAGGCTAATTCTTGTCCAATTAAGGTTTCTAACCAATCATGTCCATCCAATAGGTTTTTTTGTTTCATTGGATGAACATTTAGGTCATTTTCGTCCACCCTAGGCTTATACTTGTCCAATTAGGGTTTCTAACCAATCTTGTGCATCCATTAGGTGTTTTGTGTCATTGGATGAACAATTAGGTCATTTTCGTCCTCCCTAGGCTTATACGTGTCAAATTAGGGTTTCTAACCAATCTTGTGCATCCAATAGGTGTTTTTGTGTCATTGGAAGAATATTTAGGTCATTTTCGTCCACCCTAGGCTAATTCTTGTCCAATTAGGGTTTCTAACCAATCTTGTGCATCCAATAGGTGTTTTTGTGTCATTGGATGAACAATTAGGTCATTTTCGTCCTCCCTAGGCTAATTCTTGTCCAATTAAGGTTTCTAACCAATCATGTCCATCCAATAGGTTTTTTTGTTTCATTGGATGAACATTTAGGTCATTTTCGTCCACCCTAGGCTTATACTTGTCCAATTAGGGTTTCTAACCAATCTTGTGCATCCATTAGGTCTTTTGTGTCATTGGATGAACATTTAGGTCATTTTCTTCCTCCCTAGGCTTATGCTTGTCCAATTAGTGTTTCTAACCAATCTTGTGCATCCAATAGGTGTTTTTGTGTCATTGGATGAACAATTAGGTCATTTTCGTCCACCGTAGGCTAATTCTTGTCCAATTAGGGTTTTTAACCAATCTTGTGCATCCAATAGGTGTTTTTGTGTCATTGGATGAACAATTAGGTCATTTTCGTCCACCCTAGGCTAAATCTTTTCCAATTAGGGTTTTTAACCAATCTTGTGCATCCAATAGGTGTTTTGTGTTATTGGATGAACAATTAGGTCATTTTCGTCCTCCCTAGGCTTATTCTTGTCAAATTAGGGATTCTACCCAATCTTGTGCATCCAATAGGTGTTTTTCTATCATTGGATGAACAAGTAGGTCATTTTAGTCCTCCCAAGGCTTATTCTTGTCCAATAGGTGTTTTGTCTCATTGGATGAACATTTAGGTCATTTTCATCCTCCCTAAACTTAATCTTGTCCAATTAGGGTTTCTAACCAATCTTGTGCATCCAATAGGTGTTTTTGTGTCATTGGATGAACATTTACGTCATTTTCGTCCACCCTAGGCTTATGCTTGTCCAATTAGGGTTTCTAACCAATCTTGTGCATCCAATAGGTGTTTTTGTGTCATTGGATGAACAATTAGGTCATTTTCGTCCACCCTAGGCTAAATATTTTCCAATTAGGGTTTTTAACCAATCTTGTGCATCCAATAGGTGTTTTGTGTTATTTGATGAACAATTAGGTCATTTTCGTCCTCCCTAGGCTTATTCTTGTCAAATTAGGGTTTCTACCCAATCTTGTGCATCCAATAGGTGTTTTTGTGTCATTGGATGAACAAGTAGGTCATTTTAGTCCTCCCTAGGCTTATTCTTGTCCAATAGGTGTTTTGTGTCATTGGATGAACATTTAGGTCATTTTCATCCTCCCTAAACTAAATCTTGTCCAATTAGGGTTTCTAACCAATCTTGTGCATCCAATAGGTGTTTTTGTGTCATTGGATGAACAATTAGGTCATTTTCGTCCACCCTAGGCTAATTCATGACCAATTAGGGTTTCTAACCAATCTTGTGCATCCAATATGTGCTTTTGTGTCATTGGATGAACATTTAGGTCTTTTTCGTCCTCCCTAAACTTAATCTTGTCCAATTAGGGTTTCTAACCAATCTTGTGCATCCAATAGGTGTTTTTGTGTCATTGGATGAACATTTAGGTCATTTTCGTCCTCCCTAAACTAATTCTTGTCCAATTAGGGTTTCTAACCAATCTTTTCCAACCAATAGTTGTTTTGTGTCATTGGACGAATATTTAGGTCATTTTCGTCCTCCCTACACTTAATCTTGTCCAATTAGGGTTTCTAACCAATCCTGTGCATCCAATAGGTGTTTTGTGTCATTGGATGAACAAGTAGGTCATTTTCATCCTTCCTAAACTTAATCTTGTCCAATTAGGGTTTCTAACCAATCTTGTGCATCCAATAGGTGTTTTTGTGTCATTGGATGAATATTTAGGTCATTTTCGTCCTCCCTTCACTTAATCTTGTCCAATTAAGGTTTCTAACCAATCTTGTGCATCCAATAGGTGTTTTGTGTCATTGGATGAACATTTAGGTCTTTTTCGTCCTCCCTAAACTTAATCTTTTCCAATTAGGGTTTCTAACCAATCTTGTGCATCCAATAGGTGTTTTGTGTCATTGCATGAACAATTAGGTCATTTTCGTCCTCCCTAGGTTTATTCTTGTCCAATTAGTGCTTCTAACCAATCTTGTGCATCCAATAGGTGTTTTTGTGTCATTGGAAGAATATTTAGGTCATTTTCATCCTCCCTAGGCTAATTCTTGTCCAATTAGGGTTGCTAACCAATCTTGTGCATGCAATAGGTGTTTTGTGTCATTGGATGAACAAGTAGGTCATTTTCGTCCTCCCTAGGCTTATTCTTGTCCAATTAGGGTTTTTAACCAATCTTGTGCATCCAATAGGTGTTTTGTGTAGTTGGATGAACATTTAGGTCATTTTCGTCCTCGCTAAACTTAATCTTGTCCAATTAGGGTTTCTAACCAATCTTGTGCATCCAATAGGTGTTTTTGTGTCATTGGATGAACATTTAGGTCATTTTTGTCCTCCCTAGGCTTTTGCTTGTCCAATTAGGGTTTCTAACCAATCTTCTGCATCCAATAGGTGTTTTTGTGTCATTAGATGAACAATTAGGTCATTTTCGTCCTCCCTAGGCTAATTCTTGTCCAATTAGGGTTTTTAACCAATCTAGTGCATCCAATAGGTGTTTTGTGTCATTGGATGAACAATTAGGTCATTTTCGTCCTCCCTAGGCTTATACTTGTCAAATTAGGGTTTCTAACCAATATTGTGCATCCAATAGGTGTTTTGGTGTCATTGGAAGAATATTTAGGTCATTTTCGTCCTCCCTAGGCTAATTCTTGTCCAATTAACGTTTCTAACCGATCTTGTGCATCCAATAGGTGTTTTTGTGTCGTTGGATGAACAATTAGGTCATTTTCGTCCTCCCTAGGCAAATTCTTGTCCAATTAGAGTTTCTAACCAATCATGTGCATCCAATAGGTATTTTTGTGTCATTGGATGAACATTTAGGTCATTTTCGTCCACCCTAGGCTAATTCTTGTCCAATTAGGGTTTTTAACCAATCTAGTGCATCCAATAGGTGTTTTGTGTCATTGGATGAACAATTAGGTCATTTTCGTCCTCCCTAGGCTTATACGTGTCAAATTAGGGTTTCTAACCAATCTTGTGCATCCAATAGGTGTTTTTGTGTCATTGGATGAACAATTAGGTCATTTTCGTCCTCCCTAGGCTAATTCTTGTCCAATTAAGGTTTCTAACCAATCATGTCCATCCAATAGGTTTTTTTGTGTCATTGGATGAACATTTAGGTCATTTTCGTCCACCCTAGGCTTATACTTGTCCAATTAGGGTTTCTAACCAATCTTGTGCATCCATTAGGTGTTTTGTGTCATTGGATGAACATTTAGGTCATTTTCTTCCTCCCTAGGCTTATGCTTGTCCAATTAGTGTTTCTAACCAATCTTGTGCATCCAATAGGTGTTTTTGTGTCATTGGATGAACAATTAGGTCATTTTCGTCCACCCTAGGCTAATTCTTTTCCAATTAGGGTTTTTAACCAATCTTGTGCATCCAATAGGTGTTTTGTGTTATTGGATGAACAATTAGGTCATTTTCGTCCTCCCTAGGCTTATTCTTGTCAAATTAGGGTTTCTACCCAATCTTGTGCATCCAATAGGTGTTTTTGTGTCATTGGATGAACAAGTAGGTCATTTTAGTCCTCCCTAGGCTTATTCTTGTCCAATAGGTGTTTTGTGTCATTGGATGAACATTTAGGTCATTTTCATCCTCCCTAAACTTAATCTTGTCCAATTAGGGTTTCTAACCAATCTTGTGCATGCAATAGGTGTTTTGTGTCATTGGATGAACAATTAGGTCATTTTCATCCTTCCTAAACTTAATCTTGTCCAATTAGGGTTTCTAACCAATCTTGTGCATCCAATAGGTGTTTTTGTGTCATTGGATGAATATTTAGGTCATTTTCGTCCTCCCTACACTTAATCTTGTCCAATTAAGGTTTCTAACCAATCTTGTGCATCCAATAGGTGTTTTGTGTCATTGGATGAACATTTAGGTCTTTTTCGTCCTCCCTAAACTTAATCTTTTCCAATTAGGGTTTCTAACCAATCTTGTGCATCCAATAGGTGTTTTGTGTCATTGCATGAACAATTAGGTCATTTTCGTCCTCCCTAGGCTTATTCTTGTCCAATTAGTGCTTCTAACCAATCTTGTGCATCTAATTGGTGTTTTTGTGTCATTGGAAGAATATTTAGGTCATTTTCGTCCTCCCTAGGCTAATTCTTGTCCAATTAGGGTTTCTAACCAATCTTGTGCATCCAATAGGTGTTTTGTGTCATTGGATGAACAAGTAGGTCATTTTCGTCCTCCCTAGGCTTATTCTTGTCCAATTAGGGTTTTTAAACAATCTTGTGTATCCAATAGGTGTTTTTGTGTCACTGGATGAATAATTAGGTCATTTTCGTCCTCCCTAGGCGAATTCTTGTCCAATTAGGGTTTCTTACCAATCTTGTGCATCCAATAGGTGTTTTGTGTCATTGGATGAACAAGTAGGTCATTTTCGTCCTCCCTAGGCTTATTCTTGTCCAATTAGGGTTTCTAACCAATCTTGTGCATCCAATAGGTGTTTTGTGTCATTGGATGAACAAGTAGGTCATTTTAGTCCTCCCTAGGCTTATTCTTGTCCAATTAGGGTTTTAAACCAATCTTGTGCATCCAATAGGTGTTCTGTGTCATTGGATGAACATTTAGGTCTTTTTCGTCCTCCCTAAACTTAATCTTTTCCAATTAGGGTTTCTAACCAATCTTGTGCATCCAATAGGTGTTTTGTGTCATTGCATGAACAATTAGGTCATTTTCGTCCTCTCTAGGCTTAATCTTTTCCAATTAGTCCTTCTAACCAATCTTGTGCATCCAATAGGTGTTTTGGTGTCGTTGGAAGAATATTTAGGTCATTTTCGTCCTGCCTAGGCTAATTCTTGTCCAATTAGGGTTGCTAACCAATCTTGTGCATGCAATAGGTGTTTTGTGTCATTGGATGAACAAGTAGGTCATTTTCGTCCTCCCTAGGCTTATTCTTGTCCAATTAGGGTTTTTAACCAATCTTGTGCATCCAATAGGTGTTTTGTGTCATTGGATGAACATTTAGGTCATTTTCGTCCTCGCTAAACTTAATCTTGTCCAATTAGGGTTTCTAACCAATCTTGAGCATCCAATAGGTGTTTTTGTGTCATTGGATGAACATTTAGGTCATTTTCGTCCTCCCTAGGCTAATTCTTGTCCAATTAGGGTTTCTAACCAATCTTGTGCATGCAATAGGTGTTTTGTGTCATTGGATGAACAAGTAGGTCATTTTCGTCCTCCCTAGGCTTATTCTTGTCCAATTAGGGTTTTTAACCAATCTTGTGCATCCAATAGGTGTTTTGTGTAGTTGGATGAACATTTAGGTCATTTTCGTCCTCGCTAAACTTAATCTTGTCCAATTAGGGTTTCTAACCAATCTTGTGCATCCAATAGGTGTTTTTGTGTCATTGGATGAACATTTAGGTCATTTTTGTCCTCCCTAGGCTTATGCTTGTCCAATTAGGGTTTCTAACCAATCTTGTGCATCCAATAGGTGTTTTTGTGTCATTGGATGAACAATTAGGTCATTTTCGTCCACCGTAGGCTAATTCTTGTCCAATTAGGGTTTCTAACCAATCTTGTGCATCCAATAGGTGTTTTTGTGTCATTGGATGAACAATTAGGTCATTTTCGTCCTCCCTAGGCTAATTCTTGTCCAATTAAGGTTTCTAACCAATCATGTCCATCCAATAGGTTTTTTTGTTTCATTGGATGAACATTTAGGTCATTTTCGTCCACCCTAGGCTTATACTTGTCCAATTAGGGTTTCTAACCAATCTTGTGCATCCATTAGGTCTTTTGTGTCATTGGATGAACATTTAGGTCATTTTCTTCCTCCCTAGGCTTATGCTTGTCCAATTAGTGTTTCTAACCAATCTTGTGCATCCAATAGGTGTTTTTGTGTCATTGGATGAACAATTAGGTCATTTTCGTCCACCCTAGGCTAATTCTTGTCCAATTAGGGTTTTTAACCAATCTTGTGCATCCAATAGGTGTTTTCTGTCATTGGATGAACAATTAGGTCATTTTCGTCCTCCCTAGGCTAATTCTTGTCCAATTAAGGTTTCTAACCAATCATGTCCATCCAATAGGTTTTTTTGTTTCATTGGATGAACATTTAGGTCATTTTCGTCCACCCTAGGCCTATACTTGTCCAATTAGGGTTTCTAACCAATCTTGTGCATCCATTAGGTGTTTTGTGTCATTGGATGAACATTTAGGTCATTTTCTTCCTCCCTAGGCTTATGCTTGTCCAATTAGTGTTTCTAACCAATCTTGTGCATCCAATAGGTGTTTTTGTGTCATTGGATGAACAATTAGGTCATTTTCGTCCACCCTAGGCTAAATCTTTTCCAATTAGGGTTTTTAACCAATCTTGTGCATCCAATAGGTGTTTTGTGTTATTGGATGAACAATTAGGTCATTTTCGTCCTCCCTAGGCTTATTCTTGTCAAATTAGGGATTCTACCCAATCTTGTGCATCCAATAGGTGTTTTTCTGTCATTGGATGAACAAGTAGGTCATTTTAGTCCTCCCAAGGCTTATTCTTGTCCAATAGGTGTTTTGTCTCATTGGATGAACATTTAGGTCATTTTCGTCCTCGCTAAACTTAATCTTGTCCAATTAGGGTTTCTAACCAATCTTGTGCATCCAATAGGTGTTTTTGTGTCATTGGATGAACATTTAGGTCATTTTTGTCCTCCCTAGGCTTATGCTTGTCCAATTAGGGTTTCTAACCAATCTTGTGCATCCAATAGGTGTTTTTGTGTCATTAGATGAACAATTAGGTCATTTTCGTCCACCCTAGGCTAATTCTTGTCCAATTAGGGTTTTTAACCAATCTAGTGCATCCAATAGGTGTTTTGTGTCATTGGATGAACAATTAGGTCATTTTCGTCCTCCCTAGGCTTATACGTGTCAAATTAGGGTTTCTAACCAATCTTGTGCATCCAATAGGTGTTTTTGTGTCATTGGATGAACAATTAGGTCATTTTCGTCCTCCCTAGGCTAATTCTTGTCCAATTATGGTTTCTAACCAATCATGTCCATCCAATAGGTTTTTTTGTTTCATTGGATGAACATTTAGGTCATTTTCGTCCACCCTAGGCTTATACTTGTCCAATTAGGGTTTCTAACCAATCTTGTGCATCCATTAGGTGTTTTGTGTCATTGGATGAACATTTAGGTCATTTTCTTCCTCCCTAGGCTTATGCTTGTCCAATTAGTGTTTCTAACCAATCTTGTGCATCCAATAGGTGTTTTTGTGTCATTGGATGAACAATTAGGTCATTTTCGTCCACCCTAGGCTAAATCTTTTCCAATTAGGGTTTTTAACCAATCTTGTGCATCCAATAGGTGTTTTGTGTTATTGGATGAACAATTAGGTCATTTTCGTCCTCCCTAGGCTTATTCTTGTCAAATTAGGGATTCTACCCAATCTTGTGCATCCAATAGGTGTTTTTCTGTCATTGGATGAACAAGTAGGTCATTTTAGTCCTCCCAAGGCTTATTCTTGTCCAATAGGTGTTTTGTCTCATTGGATGAACATTTAGGTCATTTTCGTCCTCGCTAAACTTAATCTTGTCCAATTAGGGTTTCTAACCAATCTTGTGCATCCAATAGGTGTTTTTGTGTCATTGGATGAACATTTAGGTCATTTTTGTCCTCCCTAGGCTTATGCTTGTCCAATTAGGGTTTCTAACCAATCTTGTGCATCCAATAGGTGTTTTTGTGTCATTAGATGAACAATTAGGTCATTCTCGTCCACCCTAGGCTAATTCTTGTCCAATTAGGGTTTTTAACCAATCTAGTGCATCCAATAGGTGTTTTGTGTCATTGGATGAACAATTAGGTCATTTTCGTCCTCCCTAGGCTTATACTTGTCAAATTAGGGTTTCTAACCAATCTTGTGCATCCAATAGGTGTTTTTGTGTCATTGGAAGAATATTTAGGTCATTTTCGTCCTCCCTAGGCTAATTCTTGTCCAATTAAGGTTTCTAACCAATCATGTCCATCCAATAGGTTTTTTTGTTTCATTGGATGAACATTTAGGTCATTTTCGTCCACCCTAGGCTTATACTTGTCCAATTAGGGTTTCTAACCAATCTTGTGCATCCATTAGGTGTTTTGTGTCATTGGATGAACATTTAGGTCATTTTCTTCCTCCCTAGGCTTATGCTTGTCCAATTAGTGTTTCTAACCAATCTTGTGCATCCAATAGGTGTTTTTGTGTCATTGGATGAACAATTAGGTCATTTTCGTCCACCGTAGGCTAATTCTTGTCCAATTAGGGTTTTTAACCAATCTTGTGCATCCAATAGGTGTTTTCTGTCATTGGATGAACAATTAGGTCATTTTCGTCCACCGTAGGCTAATTCTTGTCCAATTAGGGTTTCTAACCAATCTTTGCATCCATTAGGTGTTTTTGTGTCATTGGATGAACAATAAGGTCATTTTCGTCCTCCCTAGGCTAATTCTTGTCCAATTAGGGTTTCTAACCAATCTTGTGCATCCAATAGGTGTTTTGTGTCATTTGATGAACATTTAGGTCATTTTCGTCCTCCCTAAACTTAATCTTGTCCAATTAGGGTTTCTAACCAATCTTGTGCATCCAATAGGTGTTTTTGTGTCATTGGATGAACATTTACGTCATTTTCGTCCACCCAAGGCTTATGCTTGTCCAATTAGGGTTTCTAACCAATCTTGTGCATCCAATAGGTGTTTTTGTGTCATTGGATGAACAATTAGGTCATTTTCGTCCACCCTAGGCTAAATCTTTTCCAATTAGGGTTTTTAACCAATCTTGTGCATCCAATAGGTGTTTTGTGTTATTTGATGAACAATTAGGTCATTTTCGTCCTCCCTAGGCTTATTCTTGTCAAATTAGGGTTTCTACCCAATCTTGTGCATCCAATAGGTGTTTTTGTGTCATTGGATGAACAAGTAGGTCATTTTAGTCCTCCCTAGGCTTATTCTTGTCCAATAGGTGTTTTGTGTCATTGGATGAACATTTAGGTCATTTTCATCCTCCCTAAACTTAATCTTGTCCAATTAGGGTTTCTAACCAATCTTGTGCATCCAATAGGTGTTTTTGTGTCATTGGATGAACAATTAGGTCATTTTCGTCCACCCAAGGCTAATTCTTGTCCAATTAGGGTTTCTAACCAATCTTGTGCATCCAATATGTGCTTTTGTGTCATTGGATGAACATTTAGGTCTTTTTCGTCCTCCCTAAACTTAATCTTGTCCAATTAGGGTTTCTAACCAATCTTGTGCATCCAATAGGTGTTTTTGTGTCATTGGATGAACATTTAGGTCATTTTCGTCCTCCCTAAGCTAATTCTTGTCCAATTAGGGTTTCTAACCAATCTTTTCCAACCAATAGTTGTTTTGTGTCATTGGACGAATATTTAGGTCATTTTCGTCCTCCCTACACTTAATCTTGTCCAATTAGGGTTTCTAACCAATCTTGTGCATCCAATAGGTGTTTTTGTGTCATTGGATGAACAATTAGGTCATTTTCGTCCACCCTAGGCTAATTCTTGTCCAATTAGGGTTTCTAACCAATCTTGTGCATCCAATATGTGCTTTTGTGTCATTGGATGAACATTTAGGTCTTTTTCGTCCTCCCTAAACTTAATCTTGTCCAATTAGGGTTTCTAACCAATCTTGTGCATCCAATAGGTGTTTTTGTGTCATTGGATGAACATTTAGGTCATTTTCGTCCTCCCTAAGCTAATTCTTGTCCAATTAGGGTTTCTAACCAATCTTTTCCAACCAATAGTTGTTTTGTGTCATTGGACGAATATTTAGGTCATTTTCGTCCTCCCTACACTTAATCTTGTCCAATTAGGGTTTCTAACCAATCCTGTGATTCCAATAGGTGTTTTGTGTCATTGGATGAACAAGTAGGTCATTTTCATCCTTCCTAAACTTAATCTTGTCCAATTAGGGTTTCTAACCAATCTTGTGCATCCAATAGGTGTTTTTGTGTCATTGGATGAATATTTAGGTCATTTTCGTCCTCCCTACACTTAATCTTGTCCAATTAAGGTTTCTAACCAATCTTGTGCATCCAATAGGTGTTTTGTGTCATTGGATGAACATTTAGGTCTTTTTCGTCCTCCCTAAACTTAATCTTTTCCAATTAGGGTTTCTAACCAATCTTGTGCATCCAATAGGTGTTTTGTGTCATTGCATGAACAATTAGGTCATTTTCGTCCTCCCTAGGCTTATTCTTGTCCAATTAGTGCTTATAACCAATCTTGTGCATCCAATAGGTGTTTTTGTGTCATTGGATGAACAATTAGGTCATTTTCGTCCACCCTAGGCTAATTCTTGTCCAATTAGGGTTTTTAACCAATCTTGTGCATCCAATAGGTGTTTTCTGTCATTGGATGAACAATTAGGTCATTTTCGTCCTCCCTAGGCTAATTCTTGTCCAATTAGGGTTTTTAACCAATCTAGTGCATCCAATAGGTGTTTTGTGTCATTGGATGAACAATTAGGTCATTTTCGTCCTCCCTAGGCTTATACTTGTCAAATTAGGGTTTCTAACCAATATTGTGCATCCAATAGGTGTTTTTGTGTCATTGGAAGAATATTTAGGTCATTTTCGTCCTCCCTAGGCTAATTCTTGTCCAATTAGGGTTTCTAACCGATCTTGTGCATCCAATAGGTGTTTTTGTGTCGTTGGATGAACAATTAGGTCATTTTCGTCCTCCCTAGGCAAATTCTTGTCCAATTAGAGTTTCTAACCAATCATGTGCATCCAATAGGTTTTTTTGTGTCATTGGATGAACATTTAGGTCATTTTCGTCCACCCTAGGCTAATTCTTGTCCAATTAGGGTTTTTAACCAATCTAGTGCATCCAATAGGTGTTTTGTGTCATTGGATGAACAATTAGGTCATTTTCGTCCTCCCTAGGCTTATACGTGTCAAATTAGGGTTTCTAACCAATCTTGTGCATCCAATAGGTGTTTTTGTGTCATTGGAAGAATATTTAGGTCATTTTCGTCCACCCTAGGCTAATTCTTGTCCAATTACGGTTTCTAACCAATCTTGTGCATCCAATAGGTGTTTTTGTGTCATTGGATGAACAATTAGGTCATTTTCGTCCTCCCTAGGCTAATTCTTGTCCAATTAAGGTTTCTAACCAATCATGTCCATCCAATAGGTTTTTTTGTTTCATTGGATGAACATTTAGGTCATTTTCGTCCACCCTAGGCTTATACTTGTCCAATTAGGGTTTCTAACCAATCTTGTGCATCCATTAGGTCTTTTGTGTCATTGGATGAACATTTAGGTCATTTTCTTCCTCCCTAGGCTTATGCTTGTCCAATTAGTGTTTCTAACCAATCTTGTGCATCCAATAGGTGTTTTTGTGTCATTGGATGAACAATTAGGTCATTTTCGTCCACCGTAGGCTAATTCTTGTCCAATTAGGGTTTTTAACCAATCTTGTGCATCCAATAGGTGTTTTTGTGTCATTGGATGAACAATTAGGTCATTTTCGTCCTCCCTAGGCTAATTCTTGTCCAATTAAGGTTTCTAACCAATCATGTCCATCCAATAGGTTTTTTTGTTTCATTGGATGAACATTTAGGTCATTTTCGTCCACCCTAGGCTTATACTTGTCCAATTAGGGTTTCTAACCAATCTTGTGCATCCATTAGGTGTTTTGTGTCATTGGATGAACATTTAGGTCATTTTCTTCCTCCCTAGGCTTATGCTTGTCCAATTAGTGTTTCTAACCAATCTTGTGCATCCAATAGGTGTTTTTGTGTCATTGGATGAACAATTAGGTCATTTTCGTCCACCCTAGGCTAAATCTTTTCCAATTAGGGTTTTTAACCAATCTTGTGCATCCAATAGGTGTTTTGTGTTATTGGATGAACAATTAGGTCATTTTCGTCCTCCCTAGGCTTATTCTTGTCAAATTAGGGATTCTACCCAATCTAGTGCATCCAATAGGTGTTTTTCTGTCATTGGATGAACAAGTAGGTCATTTTAGTCCTCCCAAGGCTTATTCTTGTCCAATAGGTGTTTTGTCTCATTGGATGAACATTTAGGTCATTTTCATCCTCCCTAAACTTAATCTTGTCCAATTAGGGTTTCTAACCAATCTTGTGCATCCAATAGGTGTTTTTGTGTCATTGGATGAACAATTAGGTCATTTTCGTCCACCCTAGGCTAATTCTTGTCCAATTAGGGTTTCTAACCAATCTTGTGCATCCAATATGTGCTTTTGTGTCATTGGATGAACATTTAGGTCTTTTTCGTCCTCCCTAAACTTAATCTTGTCCAATTAGGGTTTCTAACCAATCTTGTGCATCCAATAGGTGTTTTTGTGTCATTGGATGAACATTTAGGTCATTTTCGTCCTCCCTAAGCTAATTCTTGTCCAATTAGGGTTTCTAACCAATCTTTTCCAACCAATAGTTGTTTTGTGTCATTGGTCGAATATTTAGGTCATTTTCGTCCTCCCTACACTTAATCTTGTCCAATTAGGGTTTCTAACCAATCCTGTGCATCCAATAGGTGTTTTGTGTCATTGGATGAACAAGTAGGTCATTTTCATCCTTCCTAAACTTAATCTTGTCCAATTAGGGTTTCTAACCAATCTTGTGCATCCAATAGGTGTTTTTGTGTCATTGGATGAATATTTAGGTCATTTTCGTCCTCCCTACACTTAATCTTGTCCAATTAAGGTTTCTAACCAATCTTGTGCATCCAATAGGTGTTTTGTGTCATTGCATGAACAATTAGGTCATTTTCGTCCTCCCTAGGCTTATTCTTGTCCAATTAGTGCTTCTAACCAATCTTGTGCATCCAATAGGTGTTTTTGTGTCATTGGAAGAATATTTAGGTCATTTTCATCCTCCCTAGGCTAATTCTTGTCCAATTAGGGTTGCTAACCAATCTTGTGCATGCAATAGGTGTTTTGTGTCATTGGATGAACAAGTAGGTCATTTTCGTCCTCCCTAGGCTTATTCTTGTCCAATTAGGGTTTTTAACCAATCTTGTGCATCCAATAGGTGTTTTGTGTAGTTGGATGAACATTTAGGTCATTTTCGTCCTCGCTAAACTTAATCTAGTCCAATTAGGGTTTCTAACCAATCTTGTGCATCCAATAGGTGTTTTTGTGTCATTGGATGAACATTTAGGTCATTTTTGTCCTCCCTAGGCTTATGCTTGTCCAATTAGGGTTTCTAACCAATCTTGTGCATCCAATAGGTGTTTTTGTGTCATTAGATGAACAATTAGGTCATTTTCGTCCTCCCTAGGCTAATTCTTGTCCAATTAGGGTTTTTAACCAATCTAGTGCATCCAATAGGTGTTTTTGTGTCATTGGATGAATATTTAGGTCATTTTCGTCCTCCCTACACTTAATCTTGTCCAATTAAGGTTTCTAACCAATCTTGTGCATCCAATAGGTGTTTTGTGTCATTGGATGAACATTTAGGTCTTTTTCGTCCTCCCTAAACTTAATCTTTTCCAATTAGGGTTTCTAACCAATCTTGTGCATCCAATAGGTGTTTTGTGTCATTGCATGAACAATTAGGTCATTTTCGTCCTCCCTAGGCTTATTCTTGTCCAATTAGTGCTTCTAACCAATCTTGTGCATCCAATAGGTGTTTTTGTTTCATTGGAAGAATATTTAGGTCATTTTCATCCTCCCTAGGCTAATTCTTGTCCAATTAGGGTTGCTAACCAATCTTGTGCATGCAATAGGTGTTTTGTGTCATTGGATGAACAAGTAGGTCATTTTCGTCCTCCCTAGGCTTATTCTTGTCCAATTAGGGTTTTTAACCAATCTTGTGCATCCAATAGGTGTTTTGTGTAGTTGGATGAACATTTAGGTCATTTTCGTCCTCGCTAAACTTTATCTTGTCCAATTAGGGTTTCTAACCAATCTTGTGCATCCAATAGGTGTTTTTGTGTCATTGGATGAACATTTAGGTCATTTTTGTCCTCCCTAGGCTTATGCTTGTCCAATTAGGGTTTCTAACCAATCTTGTGCATCCAATAGGTGTTTTTGTGTCATTAGATGAACAATTAGGTCATTTTCGTCCTCCCTAGGCTAATTCTTGTCCAATTAGGGTTTTTAACCAATCTAGTGCATCCAATAGGTGTTTTGTGTCATTTGATGAACAATTAGGTCATTTTCGTCCTCCCTAGGCTTATACTTGTCAAATTAGGGTTTCTAACCAATATTGTGCATCCAATAGGTGTTTTTGTGTCATTGGAAGAATATTTAGGTCATTTTCGTCCTCCCTAGGCTAATTCTTGTCCAATTAGGGTTTCTAACCGATCTTGTGCATCCAATAGGTGTTTTTGTGTCGTTGGATGAACAATTAGGTCATTTTCGTCCTCCCTAGGCAAATTCTTGTCCAATTAGAGTTTCTAACCAATCATGTGCATCCAATAGGTTTTTTTGTGTCATTGGATGAACATTTAGGTCATTTTCGTCCACCCTAGGCTAATTCTTGTCCAATTAGGGTTTTTAACCAATCTAGTGCATCCAATAGGTGTTTTGTGTCATTGGATGAACAATTAGGTCATTTTCGTCCTCCCTAGGCTTATTCGTGTCAAATTAGGGTTTCTAACCAATCTTGTGCATCCAATAGGTGTTTTTGTGTCATTGGAAGAATATTTAGGTCATTTTCGTCCACCCTAGGCTAATTCTTGTCCAATTACGGTTTCTAACCAATCTTGTGCATCCAATAGGTGTTTTTGTGTCATTGGATGAACAATTAGGTCATTTTCGTCCTCCCTAGGCTAATTCTTGTCCAATTAAGGTTTCTAACCAATCATGTCCATCCAATAGGTTTTTTTGTGTCATTGGATGAACATTTAGGTCATTTTCGTCCACCCTAGGCTTATACTTGTCCAATTAGGGTTTCTAACCAATCTTGTGCATCCATTAGGTGTTTTGTGTCATTGGATGAACATTTAGGTCATTTTCTTCCTCCCTAGGCTTATGCTTGTCCAATTAGTGTTTCTAACCAATCTTGTGCATCCAATAGGTGTTTTTGTGTCATTGGATGAACAATTAGGTCATTTTCGTCCACCCTAGGCTAATTCTTTTCCAATTAGGGTTTTTAACCAATCTTGTGCATCCAATAGGTGTTTTGTGTTATTGGATGAACAATTAGGTCATTTTCGTCCTCCCTAGGCTTATTCTTGTCAAATTAGGGTTTCTACCCAATCTTGTGCATCCAATAGGTGTTTTTGTGTCATTGGATGAACAAGTAGGTCATTTTAGTCCTCCCTAGGCTTATTCTTGTCCAATAGGTGTTTTGTGTCATTGGATGAACATTTAGGTCATTTTCATCCTCCCTAAACTTAATCTTGTCCAATTAGGGTTTCTAACCAATCTTGTGCATGCAATAGGTGTTTTGTGTCATTGGATGAACAATTAGGTCATTTTCATCCTTCCTAAACTTAATCTTGTCCAATTAGGGTTTCTAACCAATCTTGTGCATCCAATAGGTGTTTTTGTGTCATTGGATGAATATTTAGGTCATTTTCGTCCTCCCTACACTTAATCTTGTCCAATTAAGGTTTCTAACCAATCTTGTGCATCCAATAGGTGTTTTGTGTCATTGGATGAACATTTAGGTCTTTTTCGTCCTCCCTAAACTTAATCTTTTCCAATTAGGGTTTCTAACCAATCTTGTGCATCCAATAGGTGTTTTGTGTCATTGCATGAACAATTAGGTCATTTTCGTCCTCCCTAGGCTTATTCTTGTCCAATTAGTGCTTATAACCAATCTTGTGCATCCAATAGGTGTTTTTGTGTCATTGGATGAACAATTAGGTCATTTTCGTCCACCCTAGGCTAATTCTTGTCCAATTAGGGTTTTTAACCAATCTTGTGCATCCAATAGGTGTTTTCTGTCATTGGATGAACAATTAGGTCATTTTCGTCCTCCCTAGGCTAATTCTTGTCCAATTAGGGTTTTTAACCAATCTAGTGCATCCAATAGGTGTTTTGTGTCATTGGATGAACAATTAGGTCATTTTCGTCCTCCCTAGGCTTATACTTGTCAAATTAGGGTTTCTAACCAATCTTGTGCATCCAATAGGTGTTTTTGTGTCATTGGAAGAATATTTAGGTCATTTTCGTCCTCCCTAGGCTAATTCTTGTCCAATTAGGGTTTCTAACCAATCTTGTGCATGCAATAGGTGTTTTTGTGTCATTGGATGAACATTTAGGTCTTTTTCGTCCTCCCTAAACTTAATCTTGTCCAATTACGGTTTCTAACCAATCTTGTGTATCCAATAGGTGTTTTTGTGTCATTGGATGAATAATTAATTCATTTTCGTCCTCCCTAGGCTAATTCTTGTCCAATTAGGGTTTCTAACCAATCTTGTGCATCCAATAGGTGTTTTGTGTCATTGGATGAACAAGTAGGTCATTTTAGTCCTCCCTAGGCTTATTCTTGTCCAATTAGGGTTTTAAACCAATCTTGTGCATCCAATAGGTGTTTTGTGTCATTGGATGAACATTTAGGTCTTTTTCGTCCTCCCTAAACTTAATCTTTTCCAATTAGGGTTTCTAACCAATCTTGTGCATCCAATAGGTGTTTTGTGTCATTGCATGAACAATTAGGTCATTTTCGTCCTCCCTAGGCTTATTCTTGTCCAATTAGTGCTTCTAACCAATCTTGTGCATCCAATAGGTGTTTTTGTGTCATTGGAAGAATATTTAGGTCATTTTCATCCTCCCTAGGCTAATTCTTGTCCAATTAGGGTTGCTAACCAATCTTGTGCATGCAATAGGTGTTTTGTGTCATTGGATGAACAAGTAGGTCATTTTCGTCCTCCCTAGGCTTATTCTTGTCCAATTAGGGTTTTTAACCAATCTTGTGCATCCAATAGGTGTTTTGTGTAGTTGGATGAACATTTAGGTCATTTTCGTCCTCGCTAAACTTAATCTAGTCCAATTAGGGTTTCTAACCAATCTTGTGCATCCAATAGGTGTTTTTGTGTCATTGGATGAACATTTAGGTCATTTTTGTCCTCCCTAGGCTTATGCTTGTCCAATTAGGGTTTCTAACCAATCTTGTGCATCCAATAGGTGTTTTTGTGTCATTAGATGAACAATTAGGTCATTTTCGTCCTCCCTAGGCTAATTCTTGTCCAATTAGGGTTGCTAACCAATCTTGTGCATGCAATAGGTGTTTTGTGTCATTGGATGAACAAGTAGGTCATTTTCGTCCTCCCTAGGCTTATTCTTGTCCAATTAGGGTTTTTAACCAATCTTGTGCATCCAATAGGTGTTTTGTGTAGTTGGATGAACATTTAGGTCATTTTCGTCCTCGCTAAACTTAATCTTGTCCAATTAGGGTTTCTAACCAATCTTGTGCATCCAATAGGTGTTTTTGTGTCATTGGATGAACATTTAGGTCATTTTTGTCCTCCCTAGGCTTATGCTTGTCCAATTAGGGTTTCTAACCAATCTTGTGCATCCAATAGGTGTTTTTGTGTCATTGGATGAACAATTAGGTCATTTTCGTCCACCGTAGGCTAATTCTTGTCCAATTAGGGTTTCTAACCAATCTTGTGCATCCAATAGGTGTTTTTGTGTCATTGGATGAACAATTAGGTCATTTTCGTCCTCCCTAGGCTAATTCTTGTCCAATTAAGGTTTCTAACCAATCATGTCCATCCAATAGGTTTTTTTGTTTCATTGGATGAACATTTAGGTCATTTTCGTCCACCCTAGGCTTATACTTGTCCAATTAGGGTTTCTAACCAATCTTGTGCATCCATTAGGTGTTTTGTGTCATTGGATGAACAATTAGGTCATTTTCGTCCTCCCTAGGCTTATACGTGTCAAATTAGGGTTTCTAACCAATCTTGTGCATCCAATAGGTGTTTTTGTGTCATTGGAAGAATATTTAGGTCATTTTCGTCCACCCTAGGCTAATTCTTGTCCAATTAGGGTTTCTAACCAATCTTGTGCATCCAATAGGTGTTTTTGTGTCATTGGATGAACAATTAGGTCATTTTCGTCCTCCCTAGGCTAATTCTTGTCCAATTAAGGTTTCTAACCAATCATGTGCATCCAATAGGTTTTTTTGTGTCATTGGATGAACATTTAGGTCATTTTCGTCCACCCTAGGCTAATTCTTGTCCAATTAGGGTTTTTAACCAATCTAGTGCATCCAATAGGTGTTTTGTGTCATTGGATGAACAATTAGGTCATTTTCGTCCTCCCTAGGCTTATACGTGTCAAATTAGGGTTTCTAACCAATCTTGTGCATCCAATAGGTGTTTTTGTGTCATTGGAAGAATATTTAGGTCATTTTCGTCCACCCTAGGCTAATTCTTGTCCAATTAGGGTTTCTAACCAATCTTGTGCATCCAATAGGTGTTTTTATGTCATTGGATGAACAATTAGGTCATTTTCGTCCTCCCTAGGCTAATTCTTGTCCAATTAAGGTTTCTAACCAATCATGTCCATCCAATAGGTTTTTTTGTTTCATTGGATGAACATTTAGGTCATTTTCGTCCACCCTAGGCCTATACTTGTCCAATTAGGGTTTCTAACCAATCTTGTGCATCCATTAGGTGTTTTGTGTCATTGGATGAACATTTAGGTCATTTTCTTCCTCCCTAGGCTTATGCTTGTCCAATTAGTGTTTCTAACCAATCTTGTGCATCCAATAGGTGTTTTTGTGTCATTGGATGAACAATTAGGTCATTTTCGTCCACCCTAGGCTAAATCTTTTCCAATTAGGGTTTTTAACCAATCTTGTGCATCCAATAGGTGTTTTGTGTTATTGGATGAACAATTAGGTCATTTTCGTCCTCCCTAGGCTTATTCTTGTCAAATTAGGGTTTCTACCCAATCTTGTGCATCCAATAGGTGTTTTTGTGTCATTGGATGAACAAGTAGGTCATTTTAGTCCTCCCTAGGCTTATTCTTGTCCAATAGGTGTTTTGTGTCATTGGATGAACATTTAGGTAATTTTCATCCTCCCTAAACTTAATCTTGTCCAATTAGGGTTTCTAACCAATCTTGTGCATCCAATAGGTGTTTTTGTGTCATTGGATGAACAATTAGGTCATTTTCGTCCACCCTAGGCTAATTCTTGTCCAATTAGGGTTTCTAACCAATCTTGTGCATCTAATATGTGTTTTTGTGTCATTGGATGAACATTTAGGTCTTTTTCGTCCTCCCTAAACTTAATCTTGTCCAATTAGGGTTTCTAACCAATCTTGTGCATCCAAAAGGTGTTTTTGTGTCATTGGATGAACATTTAGGTCATTTTCGTCCTCCCTAAGCTAATTCTTGTCCAATTAGGGTTTCTAACCAATCTTTTGCAACCAATAGTTGTTTTGTGTCATTGGACGAATATTTAGGTCATTTTCGTCCTCCCTACACTTAATCTTGTCCAATTAGGGTTTCTAACCAATCCTGTGCATCCAATAGGTGTTTTGTGTCATTGGATGAACAAGTAGGTCATTTTCATCCTTCCTAAACTTAATCTTGTCCAATTAGGGTTTCTAACCAATCTTGTGCATCCAATAGGTGTTTTTGTGTCATTGGATGAATATTTAGGTCATTTTCGTCCTCCCTTCACTTAATCTAGTCCAATTAAGGTTTCTAACCAATCTTGTGCATCCAATAGGTGTTTTTGTGTCATTGGATGAACATTTAGGTCTTTTTCGTCCTCCCTAAACTTAATCTTGTCTAACTACGGTTTCTAACCACTCTTGTGTATCCAATAGGTGTTTTTGTGTCATTGGATGAATAATTAGGTCATTTTCGTCCTCCCTAGGCTAATTCTTGTCCAATTAGGGTTTCTAACCAATCTTGTGCATCCAATAGGTGTTTTGTGTCATTGGATGAACAAGTAGGTCATTTTAGTCCTCCCTTGGCTTATTCTTGTCCAATTAGGGTTTTAAACCGATCTTGTGCATCCAATAGGTGTTTTGTGTCATTGGATGAACATTTAGGTCTTTTTCATCCTCCCTAAACTTAAGCTTTTCCAATTAGGGTTTCTAACCAATCTTGTGCATCCAATAGGTGTTTTGTGTCATTGCATGAACAATTAGGTCATTTTCGTCCTCCCTAGGCTTATTCTTGTCCAATTAGTGCTTCTAACCAATCTTGTGCATCCAATAGGTGTTTTTGTGTCATTGGAAGAATATTTAGGTCATTTTCGTCCCCCCTAGGCTAATTCTTGTCCAATTAGGGTTTCTAACCAATCTTGTGCATGCAATAGGTGTTTTGTGTCATTGGATGAACAAGTAGGTCATTTTCGTCCTCCCTAGGCTTATTCTTGTCCAATTAGGGTTTTTAACCAATCTTGTGCATCCAATAGGTGTTTTGTGTAGTTGGATGAACATTTAGGTCATTTTCGTCCTCGCTAAACTTAATCTTGTCCAATTAGGGTTTCTAACCAATCTTGTGCATCCAATAGGTGTTTTTGTGTCATTGGATGAACATTTAGGTCATTTTTGTCCTCCCTAGGCTTATGCTTGTCCAATTAGGGTTTCTAACCAATCTTGTGCATCCAATAGGTGTTTTTGTGTCATTAGATGAACAATTAGGTCATTTTCGTCCTCCCTAGGCTAATTCTTGTCCAATTAGGGTTTTTAACCAATCTAGTGCATCCAATAGGTGTTTTGTGTCATTGGATGAACAATTAGGTCATTTTCGTCCTCCCTAGGCTTATACTTGTCAAATTAGGGTTTCTAACCAATATTGTGCATCCAATAGGTGTTTTTGTGTCATTGGAAGAATATTTAGGTCATTTTCGTCCTCCCTAGGCTAATTCTTGTCCAATTAGGGTTTCTAACCGATCTTGTGCATCCAATAGGTGTTTTTGTGTCGTTGGATGAACAATTAGGTCATTTTCGTCCTCCCTAGGCAAATTCTTGTCCAATTAGAGTTTCTAACCAATCATGTGCATCCAATAGGTTTTTTTGTGTCATTGGATGAACATTTAGGTCATTTTCGTCCACCCTAGGCTAATTCTTGTCCAATTAGGGTTTTTAACCAATCTAGTGCATCCAATAGGTGTTTTGTGTCATTGGATGAACAATTAGGTCATTTTCGTCCTCCCTAGGCTTATTCGTGTCAAATTAGGGTTTCTAACCAATCTTGTGCATCCAATAGGTGTTTTTGTGTCATTGGAAGAATATTTAGGTCATTTTCGTCCACCCTAGGCTAATTCTTGTCCAATTAGGGTTTCTAACCAATCTTGTGCATCCAATAGGTGTTTTTGTGTCATTGGATGAACAATTAGGTCATTTTCGTCCTCCCTAGGCTAATTCTTGTCCAATTAAGGTTTCTAACCAATCATGTCCATCCAATAGGTTTTTTTGTGTCATTGGATGAACATTTAGGTCATTTTCGTCCACCCTAGGCTAATTCTTGTCCAATTAGGGTTTTTAACCAATCTAGTGCATCCAATAGGTGTTTTGTGTCATTGGATGAACAATTAGGTCATTTTCGTCCTCCCTAGGCTTATACGTGTCAAATTAGGGTTTCTAACCAATCTTGTGCATCCAATAGGTGTTTTTGTGTCATTGGAAGAATATTTAGGTCATTTTCGTCCACCCTAGGCTAATTCTTGTCCAATTAGGGTTTCTAACCAATCTTGTGCATCCAATAGGTGTTTTTGTGTCATTGGATGAACAATTAGGTCATTTTCGTCCTCCCTAGGCTAATTCTTGTCCAATTAAGGTTTCTAACCAATCATGTCCATCCAATAGGTTTTTTTGTTTCATTGGATGAACATTTAGGTCATTTTCGTCCACCCTAGGCTTATACTTGTCCAATTAGGGTTTCTAACCAATCATGTGCATCCATTAGGTGTTTTGTGTCATTGGATGAACATTTAGGTCATTTTCTTCCTCCCTAGGCTTATGCTAGTCCAATTAGTGTTTCTAACCAATCTTGTGCATCCAATAGGTGTTTTGTGTCATTTGATGAACATTTAGGTCATTTTCGTCCTCCCTAAACTTAATCTTGTCCAATTAGGGTTTCTAACCAATCTTGTGCATCCAATAGGTGTTTTTGTGTCATTGGATGAACATTTACGTCATTTTCGTCCACCCAAGGCTTATGCTTGTCCAATTAGGGTTTCTAACCAATCTTGTGCATCCAATAGGTGTTTTTGTGTCATTGGATGAACAATTAGGTCATTTTCGTCCACCCTAGGCTAAATCTTTTCCAAATAGGGTTTTTAACCAATCTTGTGCATCCAATAGGTGTTTTGTGTTATTTGATGAACAATTAGGTCATTTTCGTCCTCCCTAGGCTTATTCTTGTCAAATTAGGGTTTCTACCCAATCTTGTGCATCCAATAGGTGTTTTTGTGTCATTGGATGAACAAGTAGGTCATTTTAGTCCTCCCTAGGCTTATTCTTGTCCAATAGGTGTTTTGTGTCATTGGATGAACATTTAGGTCATTTTCATCCTCCCTAAACTTAATCTTGTCCAATTAGGGTTTCTAACCAATCTTGTGCATGCAATAGGTGTTTTGTGTCATTGGATGAACAATTAGGTCATTTTCATCCTTCCTAAACTTAATCTTGTCCAATTAGGGTTTCTAACCAATCTTGTGCATCCAATAGGTGTTTTTGTGTGGATGAACAATTAGGTCATTTTCGTCCACCCTAGGCTAAATCTTTTCCAATTAGGGTTTTTAACCAATCTTGTGCATCCAATAGGTGTTTTGTGTTATTGGATGAACAATTAGGTCATTTTCGTCCTCCCTAGGCTTATTCTTGTCAAATTAGGGTTTCTACCCAATCTTGTGCATCCAATAGGTGTTTTTGTGTCATTGGATGAACAAGTAGGTCATTTTAGTCCTCCCTAGGCTTATTCTTGTCCAATAGGTGTTTTGTGTCATTGGATGAACATTTAGGTCATTTTCGTCCTCCCTAAGCTAATTCTTGTCCAATTAGGGTTTCTAACCAATCTTTTGCAACCAATAGTTGTTTTGTGTCATTGGACGAATATTTAGGTCATTTTCGTCCTCCCTACACTTAATCTTGTCCAATTAGGGTTTCTAACCAATCCTATGCATCCAATAGGTGTTTTGTGTCATTGGATGAACAAGTAGGTCATTTTCATCCTTCCTAAACTTAATCTTGTCCAATTAGGGTTTCTAACCAATCTTGTGCATCCAATAGGTGTTTTTGTGTCATTGGATGAATATTTAGGTCATTTTCGTCCTCCCTTCACTTAATCTTGTGCATCCAATAGGTGTTTTGTGTCATTGGATGAACATTTAGGTCATTTTCATCCTCCCTAAACTTAATCTTGTCCAATTAGGGTTTCTAACCAATCTTGTGCATCCAATAGGTGTTTTTGTGTCATTGGATGAACAATTAGGTCATTTTCGTCCACCCTAGGCTAATTCTTGTCCAATTAGGGTTTCTAACCAATCTTGTGCATCCAATATGTGTTTTTGTGTCATTGGATGAACATTTAGGTCTTTTTCGTCCTCCCTAAACTTAATCTTGTCCAATTAGGGTTTGTAACCAATCTTGTGCATCCAATAGGTGTTTTTTTGTCATTGGATGAACATTTAGGTCATTTTCGTCCTCCCTAAGCTAATTCTTGTCCAATTAGGGTTTCTAACCAATCTTTTGCAATCAATAGTTGTTTTGTGTCATTGGACGAATATTTAGGTCATTTTCGTCCTCCCTACACTTAATCTTGTCCAATTAGGGTTTCTAACCAATCCTGTGCATCCAATAGGTGTTTTGTGTCATTGGATGAACAAGTAGGTCATTTTCATCCTTCCTAAACTTAATCTTGTCCAATTAGGGTTTCTAACCAATCTTGTGCATCCAATAGGTGTTTTTGTGTCATTGGATGAATATTTAGGTCATTTTCGTCCTCCCTTCACTTAATCTTGTCCAATTAAGGTTTCTAACCAATCTTGTGCATCCAATAGGTGTTTTGTGTCATTGGATGAACATTTAGGTCTTTTTCGTCCTCCCTAAACTTAATCTTTTCCAATTAGGGTTTCTAACCAATCTTGTGCATCCAATAGGTGTTTTGTGTCATTGCATGAACAATTAGGTCATTTTCGTCCTCCCTAGGTTTATTCTTGTCCAATTAGTGCTTCTAACCAATCTTGTGCATCCAATAGGTGTTTTTGTGTCATTGGAAGAATATTTAGGTCATTTTCATCCTCCCTAGGCTAATTCTTGTCCAATTAGGGTTGCTAACCAATCTTGTGCATGCAATAGGTGTTTTGTGTCATTGGATGAACAAGTAGGTCATTTTCGTCCTCCCTAGGCTTATTCTTGTCCAATTAGGGTTTTTAACCAATCTTGTGCATCCAATAGGTGTTTTGTGTAGTTGGATGAACATTTAGGTCATTTTCGTCCTCGCTAAACTTAATCTTGTCCAATTAGGGTTTCTAACCAATCTTGTGCATCCAATAGGTGTTTTTGTGTCATTGGATGAACATTTAGGTCATTTTTGTCCTCCCTAGGCTTTTGCTTGTCCAATTAGGGTTTCTAACCAATCTTCTGCATCCAATAGGTGTTTTTGTGTCATTAGATGAACAATTAGGTCATTTTCGTCCTCCCTAGGCTAATTCTTGTCCAATTAGGGTTTTTAACCAATCTAGTGCATCCAATAGGTGTTTTGTGTCATTGGATGAACAATTAGGTCATTTTCGTCCTCCCTAGGCTTATACTTGTCAAATTAGGGTTTCTAACCAATATTGTGCATCCAATAGGTGTTTTGGTGTCATTGGAAGAATATTTAGGTCATTTTCGTCCTCCCTAGGCTAATTCTTGTCCAATTAGGGTTTCTAACCGATCTTGTGCATCCAATAGGTGTTTTTGTGTCGTTGGATGAACAATTAGGTCATTTTCGTCCTCCCTAGGCAAATTCTTGTCCAATTAGAGTTTCTAACCAATCATGTGCATCCAATAGGTTTTTTTGTGTCATTGGATGAACATTTAGGTCATTTTCGTCCACCCTAGGCTAATTCTTGTCGAATTAGGGTTTTTAACCAATCTAGTGCATCCAATAGGTGTTTTGTGTCATTGGATGAACAATTAGGTCATTTTCGTCCTCCCTAGGCTTATACGTGTCAAATTAGGGTTTCTAACCAATCTTGTGCATCCAATAGGTGTTTTTGTGTCATTGGATGAACAATTAGGTCATTTTCGTCCTCCCTAGGCTAATTCTTGTCCAATTATGGTTTCTAACCAATCATGTCCATCCAATAGGTTTTTTTGTTTCATTGGATGAACATTTAGGTCATTTTCGTCCACCCTAGGCTTATACTTGTCCAATTAGGGTTTCTAACCAATCTTGTGCATCCATTAGGTGTTTTGTGTCATTGGATGAACATTTAGGTCATTTTCTTCCTCCCTAGGCTTATGCTTGTCCAATTAGTGTTTCTAACCAATCTTGTGCATCCAATAGGTGTTTTTGTGTCATTGGATGAACAATTAGGTCATTTTCGTCCACCCTAGGCTAAATCTTTTCCAATTAGGGTTTTTAACCAATCTTGTGCATCCAATAGGTGTTTTGTGTTATTGGATGAACAATTAGGTCATTTTCGTCCTCCCTAGGCTTATTCTTGTCAAATTAGGGATTCTACCCAATCTAGTGCATCCAATAGGTGTTTTTCTGTCATTGGATGAACAAGTAGGTCATTTTAGTCCTCCCAAGGCTTATTCTTGTCCAATAGGTGTTTTGTCTCATTGGATGAACATTTAGGTCATTTTCATCCTCCCTAAACTTAATCTTGTCCAATTAGGGTTTCTAACCAATCTTGTGCATCCAATAGGTGTTTTTGTGTCATTGGATGAACAATTAGGTCATTTTCGTCCACCCTAGGCTAATTCTTGTCCAATTAGGGTTTCTAACCAATCTTGTGCATCCAATATGTGCTTTTGTGTCATTGGATGAACATTTAGGTCTTTTTCGTCCTCCCTAAACTTAATCTTGTCCAATTAGGGTTTCTAACCAATCTTGTGCATCCAATAGGTGTTTTTGTGTCATTGGATGAACATTTAGGTCATTTTCGTCCTCCCTAAGCTAATTCTTGTCCAATTAGGGTTTCTAACCAATCTTTTCCAACCAATAGTTGTTTTGTGTCATTGGTCGAATATTTAGGTCATTTTCGTCCTCCCTACACTTAATCTTGTCCAATTAGGGTTTCTAACCAATCCTGTGCATCCAATAGGTGTTTTGTGTCATTGGATGAACAAGTAGGTCATTTTCATCCTTCCTAAACTTAATCTTGTCCAATTAGGGTTTCTAACCAATCTTGTGCATCCAATATGTGCTTTTGTGTCATTGGATGAACATTTAGGTCTTTTTCGTCCTCCCTAAACTTAATCTTGTCCAATTAGGGTTTCTAACCAATCTTGTGCATCCAATAGGTGTTTTTGTGTCATTGGATGAACATTTACGTCATTTTCGTCCACCCTAGGCTTATGCTTGTCCAATTAGGGTTTCTAACCAATCTTGTGCATCCAATAGGTGTTTTTGTGTCATTGGATGAACAATTAGGTCATTTTCGTCCACCCTAGGCTAAATCTTTTCCAATTAGGGTTTTTAACCAATCTTGTGCATCCAATAGGTGTTTGGTGTTATTGGATGAACAATTAGGTCATTTTCGTCCTCCCTAGGCTTATTCTTGTCAAATTAGGGTTTCTACCCAATCTTGTGCATCCAATAGGTGTTTTTGTGTCATTGGATGAACAAGTAGGTCATTTTAGTCCTCCCTAGGCTTATTCTTGTCCAATAGGTGTTTTGTGTCATTGGATGAACATTTAGGTCATTTTCGTCCTCCCTAAGCTAATTCTTGTCCAATTAGGGTTTCTAACCAATCTTTTGCAACCAATAGTTGTTTTGTGTCATTGGACGAATATTTAGGTCATTTTCGTCCTCCCTACACTTAATCTTGTCCAATTAGGGTTTCTAACCAATCCTGTGCATCCAATAGGTGTTTTGTGTCATTGGATGAACAAGTAGGTCATTTTCATCCTTCCTAAACTTAATCTTGTCCAATTAGGGTTTCTAACCAATCTTTTGCATCCAATAGGTGTTTTTGTGTCATTGGATGAATATTTAGGTCATTTTCGTCCTCCCTTCACTTAATCTTGTGCATCCAATAGGTGTTTTGTGTCATTGGATGAACATTTAGGTCATTTTCATCCTCCCTAAACTTAATCTTGTCCAATTAGGGTTTCTAACCAATCTTGTGCATCCAATAGGTGTTTTTGTGTCATTGGATGAACAATTAGGTCATTTTCGTCCACCCTAGGCTAATTCTTGTCCAATTAGGGTTTCTAACCAATCTTGTGCATCCAATATGTGCTTTTGTGTCATTGGATGAACATTTAGGTCTTTTTCGTCCTCCCTAAACTTAATCTTGTCCAATTAGGGTTTCTAACCAATCTTGTGCATCCAATAGGTGTTTTTGTGTCATTGGATGAACATTTAGATCATTTTCGTCCTCCCTAAGCTAATTCTTGTCCAATTAGGGTTTCTAACCAATCTTTTCCAACCAATAGTTGTTTTGTGTCATTGGACGAATATTTAGGTCATTTTCGTCCTCCCTACACTTAATCTTGTCCAATTAGGGTTTCTAACCAATCCTGTGCATCCAATAGGTGTTTTGTGTCATTGGATGAACAAGTAGGTCATTTTCATCCTTCCTAAACTTAATCTTGTCCAATTAGGGTTTCTAACCAATCTTGTGCATCCAATAGGTGTTTTTGTGTCATTGGATGAATATTTAGGTCATTTTCGTCCTCCCTACACTTAATCTTGTCCAATTAAGGTTTCTAACCAATCTTGTGCATCCAATAGGTGTTTTGTGTCATTGGATGAACATTTAGGTCTTTTTCGTCCTCCCTAAACTTAATCTTTTCCAATTAGGGTTTCTAACCAATCTTGTGCATCCAATAGGTGTTTTGTGTCATTGCATGAACAATTAGGTCATTTTCGTCCTCCCTAGGCTTATTCTTGTCCAATTAGTGCTTCTAACCAATCTTGTGCATCCAATAGGTGTTTTTGTGTCATTGGAAGAATATTTAGGTCATTTTCATCCTCCCTAGGCTAATTCTTGTCCAATTAGGGTTGCTAACCAATCTTGTGCATGCAATAGGTGTTTTGTGTCATTGGATGAACAAGTAGGTCATTTTCGTCCTCCCTAGGCTTATTGTTGTCCAATTAGGGTTTTTAACCAATCTTGTGCATCCAATAGGTGTTTTGTGTAGTTGGATGAACTATTAGGTCATTTTCGTCCTCGCTAAACTTAATCTTGTCCAATTAGGGTTTCTAACCAATCTTGTGCATCCAATAGGTGTTTTTGTGTCATTGGATGAACAATTAGGTCATTTTCGTCCTCCCTAGTCTAATTCTTGTCCAATTAAGGTTTCTAACCAATCATGTCCATCCAATAGGTTTTTTTGTTTCATTGGATGAACATTTAGGTCATTTTCGTCCACCCTAGGCTTATACTTGTCCAATTAGGGTTTCTAACCAATCTTGTGCATCCATTAGGTGTTTTGTGTCATTGGATGAACATTTAGGTCATTTTCTTCCTCCCTAGGCTTATGCTAGTCCAATTAGTGTTTCTAACCAATCTTGTGCATCCAATAGGTGTTTTTGTGTCATTGGATGAACAATTAGGTCATTTTCGTCCACCCTAGGCTAATTCTTGTCCAATTAGGGTTTTTAACCAATCTTGTGCATCCAATAGGTGTTTTCTGTCATTGGATGAACAATTAGGTCATTTTCGTCCTCCCTAGGCTAATTCTTGTCCAATTAGGGTTTTTAACCAATCTTGTGCATCCAATAGGTGTTTTGTGTCATTGGATGAACATTTAGGTCATTTTCGTCCTCCCTAACCTTAATCTTGTCCAATTAGGGTTTCTAACCAATCATGTGCATCCAATAGGTTTTTTTGTGTCATTGGATGAACATTTAGGTCATTTTCGTCCTCCCTCGGCTTATGCTTGTCCCATTAGGGTTTCTAACCAATCTTTGCATCCATTAGGTGTTTTTGTGTCATTGGATGAACAATAAGGTCATTTTCGTCCTCCCTAGGCTAATTCTTGTCCAATTAGGGTTTCTAACCAATCTTGTGCATCCAATAGGTGTTTTGTGTAATTGGATGAACATTTAGGTCATTTTCGTCCTCCCTAAACTTAATCTTGTCCAATTAGGGTTTCTAACCAATCTTGTGCATCCAATAGGTGTTTTTGTGTCATTGGATGAACATTTACGTCATTTTCGTCCACCCTAGGCTTATGCTTGTCCAATTAGGGTTTCTAACCAATCTTGTGCATCCAATAGGTGTTTTTGTGTCATTGGATGAACAATTAGGTCATTTTCGTCCACCCTAGGCTAAATCTTTTCCAATTAGGGTTTTTAACCAATCTTGTGCATCCAATAGGTGTTTTGTGTTATTGGATGAACAATTAGGTCATTTTCGTCCTCCCTAGGCTTATTCTTGTCAAATTAGGGTTTCTACCCAATCTTGTGCATCCAATAGGTGTTTTTGTGTCATTGGATGAACAAGTAGGTCATTTTAGTCCTCCCTAGGCTTATTCTTGTCCAATAGGTGTTTTGTGTCATTGGATAAACATTTAGGTCATTTTCGTCCTCCCTAAGCTAATTCTTGTCCAATTAGGGTTTCTAACCAATCTTTTGCAACCAATAGTTGTTTTGTGTCATTGGACGAATATTTAGGTCATTTTCGTCCTCCCTACACTTAATCTTGTCCAATTAGGGTTTCTAACCAATCCTGTGCATCCAATAGGTGTTTTGTGTCATTGGATGAACAAGTAGGTCATTTTCATCCTTCCTAAACTTAATCTTGTCCAATTAGGGTTTCTAACCAATCTTGTGCATCCAATAGGTGTTTTTGTGTCATTGGATGAATATTTAGGTCATTTTCGTCCTCCCTTCACTTAATCTTGTCCAATTAAGGTTTCTAACCAATCTTGTGCATCCAATAGGTGTTTTGTGTCATTGGATGAACATTTAGGTCTTTTTCGTCCTCCCTAAACTTAATCTTTTCCAATTAGGGTTTCTAACCAATCTTGTGCATCCAATAGGTGTTTTGTGTCATTGCATGAACAATTAGGTCATTTTCGTCCTCCCTAGGTTTATTCTTGTCCAATTAGTGCTTCTAACCAATCTTGTGCATCCAATAGGTGTTTTTGTGTCATTGGAAGAATATTTAGGTCATTTTCATCCTCCCTAGGCTAATTCTTGTCCAATTAGGGTTGCTAACCAATCTTGTGCATGCAATAGGTGTTTTGTGTCATTGGATGAACAAGTAGGTCATTTTCGTCCTCCCTAGGCTTATTCTTGTCCAATTAGGGTTTTTAACCAATCTTGTGCATCCAATAGGTGTTTTGTGTAGTTGGATGAACATTTAGGTCATTTTCGTCCTCGCTAAACTTAATCTTGTCCAATTAGGGTTTCTAACCAATCTTGTGCATCCAATAGGTGTTTTTGTGTCATTGGATGAACATTTAGGTCATTTTTGTCCTCCCTAGGCTTTTGCTTGTCCAATTAGGGTTTCTAACCAATCTTCTGCATCCAATAGGTGTTTTTGTGTCATTAGATGAACAATTAGGTCATTTTCGTCCTCCCTAGGCTAATTCTTGTCCAATTAGGGTTTTTAACCAATCTAGTGCATCCAATAGGTGTTTTGTGTCATTGGATGAACAATTAGGTCATTTTCGTCCTCCCTAGGCTTATACTTGTCAAATTAGGGTTTCTAACCAATATTGTGCATCCAATAGGTGTTTTGGTGTCATTGGAAGAATATTTAGGTCATTTTCGTCCTCCCTAGGCTAATTCTTGTCCAATTAACGTTTCTAACCGATCTTGTGCATCCAATAGGTGTTTTTGTGTCGTTGGATGAACAATTAGGTCATTTTCGTCCTCCCTAGGCAAATTCTTGTCCAATTAGAGTTTCTAACCAATCATGTGCATCCAATAGGTATTTTTGTGTCATTGGATGAACATTTAGGTCATTTTCGTCCACCCTAGGCTAATTCTTGTCCAATTAGGGTTTTTAACCAATCTAGTGCATCCAATAGGTGTTTTGTGTCATTGGATGAACAATTAGGTCATTTTCGTCCTCCCTAGGCTTATACGTGTCAAATTAGGGTTTCTAACCAATCTTGTGCATCCAATAGGTGTTTTTGTGTCATTGGATGAACAATTAGGTCATTTTCGTCCTCCCTAGGCTAATTCTTGTCCAATTAAGGTTTCTAACCAATCATGTCCATCCAATAGGTTTTTTTGTGTCATTGGATGAACATTTAGGTCATTTTCGTCCACCCTAGGCTAATTCTTGTCCAATTAGGGTTTTTAACCAATCTAGTGCATCCAATAGGTGTTTTGTGTCATTGGATGAACAATTAGGTCATTTTCGTCCTCCCTAGGCTTATACGTGTCAAATTAGGGTTTCTAACCAATCTTGTGCATCCAATAGGTGTTTTTGTGTCATTGGAAGAATATTTAGGTCATTTTCGTCCACCCTAGGCTAATTCTTGTCCAATTACGGTTTCTAACCAATCTTGTGCATCCAATAGGTGTTTTTGTGTCATTGGATGAACAATTAGGTCATTTTCGTCCTCCCTAGGCTAATTCTTGTCCAATTAAGGTTTCTAACCAATCATGTCCATCCAATAGGTTTTTTTGTTTCATTGGATGAACATTTAGGTCATTTTCGTCCACCCTAGGCTTATACTTGTCCAATTAGGGTTTCTAACCAATCTTGTGCATCCATTAGGTGTTTTGTGTCATTGGATGAACAATTAGGTCATTTTCGTCCTCCCTAGGCTTATACGTGTCAAATTAGGGTTTCTAACCAATCTTGTGCATCCAATAGGTGTTTTTGTGTCATTGGAAGAATATTTAGGTCATTTTCGTCCACCCTAGGCTAATTCTTGTCCAATTAGGGTTTCTAACCAATCTTGTGCATCCAATAGGTGTTTTTGTGTCATTGGATGAACAATTAGGTCATTTTCGTCCTCCCTAGGCTAATTCTTGTCCAATTAAGGTTTCTAACCAATCATGTCCATCCAATAGGTTTTTTTGTTTCATTTGATGAACATTTAGGTCATTTTCGTCCACCCTAGGCTTATACTTGTCCAATTAGGGTTTCTAACCAATCTTGTGCATCCATTAGGTGTTTTGTGTCATTGGATGAACATTTAGGTCATTTTCTTCCTCCCTAGGCTTATGCTTGTCCAATTAGTGTTTCTAACCAATCTTGTGCATCCAATAGGTGTTTTTGTGTCATTGGATGAACAATTAGGTCATTTTCGTCCACCCTAGGCTAATTCTTGTCCAATTAGGGTTTTTAACCAATCTTGTGCATCCAATAGGTGTTTTCTATCATTGGATGAACAATTAGGTCATTTTCGTCCTCCCTAGGCTAATTCTTGTCCAATTAGGGTTTTTAACCAATCTTGTGCATCCAATAGGTGTTTTGTGTCATTGGATGAACATTTAGGTCATTTTCGTCCTCCCTATCCTTAATCTTGTCCAATTAGGGTTTCTAACCAATCATGTGCATCCAATAGGTTTTTTTGTGTCATTGGATGAACATTTAGGTCATTTTCGTCCTCCCTCGGCTTATGCTTGTCCCATTAGGGTTTCTAACCAATCTTTGCATCCATTAGGTGTTTTTGTGTCATTGGATGAACAATAAGGTCATTTTCGTCCTCCCTAGGCTAATTCTTGTCCAATTAGGGTTTCTAACCAATCTTGTGCATCCAATAGGTGTTTTGTGTAATTGGATGAACATTTAGGTCATTTTCGTCCTCCCTAAACTTAATCTTGTCCAATTAGGGTTTCTAACCAATCTTGTGCATCCAATAGGTGTTTTTGTGTCATTGGATGAACATTTACGTCATTTTCGTCCACCCTAGGCTTATGCTTGTCCAATTAGGGTTTCTAACCAATCTTGTGCATCCAATAGGTGTTTTTGTGTCATTGGATGAACAATTAGGTCATTTTCGTCCACCCTAGGCTAAATCTTTTCCAATTAGGGTTTTTAACCAATCTTGTGCATCCAATAGGTGTTTTGTGTTATTGGATGAACAATTAGGTCATTTTCGTCCTCCCTAGGCTTATTCTTGTCAAATTAGGGTTTCTACCCAATCTTGTGCATCCAATAGGTGTTTTTGTGTCATTGGATGAACAAGTAGGTCATTTTAGTCCTCCCTAGGCTTATTCTTGTCCAATAGGTGTTTTGTGTCATTGGATGAACATTTAGGTAATTTTCATCCTCCCTAAACTTAATCTTGTCCAATTAGGGTTTCTAACCAATCTTGTGCATCCAATAGGTGTTTTTGTGTCATTGGATGAACAATTAGGTCATTTTCGTCCACCCTAGGCTAATTCTTGTCCAATTAGGGTTTCTAACCAATCTTGTGCATCTAATATGTGTTTTTGTGTCATTGGATGAACATTTAGGTCTTTTTCGTCCTCCCTAAACTTAATCTTGTCCAATTAGGGTTTCTAACCAATCTTGTGCATCCAAAAGGTGTTTTTGTGTCATTGGATGAACATTTAGGTCATTTTCGTCCTCCCTAAGCTAATTCTTGTCCAATTAGGGTTTCTAACCAATCTTTTGCAACCAATAGTTGTTTTGTGTCATTGGACGAATATTTAGGTCATTTTCGTCCTCCCTACACTTAATCTTGTCCAATTAGGGTTTCTAACCAATCCTGTGCATCCAATAGGTGTTTTGTGTCATTGGATGAACAAGTAGGTCATTTTCATCCTTCCTAAACTTAATCTTGTCCAATTAGGGTTTCTAACCAATCTTGTGCATCCAATAGGTGTTTTTGTGTCATTGGATGAATATTTAGGTCATTTTCGTCCTCCCTTCACTTAATCTAGTCCAATTAAGGTTTCTAACCAATCTTGTGCATCCAATAGGTGTTTTTGTGTCATTGGATGAACATTTAGGTCTTTTTCGTCCTCCCTAAACTTAATCTTGTCTAACTACGGTTTCTAACCACTCTTGTGTATCCAATAGGTGTTTTTGTGTCATTGGATGAATAATTAGGTCATTTTCGTCCTCCCTAGGCTAATTCTTGTCCAATTAGGGTTTCTAACCAATCTTGTGCATCCAATAGGTGTTTTGTGTCATTGGATGAACAAGTAGGTCATTTTAGTCCTCCCTTGGCTTATTCTTGTCCAATTAGGGTTTTAAACCGATCTTGTGCATCCAATAGGTGTTTTGTGTCATTGGATGAACATTTAGGTCTTTTTCATCCTCCCTAAACTTAAGCTTTTCCAATTAGGGTTTCTAACCAATCTTGTGCATCCAATAGGTGTTTTGTGTCATTGCATGAACAATTAGGTCATTTTCGTCCTCCCTAGGCTTATTCTTGTCCAATTAGTGCTTCTAACCAATCTTGTGCATCCAATAGGTGTTTTTGTGTCATTGGAAGAATATTTAGGTCATTTTCGTCCTCCCTAGGCTAATTCTTGTCCAATTAGGGTTTCTAACCAATCTTGTCCATCCAATAGGTGTTTTGTGTCATTGGATGAACAAGTAGGTCATTTTCGTCCTCCCTAGTCGAATTCTTGTCCAATTAGGGTTTCTTACCAATCTTGTGCATCCAATAGGTGTTTTGTGTCATTGGATGAACAAGTAGGTCATTTTCGTCCTCCCTAGGCTTATTCTTGTCCAATTAGGGTTTTAAACCAATCTTGTGCATCCAATAGGTGTTTTGTGTCATTGCATGAACAATTAGGTCATTTTCGTCCTCCCTAGGCTTATTCTTGTCCAATTAGTGCTTCTAACCAATCTTGTGCATCCAATAGGTGTTTTTGTGTCATTGGAAGAATATTTACGTCATTTTTGTCCTCCCTAGGCTAATTCTTGTCCAATTAGGGTTTCTAACCAATCTTGTGCATCCAATAGGTGTTTTGTGTCATTGCATGAACAATTAGGTCATTTTCGTCCTCCCTAGGCTTATTCTTGTCCAATTAGTGCTTCTAACCAATCTTGTGCATCCAATAGGTGTTTTTGTGTCATTGGAAGAATATTTAAGTCATTTTCGTCCTCCCTAGGCTAATTCTTGTCCAATTAGGGTTTCTAACCAATCTTGTGCATGCAATAGGTGTTTTTGTGTCATTGGATGAACATTTAGGTCTTTTTCGTCCTCCCTAAACTTAATCCTGTCCAATTACGGTTTCTAACCAATCTTGTGTATCCAATAGGTGTTATTGTGTCATTGGATGAATAATTAGGTCATTTTCGTCCTCCCTAGGCTAATTCTTGTCCAATTAGGGTTTCTAACCAATCTTGTGCATCCAATAGGTGTTTTGTGTAATTGGATGAACAAGTAGGTCATTTTCGTCCTCCCTAGGCTTATTCTTGTCCAATTAGGGTTTTTAACCAATCTTGTGCATCCAATAGGTGTTTTGTGTCATTGGATGAACATTTAGGTCATTTTCGTCCTCCCTAGGCTTATGCTTGTCCAATTAGGGTTTCTAACCAATCTTGTGCATCCAATAGGTGTTTTTGTGTCATTGGATGAACAATTAGGTCATTTTCGTCCACCCTAGGCTAATTCTTTTCCAATTAGGGTTTTTAACCAATCTTGTGCATCCAATAGGTGTTTTGTGTTATTGGATGAACAATTAGGTCATTTTCGTCCTCCCTAGGCTTATTCTTGTCAAATTAGGGTTTCTACCCAATCTTGTGCATCCAATAGGTGTTTTTGTGTCATTGGATGAACAAGTAGGTCATTTTAGTCCTCCCTAGGCTTATTCTTGTCCAATAGGTGTTTTGTGTCATTGGATGAACATTTAGGTCATTTTCATCCTCCCTAAACTTAATCTTGTCCAATTAGGGTTTCTAACCAATCTTGTGCA
The DNA here is from genome assembly GCA_037974835.1 of Cicer judaicum. Taxonomy (NCBI): domain Eukaryota; kingdom Viridiplantae; phylum Streptophyta; class Magnoliopsida; order Fabales; family Fabaceae; genus Cicer; species Cicer judaicum. Next base: position 382,166 of record JBBPBS010000917.1, read on the forward strand.
TCCAATAGGTGTTTTTGTGTCATTGGATGAACAATTAGGTCATTTTCGTCCACCCTAGGCTAATTCTTGTCCAATTAGGGTTTCTAACCAATCTTGTGCATCCAATATGTGTTTTTGTGTCATTGGATGAACATTTAGGTCTTTTTCGTCCTCCCTAAACTTAATCTTGTCCAATTAGGGTTTGTAACCAATCTTGTGCATCCAATAGGTGTTTTTTTGTCATTGGATGAACATTTAGGTCATTTTCGTCCTCCCTAAGCTAATTCTTGTCCAATTAGGGTTTCTAACCAATCTTTTGCAATCAATAGTTGTTTTGTGTCATTGGACGAATATTTAGGTCATTTTCGTCCTCCCTACACTTAATCTTGTCCAATTAGGGTTTCTAACCAATCCTGTGCATCCAATAGGTGTTTTGTGTCATTGGATGAACAAGTAGGTCATTTTCATCCTTCCTAAACTTAATCTTGTCCAATTAGGGTTTCTAACCAATCTTGTGCATCCAATAGGTGTTTTTGTGTCATTGGATGAATATTTAGGTCATTTTCGTCCTCCCTTCACTTAATCTTGTCCAATTAAGGTTTCTAACCAATCTTGTGCATCCAATAGGTGTTTTTGTGTCATTGGATGAACATTTAGGTCTTTTTCGTCCTCCCTAAACTTAATCTTGTCTAACTACGGTTTCTAACCACTCTTGTGTATCCAATAGGTGTTTTTGTGTCATTGGATGAATAATTAGGTCATTTTCGTCCTCCCTAGGCTAATTCTTGTCCAATTAGGGTTTCTAACCAATCTTGTGCATCCAATAGGTGTTTTGTGTCATTGGATGAACAAGTAGGTCATTTTCGTCCTCCCTAGGCTTATTCTTGTCTAATTAGGGTTTTAAACCAATCTTGTGCATCCAATAGGTGTTTTGTTCCATTGGATGAACATTTAGGTTTTTTTCGTCCTCCCTAAACTTAATCTTGTCCAATTAGGGTTTCTAACCAATCTTGTGCATCCAATAAGTGTTTTGTGTCATTGCATGAACAATTAGGTCATTTTCATCCTCCCTATGCTTATTCTTGTCCAATTAGTGCTTCTAACCAATCTTGTGCATCCAATAGCTGTTTTTGTGTCATTGGAATAATATTTAGGTCATTTTCGTCCTCCCTAGGCTAATTCTTGTTCAATTAGGGTTTCTAACCAATCTTGTGCATCCAATAGGTGTTTTTGTGTCATTGGAAGAATATTTAGGTCATAATCGTCCTCCCTACAATTAATCTTGTCCAATTAGGGTTTTTAACCAATCTTGTGCATCCAATAGGTGTTTTGTGCCATTGGATGAACATTTAGGTCATTTTCGTCCTTCCTAAACTGAATCTTGTCCAATTAAGGTTTCTAACCAATCTTGTGCATCCAATAGGTTTTTTTGTGTCATTGGATGAACATTTAGGTCATTTTCGTCCTCCCTAGGCTTATTCTTGTCCAATTAGGGTTTCTAACCAATCTTGTGCATCCAATAGGTGTTTTTGTGTCATTGGATGAACAATCAGGTCATTTTCGTCCTCCCTAGGCTAATTCTTGTCCAATTAGGGTTTCTAACCAATCTTGTGCATCCAATAGGTGTTTTGTGTCATTTGATGAACAAGTAGGTCATTTTCGTCCTCCCTAGGCTTATTCTTGTCCAATTAGGGTTTTGAACCAATCTTGTGCATCCAATAGGTGTTTTGTGTCATTGGATGAACATTTAGGTCATTTTCGTCCTCGCTAAACTTAATCTTGTCCAATTAGGGTTTCTAACCAATCATGTGCATCCAATAGGTGTTTTTGTGTCATTGGATGAACATTTAGGTCATTTTCGTCCTCCCTAGGCTTATTCTTGTCAAATTAGGGTTTCTAACCAATCTTGTGCATTCAATAGGTGTTTTTGTGTCATTGGATGAAAATTTAGGTCTTTTTCGTCCTCCCTAAACTTAATCTTGTCCAATTACGGTTTCTAACCAATCTTGTGTATCCAATAGGTGTTTTTGTGTCATTGGATGAATAATTAGGTCATTTTCGTCCTCCCTAGGCTAATTCTTGTCCAATTAGGGTTTCTACCCAATCTTGTGCATCCAATAGGTGTTTTGTGTCATTGGATGAACAAGTAGGTCATTTTAGTCCTCCCTAGGCTTATTCTTGTCCAATTAGGGTTTTAAACCAATCTTGTGCATCCAATAGGTGTTTTGTGTCATTGGATGAACAATTAGGTCATTTTCGTCCTCCCTAGGCTTATTCTTGTCCAATTAGTGCTTCTAACCAATCTTGTGCATCCAATAGGTGTTTTTGTGTCATTGGAAGAATATTTAGGTCATTTTCGTCCCCCCTAGGCTAATTCTTGTCCAATTAGGGTTTCTAACCAATCTTGTGCATGCAATAGGTGTTTTGTGTCATTGGATGAACAAGTAGGTCATTATCGTCCTCCCTAGGGTTATTCTTGTCCAATTAGGGTTTTAACCAATCTTGTGCATCCAATAGGTGTTTTTGTGTCATTGGATGAACAAGTAGGTCATTTTTATCCTTCCTAAACTTAATCTTGTCCAATTAGGGTTTCTAACCAATCTTGTGCATCCAATAGGTGTTTTTGTGTCATTGGATGAACATTTAGGTCATTTTCCTCCTCCCTAAGCTAATTCTTGTCCAATTAGGGTTTCTAACCAATCTTTTGCAACCAATAGGTGTTTTGTGTCATTGGACGAATATTTAGGTCATTTTCGTCCTCCCTACACTTAATCTTGTCCAATTAGGGTTTCTAACCAATCTTGTGCATCCAATAGGTGTTTTGTGTCATTGGATGAACAAGTAGGTCATTTTCATCCTTCCTAAACTTATTAATCTTGTCCAATTAGGGTTTCTAACCAATCTTGTGCATCCAATAGGTGTTTTTGTGTCATTGGATGAATATTTAGGTCATTTTCGTCCTCCCTACACTTAATCTTGTCCAATTAAGGTTTCTAACCAATCTTGTGCATCCAATACGTGTTTTTGTGTCATTGGATGAACATTTAGGTCTTTTTCGTCCTCCCTAAACTTAATCTTGTCTAATTACGGTTTCTAACCACTCTTGTGTATCCAATAGGTGTTTTTGTGTCATTGGATGAATAATTAGGTCATTTTCGTCCTCCCTAGCCTAATTCTTGTCCAATTAGGGTTTCTAACCAATCTTGTGCATCCAATAGGTGTTTTGTGTCATTGGATGAACAAGTAGGTCATTTTAGTCCTCCCTTGGCTTATTCTTGTCCAATTAGGGTTTTAAACCGATCTTGTGCATCCAATAGGTGTTTTGTGTCATTGGATGAACATTTAGGTCTTTTTCATCCTCGCTAAACTTAAGCTTTTCCAATTAGGGTTTCTAACCAATCTTGTGCATCCAATAGGTGTTTTGTGTCATTGCATGAACAATTAGGTCATTTTCGTCGTCCCTAGGCTTATTCTTGTCCAATTAGTGCTTCTAACCAATCTTGTGCATCCAATAGGTGTTTTTGTGTCATTGGAAGAATATTTAGGTCATTTTCGTCCCCCCTAGGCTAATTATTGTCCAATTAGGGTTTCTAACCAATCTTGTGCACGCAATAGGTGTTTTGTGTCATTGGATGAACAAGTAGGTCATTATCGTCCTCCCTAGGGTTATTCTTGTCCAATTAGGGTTTTAACCAATCTTGTGCATCCAATAGGTGTTTTTGTGTCATTGGATGAACAAGTAGGTCATTTTTATCCTTCCTAAACTTAATCTTGTCCAATTAGGGTTTCTAACCAATCTTGTGCATCCAATAGGTGTTTTTGTGTCATTGGATGAACATTTAGGTCATTTTCGTCCTCCCTAAGCTAATTCTTGTCCAATTAGGGTTTCTAACCAATCTTTTGCAACCAATAGGTGTTTTGTGTCATTGGACGAATATTTAGGTCATTTTCGTCCTCCCTACACTTAATCTTGTCCAATTAGGGTTTCTAACCAATCCTGTGCATCCAATAGGTGTTTTGTGTCATTGGATGAACAAGTAGGTCATTTTCATCCTTCCTAAACTTATTAATCTTGTCCAATTAGGGTTTCTAACCAATCTTGTGCATCCAATAGGTGTTTTTGTGTCATTGGATGAATATTTAGGTCATTTTCTTCCTCCCTACACTTAATCTTGTCCAATTAAGGTTTCTAACCAATCTTGTGCATCCAATACGTGTTTTTGTGTCATTGGATGAACATTTAGGTCTTTTTCGTCCTCCCTAAACTTAATCTTGTCTAATTACGGTTTCTAACCACTCTTGTGTATCCAATAGGTATTTTTGTGTCATTGGATGAATAATTAGGTCATTTTTCGTCCTCCCTAGGCTTATTCTTGTCCAATTAGTGCTTCTAACCAATCTTGTGCATCCAATAGGTGTTTTTGTGTCATTGGAAGAATATTTAGGTCATTTTCGTCCCCCCTAGGCTAATTCTTGTCCAATTAGGGTTTCTAACCAATCTTGTGCATGCAATAGGTGTTTTGTGTCATTGGATGAACAAGTAGGTCATTATCGTCCTCCCTAGGCTTATTCTTGTCCAATTAGGGTTTTTAACCAATCTTGTGCATCCAATAGGTGTTTTGTGTCATTAGATGAACATTTAGGTCATTTTCGTCCTCGCTAAACTTAATCTTGTCCAATTAGGGTTTCTAACCAATCTTGTGCATCCAATAGGTGTTTTTGTGTTATTGGATGAACATTTAGGTCATTTTCGTCCACCCTAGGCTTATGCTTGTCCAATTAGGGTTTCTAACCAATCTTGTGCATCCAATAGGTGTTTTTGAGTCATTTGATGAACAATTAGGTCATTTTCGTCCACCCTAGGCTAATTCTTGTCCAATTAGGGTTTTTAACCAATCTTGTGCATCCAATAGGTGTTTTGTGTTATTGGATGAACAATTAGGTCATTTTCGTCGTCCCTAGGCTTATTCTTGTCAAATTAGGGTTTCTAACCAATCTTGTGCATCCAATAGGTGTTTTTGTGTCATTGGAAGAATATTTAGGTCATAATCGTGCTCCCTACAATTAATCTTGTCCAATTAGGGTTTTTAACCAATCTTGTGCATCCAATAGGTGTTTTGTGTCATTGGATGAACATTTAGGTCATTTTCATCCTCCCTAAACTTAATCTTGTCCAATTAGGGTTTCTAACCAATCTTGTGCATCCAATAGGTGTTTTTGTGTCATTGGATGAACAATTAGGTCATTTTCGTCCACCCTAGGCTAATTCTTGTCCAATTAGGGTTTCTAACCAATCTTGTGCATCCAATATGTGTTTTTGTGTCATTGGATGAACATTTAGGTCTTTTTCATCCTCCCTAAACTTAATCTTGTCCAATTAGGGTTTCTAACCAATCTTGTGCATCCAATAGGTGTTTTTGTGTCATTGGATGAACATTTAGGTTATTTTCGTCCTCCCTAAGCTAATTCTTGTCCAATTAAGGTTTCTATCCAATCTTTTGCAACCAATAGGTGTTTTGTGTCATTGGACGAATATTTAGGTCATTTTCGTCCTCCCTACACTTAATCTTGTCCAATTAGGGTTTCTAACCAATCCTGTGCATCCAATAGGTGTTTTGTGTCTTTGGATGAACAAGCAGGTCATTTTCATCCTTCCTAAACTTAATCTTGTCCAATTAGGGTTTCTAACCAATCTTGTGCATCCAAAAGGTGTTTTTGTGTCATTGGATGAATATTTAGGTCATTTTCGTCCTCCCTACACTTAATCTTGTCCAATTAAGGTTTCTAACCAATCTTGTGCATCCAATAGGTGTTTTTGTGTCATTGGATGAACATTTAGGTCTTTTTCGTCCTCCCTAAACTTAATCTTGTCTAATTACGGTTTCTAACCACTCTTGTGTATCCAATAGGTGTTTTTGTGTCATTGGATGAATAATTAGGTCATTTTCGTCCTCCCTAGGCTAATTCTTGTCCAATTAGGGTTTCTAACCAATCTTGTGCATCCAATAGGTGTTTTGTGTCATTGGATGAACAAGTAGGTCATTTTAGTCCTCCCTTGGCTTATTCTTGTCCAATTAGGGTTTTAAACCGATCTTGTGCATCCAATAGGTGTTTTGTGTCATTGGATGAACATTTAGGTCTTTTTCATCCTCCCTAAACTTAAGCTTTTCCAATTAGGGTTTCTAACCAATCTTGTGCATCCAATAGGTGTTTTGTGTCATTGCATGAACAATTAGGTCATTTTCGTCCTCCCTAGGCTTATTCTTGTCCAATTAGTGCTTCTAACCAATCTTGTGCATCCAATAGGTGTTTTTGTGTCATTGGAAGAATATTTAGGTCATTTTCGTCCTCCCTAGGCTAATTCTTGTCCAATTAGGGTTTCTAACCAATCTTGTCCATCCAATAGGTGTTTTGTGTCATTGGATGAACAAGTAGGTCATTTTCGTCCTCCCTAGTCGAATTCTTGTCCAATTAGGGTTTCTTACCAATCTTGTGCATCCAATAGGTGTTTTGTGTCATTGGATGAACAAGTAGGTCATTTTCGTCCTCCCTAGGCTTATTCTTGTCCAATTAGGGTTTTAAACCAATCTTGTGCATCCAATAGGTGTTTTGTGTCATTGCATGAACAATTAGGTCATTTTCGTCCTCCCTAGGCTTATTCTTGTCCAATTAGTGCTTCTAACCAATCTTGTGCATCCAATAGGTGTTTTTGTGTCATTGGAAGAATATTTAGGTCATTTTCGTCCCCCCTAGGCTAATTCTTGTCCAATTAGGGTTTCTAACCAATCTTGTGCATGCAATAGGTGTTTTGTGTCATTGGATGAACAAGTAGGTCATTTTAGTCCTCCCTTGGCTTATTCTTGTCCAATTAGGGTTTTAAACCGATCTTGTGCATCCAATAGGTGTTTTGTGTCATTGGATGAACATTTAGGTCTTTTTCGTCCTCCCTAAACTTAAGCTTTTCCAATTAGGGTTTCTAACCAATCTTGTGCATCCAATAGGTGTTTTGTGTCATTGCATGAACAATTAGGTCATTTTCGTCCTCCCTAGGCTTATTCTTGTCCAATTAGTGCTTCTAACCAATCTTGTGCATCCAATAGGTGTTTTTGTGTCATTGGAAGAATATTTAGGTCATTTTCGTCCCCCCTAGGCTAATTCTTGTCCAATTAGGGTTTCTAACCAATCTTGTGCATGCAATAGGTGTTTTGTGTCATTGGATGAACAAGTAGGTCATTATCGTCCTCCCTAGGGTTATTCTTGTCCAATTAGGGTTTTTAACCAATCTTGTGCATCCAATAGGTGTTTTTGTGTCATTGGATGAACAAGTAGGTCATTTTTATCCTTCCTAAACTTAATCTTGTCCAATTAGGGTTTCTAACCAATCTTGTGCATTTAATAGGTGTTTTTGTGTCATTGGATGAACATTTAGGTCATTTTCGTCCTCCCTAAGCTAATTCTTGTCCAATTAGGGTTTCTAACCAATCTTTTGCAACCAATAGGTGTTTTGTGTCATTGGACGAATATTTTGGTTATTTTCGTCCTCCCTACACTTAATCTTGTCCAATTAGGGTTTCTAACCAATCCTGTGCATCCAATAGGTGTTTTGTGTCATTGGATGAACAAGTAGGTCATT